>VZRR01010904.1:643387-804646 GCA_013398015.1 Oreocharis arfaki | reverse complement strand
GGGGGGGGTCGGAATCATTGACTACCACAACCAGGAAACATATACCCTTGTTTTCCATAAGGAGAGGTGGGCTTTTTATGGTTCCGTGATGCAAATGCTATCTGAAATTCACATACTTCTGATAATGACTGCCTGTGTTCTGCCTTTTTTACTTTCTTTTTGCCTTTTTTTTTTTTTTTTTTTCTAAGGAACAGTCTAGCAAATTTTAATAGCAAGCTTCAGTTTTCAGGACAAAGTCCCTGCTGGCACCCTTTGAACCGCTTGTTTTTCAGGTAGATGCACAATGAAAAGATACCTTTTATTCTCAGGATGTTATCCAAAATTAAACAGGACTACAAGGGGCAAATTAATCCAGGCTTGACTTCTCAGTGTCAACACTCACTTGTGTATCATGTTTAAAATGCTTGGGTTGGAGAGAGAGTGAAACAGATTTCAGACATTGCTAGGTACATGTGTGATTATGCATGTGATAAATCCCCCCAAAATTCAAAGCCACCTTCAAATAAAAGTCATGAATGCAAACCGTGCAACCCACATGTGAATCTCTTCCCACAAAAGACAGAAAAGAAATGAAGAAAGTAATAAAAACTCTCCTAGTTCTTGTGACATCTTTGTGCCTAATCACAAGGCTCCTTTTAACTTTGTAATACTAACCTCCATAAGGAAGCCTCAGAAGGAAAAGGCATTCTGTCTTGAGCAGCAGGGATATAAAGGCAAGGAGCACAGGGATTTCATAAGGAATGAGCTATATTAATATTTTCTATCTCTAGTCTTTCTCTTTTCTCTCAAAAGAAAGAAGGATATTCCAGGTTAACAGCTTCTCCATTGGCAGTACTACATCATTTTTGATCCTAAGAATTTTAAATGTCAACCCTCACAGATTAGCCAGTATTAAACAGATAAGGAGTAAACCATACTAATTTCCATATGTGCTATTTTTTAATTACCATTTTCATCAACAAAATCTTCCATTTTCTAATAATTTTTTAACAAATCTGTAGCTGGTTAAGATAACCAAGTTATCTGATTTGTAGCAATTTCCCTATTACTTTGGGATTCCCAGATCATACTGTGTTAACTGGTGAACTTTAACCACCATAAATCAGAACGCTCTGGTAAACTGGGACATGCATTGCAGTTTCTTCCATCTGCAAATACCAGTAAGACTCCTGGGGGTCCTACAAAGCAAACCTGCAAGGAATAATCTCTGGTGAGTTATGCCCAACATTTCAGTTGCAAGTGGGAAAAAGGTGTGGAATAGGCTTGGGCTTCCAGAATTGCACATTTGTCAACAATAGGAAAAAAGGGAGAGGGAGAAAAAATCGGTTTGGCTGACCAAAGCATGTGTAAAATACAAAGAAAATTCCTTGTCAAAACTGGCAAGAGAACAGAAAACACTCTCTTAACAATTTAAAACCCATTAGGAACAGCTGAAAACCAGCACATTGCAGAAGATATTTGCTAAGAGTAAGCCAAAGATGATTGTGATGGCAAGTAACAAAAAACTGAAACAGCTTCCATACATGGGAAATTATGTTCAATTCACTAATTACATGGGTTTTCTCAATCTTGATAAAACTGAATGGGAAACTGCACACAGACGAGATAAAAAACATGATGAAATTTACTTTTGTGTAGCCAATGCTCATGAGCAGGCGCCTTATGGGGCTGGTTATAGGACTAACAATCGACAGCTCCCCTCCAGATTCATTAAAGTAAAGCCTCACAACAGAACTTGAAGTAAACCAAACGTTTTTCTTCTTACTTCAGAGCCATTTCACTTGTAGTTTCTGCCACAAGCTTTTCTCTGCTAAAGAATTAATGAAACTCCAGAATAGTTTTAATGTCTTGACAGATTTGTTAATATTCAAAACCTTTAAATGAAGAATACAATTACAGTTCTCATGATGCAGCTAAAAGAGCCCACAAACTACTTCAGTTCAACTTAATTTTTACTGCAAGTGGACAGTGTCCAACACAGGAAATCCTGGTTGCTGCTGCTGACCACGACTATTTCCGCTGCAGAATGCAGCTGCTATGGACTCTTGGGATCTTAAAGGATTAGTGGAACTAAATGCTTTGAGATATGAGTAGGTTGGAAAGTTGCTGCAAAACTAAGGCCACCTCACAAAACAACATTTCACCTATACATAATATAGTTGCATATGCATAACTATGTGAAAAGTGAATTGTGCCAAAACACCAACTTGATCAGACTACATAAAGGGTGTTTTCCTGTGAAACAGCACTGTATAAAGAGCAATATGAAGGTAAAATAGTACATGGACACTGCAATGAGCACTGTACAGAAGAGCTCACTTACCATGTGAGATTCCAGTCGAAAATTGTTTCTTCTTTAATCGTCTCCTCCCTGAGGCTTTGTGGATATTGAAACACATGAATGTAACCCCAAAAATGCCTAGCACAACACAAATGCTAGCAATTATCTGTTTCTTTCAATTTTGTTCAGTAAAAGAAGCAAAAATTCAGTCCTGTTCTTTTTCATCCACTCTGTGCCAGATGAGTCCTGTGAACACCAAAAGGCATCTTTCTTCATGTAAGAGGTTGGTAGAGAATGCAGAGAACTCACCAACCAAGGCTGTAAGAGCAAGAATGTGGGAGCCTGAGTGGAGCAGAAATAGAAATTGTATCACTGTCACACAGAGAGAGCAAGAACACTCAAATACCAAGTTGGTAAAAAGGTCACAACCCATGTCATGTATGCCAAAGCAGGATAGTGAAGGACTTTTCAAATCCAGAAGTGAGTACAGCCATGGCTTTTGAAGGAGAGAGACTACTATGGCTTCTATAGTAGAAGAACAGGCAGTACATTTGTATCCTCACCCCTAGACATGTGAAGCTTTTAAGAGCCTTTTAAGCAAAGCTGTGTAAGTTTCTGAGAGTCTTGGAAAGAGTGGACTGTTTATGGGAAGGGAGGAGTTAACAGGGGAGGGTGGCCTGGGCTGGAGGAATGTTGGGCAGCTAGTGAGAGCAATGTGAAGATAAGAGCAGGGCATTAGGGGACGAAAAAAATGCTGTGGGGATCACGCTGGGGAGTGCAAGGCCGGGGAATGTACCTTTGCTGCAGAAAGGATAAAACCTGCTGCTGCTAGGAGAGAATGATAAGGGTGGGAGGAAAGACCAGAGAAAGAAGTTTCCGATATCACAATGTGTGGGGAAAAAAGAGAACTGAGTTGGCTAAGGCTAAGGTAACTGTTAAAAGTGGTGCTGGAGAAAACAGAGATCATAGGAAATGGGAAGGTCGGGATCACAACATTTACATGAAGATAACTGAGAAGCTTACACAGGAATCACGGGTAAAATGGGTAGAGCAGTACAAACTAGAAGACAGCTAGCAAAGCAGGGTCTTGATGACTGGCACAGAGGGGTTTGGAATGATCCCTGTCCACCTGGTACTGCTCCTTGAGAAAACAAATCACCCCCAGTTGACCAATGCAGATCAAAATCACCTGCCTGAAACAGCCTGGGCAGCCACAAAATGGTTCATGTGCAACCCACAAGAAACACCAACAATGAGGAATGAACTGTGCATACAGCCAGAGCTGAGATGTGTTAAAGCAGCTGGAAATGGTGTCTACAGGGCTTTGTTTGAAAGAACAAAAGCCATATGCGTCCAGAGTCACATGTTAAAGCAACTATTGTCTGTGGTTATTAGATGGGTGCCAGTGGGAGGTGCAGTCCAGTTATGGTGAGCTAACATTCAAAACGGTAGCACTGGAGGATTCACTCATCCCTTGCATATAATTATGGATCCTCTGAACCCTGCTAACATAAACAGTCTGGATTCAGAAGGGCAGGTTGGCAGGGCTGGGAATACTCTCCAGGAGGGAGGAGAACCCAAGGAACCTAATAAAAAGGAGAAGGCAAATATGTACAAAAGTAAAAGAGACAAGCAGTTTTAATACTTGCTAATACAGACCCTGAAGATATACAAGCAAGGCCCCTGCAAAGTAAAGATAAGATGGATTGCTGCAGTTCTGTGTATGGAGGCTTGACTGCAGGATGGCACAGAGAGTTTTTTGTATTTTTATTTTTCCAAGAATGCTGCATGAGCCATCAAGATGGCATTGGAATTAGAGTTTCAAATTAAAAATGGAGTGCCCAGGAGAAGATACAGCCAAATAAGAAACCACTAACTATCTTCATGCATAGGTTGGCAAAATTCTATGCTGGAAATTAAAGAGAAGATCTCAAGAGGCAAGTGTCGAAACCAAGAGCAGGAGATCTCCAGCAACATGAAAGCAACACTTGCAGCTCCACTATCTGAGAAATATTTAGACTTTAAGATTGGGCAGGATCACTTGCTCAACCCTTTGGGAGACAGCAGATTAAGGTGTAGTTAGCCAGGAAGTACTTATAGCACCAATCCTACTGTAGGTGTAATGAGTGGTTCTAGCATGTTGAGAGAGATTGGTGCTGTTACTGATGTCTTGAACACACTGGGTGCCTGAGAGACACAACATGGCTTGGCAAGTCTTTGGGGAGGGGTATTGGTACTGTATCCAGAAAGACAGGAGAAAAATGACAGTTTAAGCAATGATCTCTGCTTAGAAAATAGTCTTATTCTGGATTGCAGTAATAATTGTTTGTACAGGGGTAATGCAGCAACAGAAAGCCCTGTAGTGATCTTGGTTACACAGTGGTGAGTGGCAGTGAAAGCACCACTTGAAACATCCCAGGGATGAGTGGCAAGAGAAGTTTGTACAGATATGCTCAAGATAAGTTACTGTAGAAGGATTAATATATTTATGCTATGATCCAAAACCACAGAAACCACGTGAATGTCCAAGTGAGGCTGAGAAAGGGTTGTGACCCACTATTATTAGCCCACTGGTTATGGAGTACTAGTTCAATGACCCAGCTTATATAATTAAGCAGTGTATCAAAGAGTGATGAAAGGATCTGGAGTCTGGTTTTCAGGGCAGTAAACACTGTCTCTCCACAAACAGCACCTTGTGCTGTTAGACTGCCAAAACCCATGGCCACAGAATTACAACGACAAAAGCACCTTTCAGTCATGGACGTAGAAATCTTTTTTTTTTTTTTTTTTAACTTGGTCTGTTTTTGGGTGTGGGTTTTTTTCCCTTTTCCCTAGAAGGGAGGGCTGGTATAAGTTTGTTTCTGTATTTCAAGGGAAGCAATACGACTTCACATGAATTCCTTGAGTTTCACAATGGTATTCCAGGATGCCAAGACATTTCACGTTACCTGAATGTGTGAAAAATTAATCCATGAGTGAAGGAAAAACAAAATATCATAGATGCTGTAGTAGATGTCCATTGGTTTTGTTGAAAAACTTTACATTTCTTGTAAATGGGTATGTTCATATATTGTTCATACAATAGGCTAGTAAGAAACAAGAGATAGAGCATCCAGCACTGCCCATAACTCATGTGACTGCTAAAGGAGTTTAATGTATGGTTTCTACGAGGAATAAAAACCCTTAACAACTTTTGAAATCTACTGACAACTGAAACATCTCTCTAAATTACTCTTCTGTGTTTAAGAGCAGGAAAAAAAAATTATACAGTATATTGTTTAAAATCTTTTTTTTCAAAGTTCATACACCATAAAAAAAAACAGGTTTTCCATATATTTTTTCAGTATAATAATCATCAGCGTTGGATGACTTTTTATCACTAGATGTTGATACCAGCAAACATCGTGTGCAGAAGTCAGTTATTGAAAATAACAATTTGGCTTTTTGTAAAACAATTGGCACTGCAGTTATCTGAACGCCTGCCTGATAGGAACTGCTTGCAACCTACCCTGGTTTCTGCTTTTCCAGAACTGATTCCCATACAGTTACAACCAAAACTTCATCTCGATGATAAAATTAGACTGGAATATTTTAAGAATTGCAATGTTAGTGTAACTGAACAGCTTAAAAATCAGGAATAGCACCTGTATTTTAGCATTTGAAATTACTAAGAACTTTTGAAATAGCACAGAACAAAAGCCAGCTTAAACAAAGCAAGCTAGTAGTAATGTTAGAGTGACAGTTGAAGTTAAATTGCTGGTTTATCCCCGTATTTTCATTTAAATTGATAATCTTTCTCAAAGGCTCTGTGAACTGCTGGGCCACAGAAGGGACAAGGACAGCAGTGAAAGTTGAGCCTGCCCGTGTGAAGATGATCCTGTGTTGAACAAACACTAACCAATAAGCTGCCAACTGCAGTTTCTCTTTCAGGTAGATCCCACCCATCATTTCCTGCTCCTTCACTGATGTCTTTGACACTCGCTTCTTTGAGAGAGTGATAATAGAGCCAGGAATACATGGTTGCAGTGAGATGGCATCATAGCATCCCTGTGGCTACGCCATGGAAGACATTTACCCCATGTGGGTGGGGGATAAGAGGAGAGACACGAGTGTTCATGCTGTGGGTCAGGGCATTTGCAGGTGGTCGAACACTGGGCTGCAAGCAGAGCATTGGCCCTCAGCATGACAGACCCTCATGGGCTTGTGGGCAGCTTTCTGAAGGCACCCATGGTGCCTTGTCTTGCCTCACTGCCCCTGTCTGGGAACACAGTGAAACAGGGGGATGACAGACAGCTAGCTAAAAAGCTGCTGCATATTCAAAAATCCACGTACATATTTAGGGTAGACTTTAATTACCAATGTTTCCCTTTCTGCCATTTTTCTTTCTCTGCTAAGCTGAAGGACAAGGGCGTCTCTGCTAAGAAGTGAAGGCAGCTGGGCATGGCTGGGGAGAAGTCAGTCTCTGCACTTCCCTGCATCAGCAGGTAAGAGGGCTTTCAAGTGTCAGTATTCTCATCCATAATGACAGCCTCTTTAAAAGGCTGGAAAAGCCTCAGCAGCTCGATGCAAAGGGAGGATTCTTTCCTATTCATCCAACACTTTACAGTACCATGCTTTGGGAAAGCAGAAAGTAGTTCTAAGTTTAAAAATAATTTTTTCTGTGGTTTTCCAAATCACAGACAAAGAAAAATTAATAAGCTAGACCCATTATTCGCATTATACAGGAAAAAACATCTTATAATGTAAAGGCCACTGGTGATTTCAACAGTTGATCTGTGATCAGGTACAGAATGTTGGGTCTGTGTTTCTTCACCCTTCATGTAATTTTAATAGAAATGACAAAGCCACTGCACTTTAATACTGTCTTGGTGAGGGACAAAATGAAAAGAACTGCCAGCAAAACCTGCATCTTCTGTTCTAGGGACACCTTGTTTCTTCAGTGGTTTTAAACCTCAAATTTTAAATGCATTAAGTTTAATCTAATCTGTGAAACAGCACTTCCAAGAGCAAAGTTTGTACTGGAAAAGAAAGCGGCCTGATCTTTTCCAAATACATTAAACTCAAATCACTCTGGAAGATTATAGCAACCAGGAGCCTAAAAAATGTCTGCTCAATAAATATCCTTGAAGACTACCATACAGAGTTTTTCAAGCTCTTCCATCCCATACAAAAATACTGCTTTAATGTACTGAAGGAGAAAAAATGGTTTAAATGAACCTTCATTAAAATCTTAATTACTTAAAATACATTTGATTTTCATTAATTTGTTAACTATTATGAATGTTTATTCTTCAATTATATTTATTTTTTATTGCTTCGTATGTTTTCCTGATTAATTCACCTTGTGGTGCTTTATAGGCTTAAGTGCAGGCTTCACCACATGACCGCTTCTGGTCCTGCTATCGGTTGAGAATCCCAACCTCACATGCACCACCAACTAGCAGTGTAAGGGCAGCTTGACTCCAGATATCTTTATTCACAGAGTAGAAAGCATTTGATAAACTCAAGATAGTTCCACTTAGTCTCTGATCTTGAACCTTCACATTGTGTGTGTACACAGTGCAGTCTTTTACGCCAGACAATGATAAAGATGTTCGATAGGCTCCTGTATTAATAGAAGTTCAAGCCCTACACAGCAGCAGAAGTATAAAGTCTACTGTAATATTATGGTAAAATCCATTATTTAACCTTAGGATTTCATATACTACACCACTTGAGCTTTACCATTGCAGTCTTAAGGTAATAACAGTCATTTCAGTGAAATTGTGGCCTTGCAAAGCGTTGCGACATACACAGTTTTCTTCACTGTAATACAAGATTTACAAGGCAATATGTAGAACTGAAACATTTTAAAACCTGATGAGGATGTTTGAAGCAACAGAGCACTTTACAATAGTTAATGGTAGCAGATGGATGACAAAAATGAGTCATGATAATAATATTTTTCAGTAGAGGTGTGGGCAAAACAGATGTTAAATCTCTTTTTTCTTAATGCTCAAACAGATATTTTTTTCCCAGTGTCTTCTTTAACCCAGATCTCTTTACAGTACAAATTCCCTTTACTCTTGCTGCTCTCTGCACAGGAGGACAGATGCTGCTCCCTTACTCTCAGTCTGCTCACCACTAACCAGGTTGGTTTCCTCATGGGGTTGCAGGTCCCCACATGCACAAAAGTTGCCCAGCACAGGAGCAACAGCTCTTGGTGTTGACCCAAACTATGTGTCATGCTTCTGTGTCCTTTCCTGCTTTCACAGCCTGAATATTTAAGAGGAAAAAGGAAAGCACTGTCCTGGTCTGCCCAGAAGCCAAGGAACAGCTGCCTAGTGGTGTCAAAAGCCACCTCACCAGCATCTCTCTCCCCTTCTCTTTGCAGATGCTTTATATTTTCAAAGGAGGTCTGCTTTCCTTGTTCTATAATATACTCTGCATGCTAATATCCACACGCCACCCTTAGGTCAGCATTGAAAGGAAACAATTTAACAACAAAGAAATGGCTGATCCATTGTCACATTCTCCTCTAGGACAGTGGGTTTTATACCTTTTTTGTTGTTGTTTGCGTTGTTTTGCCTTTGGAAGCAATGCCCATATTTTGTATTCCTCATGTCTGATGTGAAGTAGCAGTAACTTGATATGAAGGACATCTTGAAATATTCTGCCTTTGTGAATATGAATGTAGGAATCTGCAGAAACTGTGAATGAACATTTACAACAAACTGTGAGCCTCCTACTGATGCACTCAAATACAAAGCAGGAGGCGAGAGAGAGAAGGAAAAGAGATGAATTTGTTTTCCTAGCAAACAGCTGTCTTCTTTAACAGAAGAAACTAAAAAGAAAACAATGTGTGAAGAGGCCAAAAGCTGCATTAATTACAGTATTTTTAGATGCTACAAGCACAATTCTGATAAACACTCTAAACTGTGAAAAAAATGTACTGTCAATGCAATTAAGTCTTTTTCATGGTGCAGCATCATCAATGCATGTGCCTGCTGAGAATATATTGTAGGCTGTGCAATGCAGTTTCCCTTTGATTAATGATTCAAGGCAATCAGTAGGGACCACACCAACTCCTGGGGGATGCCACAGCAAGCAAGCACAATGTCATCATTTAATTTCTTCTCTTGACCTACATTACAGAGTGAAGACTCAGCCACTATTAAGGGCCGAATTCCAGACGTGGTTATAGAAAAGCAACTCCCACAGGGTTAAAACTAACACGTAGGCAGCTCAGGAGAAAAAATTGTATTGGAGAGATTAATTCTTGGGTATTTGGAGGGATGTTATTTATTTGTTTATTTAGATCAAGTGCAGGATATGGGAAGGTGACAGACTAATCCTTAAGCTAGTTTTAATGGCCAGAGTTATACCAGAAAAGCAATTCCTCTAGCCAGGAAAAAGCTACATCTTGTTTCTTAGCTAGTTAGTATTTCTGTTTAGCCAAAGTATGTCATTAGAGCTGGTATTCTATCAGGATACACCTGAAAGTCAGCCTTAAATAATGTTTTTGCTGGAGGCACCCAGTAGTGGCATCAGTCTGTCAGCCACATTGCTCTCCTTCAGTGACACGAAGTCTTCCATTTCATGCCAGTGGGCACTGACCACATTATCTCGTGAAGAACTCGGAGCTGAGTGAGGTAACAGCAGATTTGGTCTAATAGCCTTCAGCACTTGGAAGACACTTAAGTTCAAAATGCTAGAGCATCTCCTTCAAATGTCATTTTCCACTGTTTGGGAAGCAAAACTGTCCTCTGCTTCCTGAACCAGCACTCTGTACAGTACTTATTCTTGCCCAAGGACTCAGTTATTGTCTTCAAGTACATCATTGTTTCAAGCAAGGATAAGTGAAAGGCCAACATTAGAGACGTTGCCAACAGCAGTGTTACTCTGACACACTGAAATTTTCTACGGTGAGGGTAAAGCTCATCTGCACTAGAGGCATCATTTTCTCCAGGGCTAAGTTTTTGGAATGCATTTCCTGAATAACAAAAGGGCATCTCTATGTGCAAAAGCTATTTTCAGCTTTGACTTCATTTATAAACTCAAAGCATGTCCACTGTTTTCATTTTTCCATAAGGGATAGATGCAAGAATAGATATGATGGATGCTAGTCACAATACTTTCTGAACTCCAGAAAGCTGCCCAGACACTTCAGAATGAAAATTTACATGACATGAAATGGAACAAAAGAATATAAGTGCTTTGATATATGAGATTGCAGATAAGAATAATTCTGGCTGTAGTGGAAGTTGTCAGTTTAAGCAGCTTCACTGGGTTGTTAAACAGGAACACACCTACCAGTGGAAGCTTAATATTGTTGCTAAGTAAAAGTACTATAAAACTTTCTACTTTTCCTTTCTTTAAAGGTAATAATTTAAGTCCCTGTGATGCTCTTTTTGAAATATAGTCCACAGAGTCATGTACACCGAAAACTGACTTCAAATCTGTGAATTGCCACCCATTAAGTGCTTCCTCTGAGTACAGTCATAAAAAAGATCCAGAACAAAACAGCACACTCTGTTCTTAGGAAGCCCACAAGGACCTACTTCTAGCCTAGCATAAAACAATTCAGGCAGTAATACTACTACTCTGTGGAATGTCTACTAAATTTGAAATTGACCAACACACGCAAAGGCATGTATTATTTGCAACATTAACAAAAAATTTGTATTTTCAACTTTCATAGGAAAGTTGATTTTAAATTTGCTAAATCACAGAAGCTGCTGAAATATCTTTAATGTATTTATAGGCTGTTCATCAGCTGTCATGGGCTGCCATAGCTTTGCTCACCTTCAAACCACAGAAGGTTTAGTGCCTGGACCTTTCTGAATGGAATGGCACGTAAAGTTTACTGTCTCACACAAACAGTCTTGAATTAATCACTTAATAATTAAGCTTTATATGTTACACGGAACCAGTATCTCTATTGCTGAATCCATTTAACTGGTATGTACCTCTTAAATTACTAACATGTCTCTTCTGAGCTACTTAAGGGGAATTAAGTTCTTTTATGAGCATCAGGCATAGAAATACAACTCTCATCCTATTTTTCCCATCCTCATGTATGTATCTCTCTTTATGTAAAGAAGTGTTCCATTCTCCCTGAAAAGAGTAAAACTTTTAGTCCTCAAAATCTGGGTTTCAAAATCCTTTAGGCACCTGGAACTGTGCTTCCAAGCTTAAGCAGAACTGGTAGAAGACTGAGAGAGTTAAGGAATAAAGTTACTTTATTGGCAGACAATGTCTATTCCAAGGATTTCACTTTCTCATTGACTATTTAATACAAAAACAAGTCCTTAGACCAAGCACAAGGAGCGATGTATCTCATTTCTGTTGCCCTCCCCTTGTGAGTCCTACCAGCTAAGGACCTCTGTCCTCAGAAATTAAAAGATTTAATTGGACCACTTTCAGCAGGAGGAAGGAGAACAAACCAATCAGTCTACATCACAGACCTTTATTCCCTGAAGACATACTTTAGGCACTTAAATCCCTCATTAGCAAGACCTCAAACGTATATTTTGTAATTGGAAAAATAACTGAGAAGCAGCCAATCTAAGTTTAAGAATAAACTGGCTAGTCTTATTTTAAAGGATGTAGGATTAAATGATCTTCAGAAGACCTCCGCTTGCTTCTCTGACTGTAGAGAAAATCTGGACGTATTCCTGCCCTGAGTGGTGTTGCTGCCGCCTTCCTGTCTCATGTTCTCATGTCTACACCCATCGTCCCAACAGTCACTGGACTGGAGAAGCACAATTTGATAAAAATCAAAACTGACAAACTATTTACCTGATCAAGTGTTTCAATGTCCTTAGAGACCAAAATTCAAGGCCTAAATAGGAAGAACATAAGACATTAGTGACCACCTAGGTAGGATGGCTGCACTAACTGTTATGGAAATGGGACAACAGTGATTACCCTTATGAAGATTCACACTGCTGTGTGACAGAGCTCACATTTTCACAAGGCCATCGATAAGCACATCCCGAAGCAGCTATGAAGGCAGCCCACAAACTGGGACACTGCTCTTAACCTTGTTCTTTCTATCACATGTGACTTGGCTCAAAACTGCACATGTGAATCAAGATAAACTCTGTCCTTAGAGAAGCAAAACAGTCAAAAAGGTACATCACAATTTTCATCTATTTCAGGAGGTAGACACACACAAAGACAATGAAACTTGTTTAAAATGAGCAGCTAAGAGAATTAAAACCTGACAGTCAGTGTGGAGATTGTTGAATGAGCAACACTGATGAATGCATACCACAGATTTTTTAAAAATTATTTTTAGAAAGGGTGGAAAAGTCATGAGGACTGAACAGCAGGTTAGGGAGGTTATTAGAAACAAGAAGGCATCCCTCAGAAGGCTGAGGCTGTGTCAAACCTAAGAAAAATGAAGTTATCATGAACCTTGGCAGATTAAATGTAAGAACATAACCAAGGGGGTCCAAAATAGCGTTCGAAGAGCAACTGTCAAAGGGAATTAAACTAAATATAAAATCTTTCTTCAAACACATCAGTTGCAAGGTCTGTAAGGGCAAGAGTTGATCAAAGTACTCAAGAGCAACATGAGAAAGGACAGAATTGCAAAGAATAGAATAAGTTCTTCGTGTTAGTGTTCACTGTAAAAAAAGCTGGGCGGAACTCCATACTGAAATTCTTATTTGGGGTGGACTCTGTAAAGGAGACCTCTGACTTCTGTATCATATTTTACAGTTACTTTAAAGTGATGGGTAGTAAACTGCAAAAACCCTCTAGTATACAGTAAGGAGTTCTAAGGGAAATCAGGGATGAAATCAGCATTTACCAGTGGTAGCGAGTAACCTTTCTGTAGAAAGCTATCAAAATACTTGGAAAGGGTAAATGCAAGCTGAGGTTTCAAAGCTGGTTAGATGATAAGTAGCTTTGCATACTCAAAGAAAAACAGCCGAGATGGGGAAGGGTCTGGAGTACAAGTCTTATGAGAGGCAGCTGAGGGAACCAGTGTTGTTTAGCTTGGAGAAAAAGAGACTAGGAGTGGCACCTTATCATTCTCTACAACTACCCGGCAGGAAATTGTAGCAGGGTGGGGGTTGGTCCCTTCTCCCAGGCAACAAGTGACAGGACAAAAGGAAATGGCCTCAGGTGGGGCCAGGAGAGGTTTAGATTGGATATTAGGAAAAATGTTTTCATCAGAGAGTCATCAAGCACTAGAACAGGCTGCCCAGGGAAGTGGTGGAGCTGCCATCTCTGGAGGTATGTAAAAGATGTGCAGATGTGGCACTTAGGGGTATGGTTTAGTGGTGGAATTGGCAGGGTCAACTTTATGGTTAGACTCAATGATCCTACAGGTCTTTTCCAACCTAAATTGTTCTCTGATTCTATATAAGGAAAATTCATAAAGGTTGATAAAAGAACCCTTCTATTTTAAGAAATATAGATATAATTTCATCTTCATCAAAAAGAATATGACTAACCTATTTGTCAATACTTGAAATAATAGTATGTTCAGGCTGTGGTGTAAGAATTTCAGCCCCCATGTCCCTCACAGCACACTCCTTCAGTCACTAATTTTGGATTATTAATTCAATGAAAGATTGAATGCAACAGGCTACAGGAAAAGAATAAGTTATCATTCAAAACAAAATAAAAATACTGTAATAAATAGCCCCAAAATACCTGCCTGAAAACAGGCTGTTCACAGTCTTTGAGGTAATTTTAATGTATTTCCTTTCATGTGTTGGAGTGTCTGCCTCTAAACTGCTTGTTCTTTTCACTGGTGCAGGTTTACCTAAATGACCTGAACTTTGAAGAAAATTTACTAGAAATTACCTAGCAAAGAGATAAGTTTTTGTGTGTTGTACTTTGCTCCTATTCTCAATATACTGAAAGATTGTACTTCTCAACGTTTATACAGCCTTTTCAGAACAGTGCTTTCAAAGTGGTATTGATCACTATTTGTACCCAGATGTCTACTTGTAGGGACAAGGGGGATGTCAGAGCCGATACATTTCCCAGGGATAATATCCATCCCCTTTCTTTCCCCTGAACTACGCACAGTGGACTTTTCCTCTCACAAATTTGAGCGAGATCCATCTTGTCTAACTATAGATATCTGTAAATTTTATTCTTACATTTCCACTTAAAAAATATCAGTATTCTGTAAGTCTAGGGACTCATCTGATTTTGTATTCTGTTTCTGTCGATGGCTACAGCCACCTCTTTGATGAGAGTAAGAACAGGGACAACCACATAGAAGCATAGGATGTTATGGGTTGGAAGGAACGTTTAAAGACCATCTAATGCAACTCTGCCATGGGCAGGGACAGCTTTCACGAGATCAGGTTGCTCAGAGCCCCACCCATAACCTTACCTGAACATGAGTCCCCTGAGTAATTTCCTAGCTTCCATATGTTTTCCACTCAGATGATTTACAGAGCCTGATGTGATTTCTGGGTTGCTAACCCCCAACAGATACTTCTTCCAAGCACTTGTCCATTTCCTCCTTGAGACCATGCAACCTTTAATCACTCACAAAACTGCTTATCAGCAAGCTCCTTGGTTCTGATTCCAATCCCATGAAGAAATTTCTCTTTTTTTCTGTTTTGTAGTGGGCTCCTCAGATTAATTTCATGTTCCTAGTTCTTGTATTTGAAGAGGCAGCATGCAGTGTCTCCTTTTGCCACGGCATTCAAGATTTTAGATTTATTATATGCCTGTCTCCTCCATGTCCCCATCTCCATGCCATCTATTTTTGTCATCTGTTGTGGGTTAACCTTGGCTGGCTGTTGGGTGCTCGCCAGGCTGCTCTATCATTCCCCTCCCCCTAAAAAGGGCAGGGGAGAAAATTAAAAAAGAAAAAAAGCTCATGGGAAATAAGGACAGGGAGAGATCACACTTCAGTTTTTGTCATGGGAAAGCTTTACTTGACTTAGGGAAATTAATTTAATTTATTGACAATTAAACACAGTAAGATAGCAAGAAATAAGATAAAATCTAAAAACTCCTTCTCCCCCTCTCCCTTTTTTCCCCAGGCTTAGCTTCCCTCCAGACGTCACTACCTTCTTCCCTGTGAGCAGAGCAGGGAGATAGGGAATGGGGGGATTCAGTCAATTCCTTACGCATTGTCTCTGCTGTTCCTTCCTCCTCCCACTCTTCAAGCATCTGGGCTTTCCCACAGGATACAGTCCTTCATGAACTGCTTCCCACAGGCTGCATTTCTTAGCAAACCCCTTCCAATGGGTGCAGTCCTTCAGAAACAGGCTGCTCCAGTGAGGGCTCCCCTTAGGGTCACAAGTCCTGCCAGAAAACCTGCTTGACCATGGGCTCTTCTCTCCATGGATCCACAGGTCCTGCCAGGACCCTGCTCCAGCATGATCTTCCCATGGAGCCATAGTCTCCTTTGGGTACACCACCTGCTCTGGCGTGGGGTCCTCCAGATATCTACTCCAGCATGGACCTCCATGGAGTGCAGGGGCTCACCATGGGCTGCACCATGGGCTGCACCATGGGCTGCAGGGAAGTCTTTTCTCTGGTGCCTGGAGCACCTCCTCCCTCCCATCAAGACATTCTTGATGTCTTCACAGCTGTGTCTCACATATTCTCACAGTTCTCTCCCAGATGCTGTTTCGCGGCAGTCTCTGCCCTTTCTGAAATACATTATCCCAGAATCACTACCATCATCACAAGAGGGCTCGGCCTCCAGTGGCAGGTCTGTCTTGGAGCCAGGGGGCATTGGCTCGATCAGACACAGGGGAACCTTCTGGCAGCTTCTCAGAGAAGCCACCTCTGCACTTTGCCCTGCTACCAAAACTTTGCCATGGGAACCAAATACATATGGCCAGCCCACCCAGTCCCAGCTTGTATGGAGGCTGTTCCCTGCCTTTGACTGTCCATTGGTTTTTTCCTGAATATTTCCTTTTCTGCAACATGACCTTTTTGACAAGAGGGAATATGAACAATATGGTGTTCAAGCTATGGGTGAGCCACAGACCTGTACACGTACACTTTGTTCTTTCATAGTTTTCTGTTATTTTCCTATAAATTCCTAGCACTTGATACTTTCTGATTGTTACTGAGGTGGTAGGTCCATAAAAATAACTGTCATAGTTAATAATGTCTCTTGAAATCAGTGGTTTTCAAAAAAAAGAAAAAGGTTTTTCCAGTCTTGTTTGCTAAAATCTCCATTTATAAATCTCCATCTATACCTCTGGTTTTGATTAAACATACATTTACTGAATATTTGGGATGAAAATTAGTAGTAAAAAATTGAAAATACCAAGAACGTTGAAGTCATTTGCATGCCTCTTGCTTGTGTAAACAACCCCACAAGTAAAGCCTTACTGTTTCCTCATGTATTAATTCAACTTTTATCACACAGTAAAAGGGAGAAAGGCAAGAAATTCTCATTAAAAATAAGAAAAACATTAATTTGCCTGTGAATAACACCCTGACTAGGATACATTTACTGCCACCCTGAACCTATCAGAAGCTCTCAGCAAACCAGGTGGTGCTTGGTATGCCAACCAACTGGGCCTAGGGATGCTATAATGAGTCTGAAGTTTTACTTTTCCCTAGGGAAATATAAATCCTGCATGCATTCAACTGCTGTATTTCTGATGCACGTGTTTGCGTAAATGAGATAATGAGATATTTATAAGTGGCATGATACATTACCCCATAAAATTGATGAGCAATCCATGCATCACACTCTAGGAGAATCAAGAAATTAATCAGTCACAAAGTATCCCTTCTTGCTTCTGAATTCTAATTTCTTAGAGGAGCTGTGGAAACTGTAAACTATTAAGAATTCCAAAGTTAACATTCTGCAATAACACATGATTTATCCATCTGATTTGAAAGCTGCCTTTTAGAAAGATTTGAGTGCTTATTTCTCTCAGGAAATAACAGAGGTGAATGATAGAGTCAGGGGTGCAAAACAAAAGAAAAAATCCACTTCATGAGGTTTTGGTGGGGAGAAGAGCTATCCGAAACCATGAAGGTACACAGCCTGTGCAGGAAGCCTTTCTTAGTGAATGAACCAGGCTACGGGATTATCTTTCAGAAGTGTCTTTCAGTAACTTGTAAAGAACTGTTCAAGGGCTGGAATAGATGGATGACTGGAGAAAGCATACCTCCACTGTTAAAATATAATAGCCAGAAACTTGGCACAAGTCTTTGGTCATGAGAGTTAATTTCACTTTTGGGCTGCTCCAGAGGCAATGTAAGTACTACCTGTTCCTTGCCTGGAGCTGGCTATAATTCAGTCTTAGACAAGATGTGCTTAGAAAAGATGTGTGTTTCAGACCCCTGAAAGGTTCAGAAATATTCACATCAGAGAGTTACTCCACACTGATGCAATGCCTACTTTAAGCAAATCTACAGTTTATCAGCTAAAAATATACTCAGATATTTCCAGTGAGAGGTATGATATTGAAGAGACTGTTCTTCAATTCATTGGTTCCGCTGGATTTTGCGTTGTCTGTAATCCTTAAACACTGGGTAATGTCGTAGATGGAAGGATTAATTTTATCTGGTAAAATTGAGAGATACTTGGTTGAGAAAGGAAAAAGGCAAAGTAAAGGAAGCCAAACCATGTTCAAGTGAACACACTGAGTTAATCTGGTTTGTTCTTTTATACTCTTTACAAAGACATTTTTTCCTTTCTCCTTTATCTCTGTTATTTCATTCTTTCTTTTGAACTTTTGGACTAAGTGACTATTGAAAATCTTAGCAAATATCTCCTAAGATTTTTGAAATTTTTCTTTTCAAAGGAAAAGTCACGGCATGACCAATTTATTTCAGCTTGAAAAATAAGAAACCATGTCAAGACAGGAAAAATATTTTTAAAATTACTTGGAAGTGAGCATCAGCTATATAAAAGACATATGTCAAAAGCTTGAGCAAATTACTGTCAGGTAATATGTTCATCTGAATAGTGATGAACTTAAACCATTTTTAAGAGTTTTACTGTCCCATCCTGACCCCTGAACTGGAGAATAAAAAAACACAATACAAGTTCCTTCAAGCTGCAGAGGTCTCCATTGAGGAAAAGAATGAATTTTAGGTTTATATTCAGAGGCATCTAATTAAATAGTGAAAATTATATTCATGCAGATAGTACCCATTCAATTGTTAAGAGCACACATGTACACTGCAGCATGTATGTTCTAATTCTGAATGTGAAATGTAAGTTTTTAATAGCTCTAGAAGGCTCAAATGGATCTTACAATGACTTTTTAACAATATTTCTTATTCCATTTAAGGAGACAGAATCGCTAATCCATTTCCTTCTTTATTTCTGATTTTGTATTACAAAGGGATAAATTACACAAATAGTGTTACATTTGGAGCAATTCTCAGTCACAAGTAAATTGAGTGGAAAGTAAAGATTAATTTGTGGTGGAAACAAGAGGGAGAAAATCAGGTTAATCTGCACAATAGGAGAGGGAAAAAAAGTAAATTACAAAAATAATTAATATGATAAGGGACACGATTTTTCTGAGAAGTGTGAAGTTAGCCTAAAACTGAAGTAACAAATCTCAGTGTCTATGACTTAACTATTTTATATTCCCTCCAATTTGAAACAACTATGGCAATGAATATATTTCCATCTTTTAATCTAAGCTCTTATTCATTGCATATTTATGCATGCAGTTCGGCAACTATTAGTAGCATTCCTCTCAGTCCCAACTGGTCTCCGCACCCCTCATCCATTTCTTATCGGAATTTTTCATCTTAATTCCCATCTTCTATAAATTGACCAGTTTCTATGCAATGTTATTAAAAAACTTTTTTTTAAAATACTATGACAAGATAACTATTAAAGCGGCTTATCTTTTAATAATTAATTTTCTAGGGACTGACTTCTAATGGATGATGTTCGAAGCTATAAATACTTTTCTTTTTTTCTGTAGGAGGCTTGGAGTTTCTCAAACTTGCCTTTTTTTCAAATTCTTTATTGGCAAAGAGTTATGACTCCCTCCCTCAGCAAGATAAAAAATTCACCCTTGTTCTCAGTATTGTCTTTTACTGGATCTCTCCACTTACATTGCTGGTACATTTGAAGATAGGTGCTTTGCAATACCTCTGCCCAGAGAGACAAGAACTGCCTGTGAAATTTGAATGGCATCACTATGGGCAAGGCAAAAGAAACAAACAAACAAAAAAAAACCCAACTGAAAACTTTGCTTTCAGTCAGCACCATTTTCTACTCCTCCCTCCGACCCTGTCAAAATCAAGATAAAGTTTACTTTAAATGAGGTGTACAAAATTACAAACACCAGCTAGCTGTCTTAGTAGTTTTCTTTGGGGAAAACTTCCATTTGAAAGAAGTGACTCATTAGTTTCTGTGCTTTCCAAATAACAAAAATGCCTTCGCTGCACTTCCCTGAAGCACTGCTCTACTTGCCTTCTGTATCATCAGATTCTTGTTGGCAACAGCAGTTAGTTTTTGCTTCAGGACTGGATTATCCTGTGAGACCCCTACCCTCTCTGAAAACAGGAATCAAGTTCCGTGGAGAAAATGCAAAAGCATAAGTAGACTTATTTCTATAAAATACAGCAGAATAGCATATTTCTGGAAAGTTCTAAAATAAGCTAACAAAGCCAAGAAATTAAAAGCATAACTAGTTTTGCTGGTTTTGAAACAACTGTGGGCAGCTAAGCTAATTCCTGAAGCTGGAAATTTGCTCAAGCGACCACACTTGCACCTGGGCAAGCTGCAGATATTGGGTTCCCTGAGACAGTCCAGAAGGAGTAAGCTCCTCATACATTTAGCCTTCCACAGTCAGAAGTGACACAGTGGAGCGCAAAAGAGACTGCAAGAGCCAGGAAACCTGAATTTGGATTCTCGCTCTGCAAATACCAGCCCTTGCTGAAGCTAATGAAAAAGAGTCCAGGTTTAGGACTGTGTGCAAACCAATAAAGTGAACAGAAAGAACAACCAGAGTGTAAAGGAACAAGATACTGCTGTGGAATGACTGTACTTGCATCAACGGTCAGCTAAGCTAATGTTCAACCCAGCCTACAGCTGTTGACGCTAGTGTGAAGACACCCGAGCCCTCATTAGCACAGCAGCCTGGGGACACCCTGCGCGCCGGGAACAATGCCTGCCCAAGACCAGACTACCTGTCTCATCAGAGATTTTGTCAGCCTTCCATGGGCTTCTTCCCACATGAACAGTGTGCCTCCCATCCAGGCTATTGCTGAGGCAGCAGTGACTCCCTGCACCCTTGCCGAAGTACTCAGGACTTCGCGGTGAAAACAGCCAGTAGCCAACCTTCACTCCTGGCTGCTCCTCACAATTTTCCCTTGAACCTTCATCACAGACTTAATTTCTCTGTGCTCTGAAGAAACTTCTTTCCAACACTTTCATGGCCTGAATAGAGAATACCCAAATCAGCTTCCTCATGTGTTTTTAGCAGTGCTTGCACTGTGTTTCTACTTCAGATGTGTGAACAGGATGCCCTGACAAAACAGTGCCACATCCCAAGCCCAAGTGTGGAGTCTGCCACCATAACTGTTTCGATTAAAATAGAAAATGTTACTGAACATAGATAAAAAAGGCCATGAAGTACAGATTGCTAAGGTCAGAAAGATTCTACAAATGGGTCATCATTTACAGTACATTTACATTTACAGTACTGACACTAAAACCAATGCTCTAACTGCAATATCAGTGTGCTTCTCAATGCTTTTTAAGAAAGATTTTTTCCAAAATGCTCCCAGGAAGGTGAATTCTGAGCATGGGCTAACATGCCCTCATTGAAAGAAGCCTCGTTGAAAGACTTCCTAAACATACAAAGTAATACTAAGCAGCACAGATCTAGTGGAATTTGATGTTGTAGTTATAATTACAGCTTAAATTTATTTTCAAATGAAAACGAAGCCCTCTAATACCCACTGTTTCCTAAATAAAATTTTTCATTTTGTGAATACAAGCCTTGGACTCTTCACTCAGGATTTTCTCAACTTACTTAGAGCACCTATAAACTTTCACCCTGTCCACTGTGTAAATTTCTATATAGGTGCACTGTAATTTCAATAGTGTTCTGTATGAACACTCCAGGCTTTTCAATTAAGATACAAGGTATTATATCAGCTTTACATATATATATATATATATTTAAAAAGAAGAAGCTTCCAGATATGGAAGAAACTTTTAAAGAAATTTAAAGAAATTCATGGAAACAGCAGCTTCACTGATCAATATTGCTAGGTGAGAGAAATGGTTTCTCCATTTCTCCATTATCCCTTGAGAGATGGATACGGTCATAAATATGAGAAAGCAGAAGAAGTCTTCCAAGCTGCCAACATATTTGCACATCATATAACTTGCCCTATGATAATAAACAACCTGCTGCACCTGCCTGCCTTTATTGAAGTATATGTGGGAAATTCCTTCCTCAAGTTAATAGCTGTGCCTATGAATAGTGGGATACTGCCTACAAGGTAATGTTTTACAGTTCCATCTGACCTCTCAGTTTTCCTTCATGACGTGTACTTTCTATCATTAATGCTTTCCGAGAACTTGGAGGAAAGGTCAGGACACTTTTGTCTAGAAGCCAGCAAACAAATAATTTATTTATGTGTATTTAGTTCTTAAAGAAATGCCTACTGATTTTGTCCAAATATAAAGTAATATTATGCATGAACATGTTAATATTAATCTTGATTTCCACATATGAGTTCTACATAGCTACCTCTTAAACTACTGTCCTAAAATGTATTTGTTATCTTGAAACGACAACCTGGTTAGCAACAAATTAATTCACACTACTGAAAAAGAATATATACAGTGTTAGGTGAGGGCTAGAAACACAATAAGCAAAGAGGCCAGACCAACTTCTTTTGACCCACATCACACTCCCAAGTCCCGGAAATGAAGCCCATGCTCGACTCTTATCAGCACTCCTTGGAATCTGGCAGCACAAGAGGGTAATCATGCAGAGGTGCCGCAGTGTCAGCACCCTGTCAACCGGGGCCGTGCAACCACAGAAGCAGCCCTTGTCTGCCCAGGGATAATATCTAAAATAGGCTTAGCAAAGCACAAATGAAGGGCTAATAATCTCTGCCCTAGAGGGAACACCCTCTGGCAGTTTGATGCTGCACTGAAATTCATAAGCACGGCTCTTCGGTCTGTGCCAACCCCCTGAAATACCCATAAAACTCTGCATAGTCTAATGCTTCTGCTCATGAAATTGAGAGAGACTTGGTACTTTGAAAGAAAAGCTCCAGATAAAAAGTATCAGGGTGGGAGGAATGCAAGTAAACAAGTTGAGGTGTTTAAATTTTTATTATTAATTTATTTATTATGTCTATTTTTTCTTTTTCTTCTTCCTCAGAATTTTTTCTTCTAAGATGTTGAATAGACCTTCAGCTCTGGGTTTCGTTTCTCCATCTGATTCATCCCACCCAGGATCTATGAAGTTGGCAGCATGCTATATAATTTCTCTCTGCTTACTTCTTTCCCCCTGCAGGTTTTCAATAGTGAATTTACTGCAGCAGAGAAAATATCATTCTGATCAAACTTTGAAAAATATTTCTATATACTTTTTAATAAGGTGATTCATTTATTCTTAGCCTGTAATTTTTCTTATGATGTTCAAATCAATCCATTATCTATCAAATAAAGGAAATTATAGAGAGAAATGTTTTCATGCACTAAGGAACACATTTTTATTGTAAAGTTTGGGTGTTATAAAGAACCATGATTGCCTCCAAAAAAACCTTTTTCAAGGGGACACGATGATATAGTTTTTTAAATGGTACACACTAGCTCATTCTCCAAGCACCCTTGCTGGTTGCTCTCTTCCTGTCCTCTATTTGTACAGGAGGTTCATTGAATCACAGCTTTTCTGCCTGCCTGAGTTTCACCCACTCATTATCAGGAATGAATCACATCTCCGTAGCATCTCCTCTCCTCCCAGCCAGTCTCCAAACAGAAGAATCAGCCCACAGACAAGCTCCTAATTTCAGTCATGTGAGCGATTCTCCCACCCCAGTGGATGTGGGCGACCACCTGTGGTGTGTGCACAGCTCAGCACTGGCTGGGTGGGTACAGCTGGGCACTGGGGCTGCACGGCACCAGGGCTGCCAGAGGAGCCCATTCCCATGCAGTGGGAAGTCATAAACTTACAAGAGCTACCACAGTACCTGCTGAAAAATCTCTTTCCTTCCCACACTGTCTCTCCTTGCTTGTGAAATGACCCCACTACCCCCCTTACCTCCAGGAACATGTTTCTAAGTCAAACTTTCTAACCCAGACTTTATTGGCACCATCCAGAAGCTGCTGCAGTTTTGACTGTATTCACTTATGCTGCAGGTATCCTTTAACACCATTCCCGAAAGTGACTTGGATTATTGACTGATAAATGGTTCAAAAATAGCTGGTCTATTTTTTTTTTTTTTTTTTTTTTTTCTTCTCAAACTTGTAAAAGCAGCTGACAACCTGGGGTTCACATTGTCCCACATTTCAAAAGAGAAATAGATGCTCTACTCATATAGAAATTACTGACTACTGTAGTCCTGAAGTCCTGGAGCTGAGTCAAGCTTTTCCACCAAAGATAAAAAAAATACATTCATGCTAACAGCTTCTTTTGACAGCTTTTGTTATTTTTACTTTATCACACGTTTTTTTAAAAAGAGGCTTTATTGCCCAGATATTTCTTTCCAGAGCCCATTCTTTATCATATCATGCCAAATAAAGTAACAGAAAGAATGCTATGGGACAGGAGAGCAGAAGAGGAGTGGAAAAGAGAAAGTGGGGGAAAAAAATGAGGCTCAGGAACACAGTGCCATGTTCAAATCATGGCAATACTAATGGATGAACTTTCCCTGAGGAAAGAGGAAGGCATGAGAGCAGTTCACAGACCAGAGCTTGGAAAGAAAGGTTTATATCAACTAGCTTTGTGATTCTAAGCACCTCACTATGAATATGCCATTTTGGAATATAATCTTCTTGGGCTTTTTGTGAATTCAAGGATAACTCAGAAATCCACCACATTCAGGGTTTCTCTCTCTTGATCAGAAAGCCAGAGTGTATCCCCATGTTAAATATCTACTACTAGGTGACCTGGCTGTCCTAGCTGAGATATTCACATCCTTAGAGTAAAAACTCCATTTCAAAGGACTGCCCACTACAACTTTACAACACACCTAGTTAGTATAAGCATCACCGTATTATATAAGAGTCTGTATTATTCAGATTGCACTCTTGAAAACTGTGTGAAGATAATGCATCCCAACACCCTGATGTTACTGGATTAAGGTTCAGAAGTGGAGCATGACAGCAGATCTAATCTGAAAAAAAGATTTAATACCTTTGACAGAAAGAAAAAAATTGTGACAGGTATGTAAAGGAATAACAATAAAGGACCCAAAAGAATAAAATAAATTGTGTCCTTTTTTTCCACTAATTTATCTCTGGTTTGGGGGCAGAGGAGAGGTGGAAGAAGACTTTACATGGGAAGGAAAACTATGGAAGCAAGTAAACTAAGAGGATGAACACTCTTCACTACTACCTCTTTCATCATTTCCCAGAGTTAAAGACCCATTAGGACAGTGAGGAATCTACTTTTTGAGTGCTGTCCCAGTAAGACTCAGCAGAGACCTTTGGCCACATCTTGAGCAAGTCCTGGGAGATACCAGGTTTGTACTGCTGCCTATTTCTCTCTTATCTGACCGTCTCATTTTGACATGCAAGGCTATCTCTTGTACAAGACATGCAAGGCTATCTCTTGTACACGCCAACACTTCTGTGAACTTGTGACAAATGAGGTAACTCAATACTCTCAACGGCCCAGTCCTGCTACAGGTTCACCACATCACAGAGCAGCTGATGAGACCATGTGTTCTGCCTACGTCTTTCCAGCACCTGAGACAAGAATGGCTTTTTCTATTTTTGCTGCTTTCTTCTAGTACATTTTGTCTTAAGAAAAAAAAAATTAAACCACTAGTCCATCTCAACCAACTCTTTCTCCTCCATCCCTTCCCCAGTACCTAAGAGAATGGTCATTAGTTCTAAATATAGTAAAAGGAACTCAAGCAGGACTTCTACCCATTAAAATCAACAACAAAAAGAAAGCCAAACAAAAACCAAAACCAGAACAAAAGAAAATAAAACCACACACTTGCTAGAAAAAATAAAAGGAAGTTTAAAATGAACACAAACCCACAAAATGGGAGCCAGTTCCTGTTTAACATACCCACTGCTTGTCTTTACCTGTTCCCCTTTCTCATCTATCCTGCAGAGATAAAGATGTGCTAATATGAAAGAAGGCCACAGTACCCACCAACATCTACAGTAGCATGTAGCCCCTGTAACAAGAACAGCTCTGTAGAACAGAGAAGCTGGCTCTAGCGACTTGACATCCACTAAAAAGCTGATATAGGTGCACTCCCCGTTATTCAACACTGGAAATGATCTCTGAATTCATTACTGACAGTGAGAGAGACACTTTAAACACCTTTAATTCTCTGTGTTTATTTACAGAAACACGATGTAACTCTGTATTTTCCTCTTTGTAAAAAAGTGTTACACTATTATTAGTAAAACCAAACAAACATTATATAGATTTCAGTCACTTGTTTTAGCAGTGAAACTGCCACGGTAATGAAGTAATATTTATGACACTATATAAGCCTTCCCTTTATTACAGTGTATTCAGAGAAGACACTCTCATGCTAAACTAGTTCATCTTAGCAAAAGCTCACAGATAAACTGTTTTGTTGGAGAGGAGGTTGGAATCTGACTGCAGCTTCTTCTTTGAGATATCTTCGCCTACGCCTTGCTCCTGGATCAATATTTCACTTCCATGTTTGCTGGATACATACTTTTTGTTCATTTCTCAATGAGTGTGTTCCAAAATATTCACATATTTCAAAAAAATCACATTCTTTAATACACACAGCAAACAACTGAAGAGGAATTTTAATTAAGGTGTCTGTGTTGATGGGCATTTCGTTACTGGCAAAGCCAGCTATTGCAACCAGCATGCCTTTCCAAACATTACATACTCTGCTTGGTTTGGACCTCCATATTCAAGTGGTATTGAAGATTCAGACTTCTAAGTCAACTTTAACATTCAGGAGAAAAAGACAAAAGTCAAAACAAATACTTAATTTTCAAAAAATATACAGCAGAAGAAAGAAAGTTGCAGTTGGGTAAAACAAAATTTTTGTGATCAATCTTTACATGGAAGTGGAAAGCACTTGGAAATCGCCCATCTCCAAGGTTGCCATCACTGGTGTGGAATTTTTCGTAACAAAAGAAGTTAGGTTTCCTCCAAGCTTTCACGTGGTTTTGCTTAAAGTTCAAGAAAAAACCAAAACAAAGCTGTCTCTAGAGGGAGATCTTGTTTTATGCTCTTTCTATCTGCACTATACATTTGTGACCAATCTACAGGAAAATACAAAGATCAGCCCAAATCTTAAAGATCAGCCCACCTTACATATTTTAGAGGAATGATCCCTAGACTAAGGGAATTATAAATGCATGCATATATCAAAAGACAGGAAAGAATGTGTGGGAAATGTTGGGACCGGGCCATGATGGAAACGGTATAGAATTAGGGGTGGGTACTGTCATGGTTTCAGATGGAGGGGAGTTAATTTTTTTCCTAGTGGCTAGTACAGTGCTGTGTTTTGTATTTAGGATGAGAATAATGTTGATAACACACTGAAGCCTTAGTTGTTGCTAAGAAGTGTTTACATAAAGACAAGGTCTTTTCTGCCTCTCAACCCACCCCACCTGTGAGCAGGCTGAGGGTGCACAAGAAGAATTTCTGTCCTATTAAATTGTCTTTATCTGAGCACAATAGTTTTTCTTTTTGTTTCCCACAGATTTCTCACTCATCCCACTGGGGTGGTGAGTGAGAGAGCAGCTGTATGGTGTTTAGCCACCTGATAGGTTAAAACATTACACCATTTCAGATCTAAGATGACTCACATTCAGCTACAGATCACCAAAGACCTGCCAAAGTACATATAATTTGAAATTCCTCAGAATTGCATGTCTTCTGCTTCCCTCCAACATACATCCTTTGAGTTAAAAAAAAAAAAAATCCCTAAGCAAACCAAAGCTAATCTGAGGCAAGCACTCAGAATTGATAGTTTCATTTCTATGTTTAAACTTGCTAAACTTGTAAACCACTAAAAATAACACCTTCCAATGCAAAAACAAAGAAAAGAAAAGAAATCCTTACTTGGTTTTTCTTAAAAATATAAAAATCATAAAAAAAAAAAGAAGTGTGGCTTGCAATATACCACCTACAAGAAAGATGGAGAGAGGCTATTTTCAAGAATATGTAGTGAGATGGCAGGGGAGAATGGATCCAAACTGAAAGAGAGTAGGTTTAGATTAAACATTAGGAAGAAATTCTTTACTCTGAGGGTGGAGAGGCACTGGAAAAGGTCTCCAAGAGAAGTTGTGGATGTCCCATCCCTGGCAGTGTTCAAGGCCAAGCTGGATGGGGCTCCAACTAACCTGGTCTAGTGAAAGGCGTCCCTATCCATGGCAGGGGGGGGCTGAACTAGATGATCCTTAAGGTCCCTTCCAACCCAAGCCATTCTATGTTTCTATGATACTGTGATTTCCATTTAAATAATCTTTTGCAAGTGCCTGATTGCCTTGTGTAGAAAGATTCTACCTGAAACACTTCTGATGTCTGTGAATACTCTTCGAGATCTTAAGGGAGTTTTGTGGGGCTTTGTGGCCTCAGCTCAGGCTCTCTTTGAAACACAGAAGCATCTTCTGTAGGGAGGTACAGAAATCTCACTGGTCCAGCCCACTCCTGTTTCTGTAAGAGACTTACAATGTTGCTTAAACTTGTCCCACTTAATCGTATCCTTCCACCTCTTAAGGAAGAGTGATTGGCATGCATTGCTGGCTTTCCATTTCTTCTCTTCTAGAGGTGAGGTGTGCTACATGATCCATCATAAAAAATGCAGGGAAGAAAATAATGAAATACTCTTTACTGCATGTAATAAGTGGTTTATTCATACAGTTATGGAAAACATTTTGAAACAGCTAAGATTAAACACCACAGGAAGCTGCTGAGGTACATTATTTATCAATATGATCTGTACCAGTATTTGGCTCCCTCATCCTGCAAGTAATTTCCACTATGCAGTTCTTTACCAGGCACTAATTGGTAGCTCTGTAGGTACTCTTACAGTATATTTTCCTTTGCTTTCAAAAGTCAAACAGTGAAAAATAATGTTCCTAGGCTGATATTTTTATTCCTTTAAGAAAAGACTACAGGAATAACTGCTAAAATTTGAAACACGGCATGCAGTCCTAATAGAATACTAATTTTGGATTTTACTTCATATTATAAGAAAAAGGGTTTTCATGTGAATAAAGATGTTCCTGTTCATTGCTTTTGCAAGTGTAGCAGAAAATTTGTTGTAGTGTTTAGGGGAATATGGTTTGAATTTGGTTTTAAAAATATTTTAATATTGAAGTAATTTTAGACACATTTTTCTGTAACTTAATGGTGTTTGCCTGTCAAATTATCAATGATTACTCACTCATTTCAGGTGTGATTCACAACCAACAAGTAAAATTCCCTTGCAACATGGTGTCTTCTGACAACATCTATTTACAGATAAAAATGTGCTGCAGTTCAAAGGTGATGAAAAACACTTGCATCCTATAAATGCCTAAGCTAATCATTTTCATACCTTGAAGAAAACAAATTTTAGACTTCTTAAAAGGTCATCCTGATGAACAGTAAGGAAAGAGATGCTCCATAGGCTGCAACAATAAAACTCCTCTGCAATTTATTGAGGTGTGTTTTTTCAACAGACCTATACTCTGTTGCTTACATAAAGTCTGGGAAGCAAAGAATTCCATGATTAAGTGTTTTAGGAAGCAATTATGGGATGCTTTCCAGTAACACAACCATCCAGAGTTATTGCTTTGTTTTGGTGTTTTACTTCATTTCCAGCATCTCAAGGTTAGAAAATGTATTACACAAAGTGTTTGCCAGCAACGGGTATACAACAGCTCAGTTTTCACTGTTACCTCTCCAGCTCCGAAAAGGATGTAAAACTTAGAAGAACAGAACCATAGAATCAGTAAGGTTGGAAGAGATCTCCAAGATCACTGAGTTCATTCAGCTGTCTAAGATTTGTATGATGTTGTCTATATTAATTCCGTAGTTAAGAACTGAATTTTAAGCAACTATGAGGAGAAAAGAGCAAATTAGGGTAGAAGTTTGCAAGTGTGGAAGGGATGCTAACATCACCTCAGACTACAGTCTTATACTACAGGTTGGGTAGAGTTCCCCCAAGAACCATAGACCTGAATATTTGTAGGAATCCTTACATCCCCTCCATTTTGTTAAAATGCATGCTGAACATGATGCGAGACCTTGGGGATGTAAAGCATAGATGGATGCACTAGTTGCTTACACTTCTAGACTTGATGGCTCATATTCTGAAGTTGCAACCAAGAACTCAATCCTTACATTTTAAAATCAGGCTCATTTCTTCACAAATGTCCAAAATCTAATAGAAATTATATTATAGGACAGGGAAACTAGTAATGTATAGCTATTATATATATCTAATCTCATTATTTTCAGTTTATTCATCCCCAAACACAATTTCTAAAAGAAGAAAATACAAATACACAATAATGACCTGGATTTACTTTCCCCATTCATCTGCATAGGAGATTTAAGTGCTTGTCCAAGAACAACTATGTAACAGGATGTGATATTCCTCTCAAGAGGCTGCCTCAGCACCGCAAAAAGTTTATTTTGATGACGCATCCACAACAACTAATGCATAAAAGACCACTTCTTGTACTCCACAGACTCTTGCTTGGCTGCATCAGCTGTACACAAGGGCAGGGATGGGGACAGAAGAGGTAGAACATGCCGCTCTCTCAACAGCCACCAGCTGGCACAAGCTCCTGTCCTCACTCACGGTATGTCCAGCACAGTGTTAACTCAAGGCCCACAGCTTTTCCAGGGTTTTCTTCTCTTTTTATGCCTTCTTTCTCCCCATCCATACCCTCACCCACCTGTAGGATGCTGAGGAACCTGCACATTAGAGGCACCTTAATTCCCTACAGCGTATTCATTTTTTCATTCAGCCAAGACCACAAATATGCATGCTAATATCAGCTGTGCCAAGGGTACTTGAAAAGCTGATTGAGCCTCTGACCCTGCTCCAGGAGATGAGATACATGAGCATGTCCTTCTAAGCGCAGAGCTGTCCTACGCCTGTAAAATGCTGCTACGCCTTAGCATTTCCATACTTTGCAATGTTTGTAGGAAAACCTTCCCTTCAAGCATTAGCCATCTGGCAACGTTTGCTTATCAAATCTTTCTGCATGCCTCAAGGGACAGCTGTGGGAAGATCTAAGGCAGTAACAAATACACCAGACTAGGCCCTTGGTCTTTTTAAATTTTGTCTATTTTAATGGAGAGCAGAGAGAAGGGGAACGTTCATCATGATACCTTATATACTCCATAAAATTGCTGCATATTTTGGTAGCATGTACCTTTCCTATACAAAAAAACAGTCTGTGCTTTCAAAACACTTAAATGTAGATTAAAAACTCAATAACCAGAAAGGAAGCACACAGCCAGCCTAGGTGTAATTTCAACTATAATATTCAAATCAACTCAAAATATCTTAAATTGTTCAACACATCAATGCCAAACCTAACACCTGAGAATAGGGTGCTGACTTACTTGAGGAATACTTGTATGACTAACCAACCATGTGCTTGAATTCAAGCTTCAGAATCAAGCCAATAGCTCACAATTTATTCTATTTCACAGATTCTTGTATTTGCAAAACAGAGTTGCAATTTTTTTTCTTCACCCTTCAAAAGATATAAATTCACTCAGAAGAAAACAATGTCAGGCTTAAGGGAAGAAAAGCAACCCAGTAGTGGATTTATGATTTTGTTGTTTGGAAGGCTGCTAACTCAAGCTCCCTGCCTCCCTTTTTATTTTTATATGAGTACATAAGGAATTTCTGTCAGAATAATCAGTCAGAGAAACATTAAGCACTATACTCGATGGAATACATCCAGTAAATAATCACACTGGAATCAGTTTATCTACAAGAAATTGAAGTATATGGGCTTCAACTCTTAAGTAAAATACTTTCTTATGATTGAAACAAAGTGAAGACACCACCAATTCAGAAGATAAATTTCCCTCTTTTCATCTATTCTGCCTCTGCATACCCAATACTTATTAATACTGATGCTCAAACTCTGGAAAGAACACACTTTACAGATCAAGACAGCTCAATCCCTCACTTCCCAATTTTAAAATCTTGTCTGAACACAGAAAAATTGATATATTACCTCACATTCTGTGAAAGCTAAATATAATTTTATTTCTGTTCAATCACGGAATCACTCAGGTTGGAAGGGACATCAAAAAGTTTATAGTCCAACCTCCTGCTCATATGAGGGTCAATTCTGAGGTACAACCAGGTCACTCAGGGCTTTACCCTATTTCAACTTGAAAACCTGCAAGAATGACACTGCACAATCTCTATGGGCATGTCCTGTCCCACTGCCCAAGTGTCCTCCTGAGAAGGACATGGGACACACTCCTATGAAAGGATGTCACCTTTCCCATTTTTCTCTCAGTGGCCACTGTCTCAGAGACCGGCTCAGACTTCTCAGTTTCCTCCCTGTAGGCACCCTTTGCCTGTGGTTGGGTCCTCTGCAGCCATCTCTGTCCCAGGCTGAGTTAAGCCCCTGTTCCTCAGCCTGCCACAGCACTGATCAATTTGACCACCCCTACAGCAGGCCTTCACACAAGGCTTTGTAGGATTTCATGACTCCTCTTGTTACCTACACCCTTCTGGATGGCAGCCCGACCCTCAAACATATTGATGACTTCAATTTCTTGATGCTGCCTTCCATCTCCTCCTCCAAGTTGGTTGGACATTGACAAGGTTATTGAACAGGGTAGGATCCAGGATAGACCCCTGCAGTAGTGCACTTGTAACTGACCTCCAGGTAGAGCACAACCACTGAACTTTAGCCTGATCACCCATTCTTTTCACACATCTGATAGTCCATTATCTAGTCTGGAATGTCCTAACTTGGACTGAAGAATATGGTGGCAGATGGTGCTGAAAGCTTTACTTAAGTCATAAATGCCATTCACTGTTCTCCCCTAGTCCAGCAATCCAGTAAATTTATCAAAAAAAGGCAGTTGAGTTTGTCAGACATTATTTATTCCTGGAAAATTTATGCTGGCGGCTCCCAGTTACCTTCTATATGTGCCCAGAAATGTGCTCTAAGAAGACCTTTTCTAAAACACCCACAGGGGTCACAGTGAGGCTAAAACTCTGTAGTTCCCCAGATTGTCCTTTTTGCCTTTCACAGAGACAAGTGCAACATTTACCTTTTCCACTCATTGGGAACCCACCCTGTCCTCACTGACTTTCAAAGCTGATAGAAAGTGGCCTTGCAAATACATCAGTCCGGTCTCTAGGCAGCCTTGAATGCAGCCAGTCTGGTCCTGCCCTCATCCAGTGCATTTTCCTCTTCATCCAAGCCTGTCACTGAGCAAGAGGCCTGAGCAACTTTTCTGGTGAAGACTAAGAGAAAGAAGACATTGAATCTATCAGCCTTATCCATGCCTCCTGTTACTAAATCACCCACCCTGTTCACCAGTGTGTCACACTTTCTTTGTCTAGCCTTTTAGCAAATCCCTTATATGGTGTTTTTCCTATCTGAAAATGACCTACTACAATACTTCACACACAACAAGGCTCACGTTGGGAAAGACGGGTAGGGAGTTTTGTTCAAAGTCTAAGGGCTTTGAGGGTTTATTTTAAAGATAAAAACCAGAAATATTCCATGTATGAGTTTATGAATTAATTCTCTAATATACTTTCTTTATCTATATGTAGCCTCAAACACTAAGCACAGGACTTGGGAAGTCTGTAACTCAAGACGAGTAATTATATTTCAAATAAACCCTTTCTTTCATTATATACCAAGACTGTGTCTGAATTCAAAGATCATTTCAACTAGCAGAAATTTAATCTGAATGCTCTATTAGAACAAATGTTGCATGTTACTTTGTGTATGTCTATCTTCACTGCAATCAGTGAACACCTGTATGGCAAAAGGGGAATAGGGGACAATTTATTTCTCAGTTGTCCTCTGGGAAAAGGGAGGTCATGCAAATGAACAGTGCAGGCAACTCTACTGACTGCTCTGAAAGGAACCCAATGCAATCAACAGACTAATCCTCTACATGGCCATTTTAAACTTTCACTAAACAACAGTACACAAGCTGAAAAGTATTATGTTAAGAAATGAGAGGTTCCTCAAGCAGACAGACTCAGATACAGAGATCAAAGACAGTAAAAGGGTAATCAGAGTTCAATGCTGAAAAATACTCAATATTGTAAACAGACATGAATGTCAGCAGCTCTTTCAAGATATGAGGATGTCATAGGATCACCCCACACCTTGGAGAATAAGTGTAGCAAATATTGATTTGAGCAAAACAGTTTGTAGAAGAGTGTGATCTGAAAAAAAAAAAAGAAAAGCATTTCAAACAAACAAAGCATGGTACACATTAATTCAAAAAATAAATCTATTTTTGGCTGAGAATTTACAAAGAAATGGGACAAGTATAGAGTACGTATTTTTTCACAGCTGAGTAATACTCTGATCAACCATGTGCTTTGTAAATACACGCCTGAATGTCAGGTCAGATGAATCGATCACACCTATGTTCCTGCTTCTTCAAATACAGTTATTTTCCTCTTCTGGACAATGAGAAACCTCCTTAGAGGTGACTCATGTACATGGCTGTAGCTGAATTTTTATGATGTGAAACTTAGTTTTTCCAGGACATTTTGTTTGGCAAGAAGTAGCCAAAGAGCTCTGCCTTGAGGATGTGTGCCCAGTCTTTGAGTACACAGTGGTCACTATAAAAACACTTCGATAATGTACAACCGTGTTAATGCAAGGGCAAGTCTTGAGTCAGCCTTGCTGAGGTATGCAGACCTTAGAAGAGCAGTGGGTGAAGCACTCAGAGAGACCTCTGCGAACAGAGTAGCCCTGTTCCAAGTCCTACTACCAGGGCATGCCCTGAAGATCTGCTGGCTTCTCTTACTTAGATGGGTAAAGAAAGAAATCTAAGGGCTATGTAAGCACACATAGACACAACATCAGAATTACTGGATTTGTGCTTTCCTGGACACCACTACATTAAGGAATTCTTGGATGTTAGTTTATTGTTATTATTATTACTACTACCACCTTGTTTTGAGAATTCAATTCTTAAATAAAGTGCTGCAAAAATAACTGCAAGTTTAGATAAGTTGAAATCTTGAGCCAAAAAATTTCATGTTTTTTGACTAACAGAAAGAAGGAAGTGTCTAACCCAAAACGTAGTCCCTAAGTAAGAGGATACAAAATACTCTTTTAAAAGATGTCACTCAGCCTCTTTGTTCACACTTGGTAGGCAGAGAAGGGTCACAGAGCAGGTCTGACGCCTGCTCCTGAAGGAGACTGCTTTCCAAATAATTATTATTGGTAGAGCTCTTTCACACAAAGTGTGAAACAGCTGTTCCAGCACAGATTTAAAGCACCATAGCACTTTGGCCTGGGGCTCAAGGAGATGTGAGGTTGTGTTGGCGGAAGAAGATGTGGTGCTGCCTCTCAGTAATCCTTGAGCACTGACAGGGATTCAACGTAGGTGTGAGAAATGCCAGCACCCTAAGTAGCCTGCTTCACTGTCCATCACAGAAGATGATTGTACCTATGTGGTTTGGATGCTCTGGGAATTTTGTAAAACCTAAGATAAAAAAGCCCCTTTTGCATATCAAAGTTCATATCAACACAGAATTCTAGAAAGATCTTTACCCTCCTCTTGCTTGGGCACAGCTTTTGCAGTGCTGTAAATCTGAGACAGACTTCTGCTCCTGACAATGGTTCACTTACTTTTAGTCTCACAGTGACCTTTGCCTCATTCTTTCCTCAGGACCCTTTCTCTAACTACCTATATTTCAACAATTCATCTTATTTGCACCTCACAAACTTCCATTCTTGTATGCGATTTTCCCATTACAGGTTTGCTCTTCTTTTGCTGGCTGAAAACACAAGTGAAAGGACCCCAAGCATTGCAGCAGCATGCCATATATATCTGAACAAGATAATTTATACAGAAAAGCAAACCACTTCAAAATACACTCGTTTGCTTCACTTATTTATTCACATGTACAACTTCACCAATGTTAGTAGAAGCACAAAAGTTCAGTAATGAGAGATTAAGTCTTAAAATCCTCTTCCTGAAAAATCTGAAAATACATCAGTGAATTTAACTTCTCATAGAGTGTTGTAAGTGACTGAAGAATCTCCCTAGGCCCCAAGTTAAAAAATACAATTTTTTATACCTATTCAAGTGCCCAGTAATTTGAAACAGAATCACCTATCTGCCCTGCTCTCTGAAATTCTGCCCTTCAGAAGTTGTTAGCAACTGCAATAGTTTTTTTCTCTCTTAAGCTAGGGCAATCATTCTTTCACCAGAATTAAAATCATGTAACAACTGCAGGGCTTTTTTTCTCATTACTTAACACCAAGAAGACCAGAAACAACTAGTGAATGGAAGTTTGATAAAGTTTATGGTTTCAAGAGAAATAACAGCTATTCAATCATTCTGACTGGACTAATGGTTTTTAGTAAAACAATAATAAGCTTGCTTTTTTCATTCCAGAACACTTAAAATAAATATTCAGTATTATTGGAATGTAGTAAATTTTGAGGGTTTTCTAATCCGAATTCCAGGTATTGAAGAATTGGTAAAAAAGCAAGTTATATTTCTTCATCCACTTTGTGTTCATTGCAGAAATAATTAAACTGACACACATCTAATGAAACCAGTTCTAGAAAAAATAAGAGGTGCAAATTTTACAAGGCTATACCTTCTGAGTTACTTGGGACAGATTTGGTAAGTGCAGCATCATCCTAAACCTAAATTCACTAAAATATTAGCATCCTTCCTACCTGTCAAAAAGTTTATCTCACAATAAAAATTCCTTTTTTTTTCTCTAGACAATTTCTATTATAACAACTTTACTTCATGTTTCACTCAAAATAAAGACCTTTAGCATTATTATTCAATAAATAAACAGAAAACCCAAAAAACTTTCTCAGCTTGGTCTAATATGAAAATATTATTTGGCAACTAAAATTTGTTCCTTTCTTAGGACATTCCTACTAAAGGAACTGAGAGGTGACACCTGAGAGCTTCAAAGTTTTCTTGCAACTGGTCCTTCCTATAGAGGTGTAATATCTGCAATTAGTTACAGAACAGAGATGCTCTGGAGCAGCACCGTGATTTGAATCCCTTTATTGAAATCTCTATCTAAAATGAAAATAAACTAGAATTAAAAATCAGTGGTTTTCTCCTTTAAAAACTTTTTTTTAAAATTTCTGCCCCCCAAAAAGTTTGTTCGACAGCTTATTTTGAATTAATTTCCTATTTGGCAACCCCAAAAAATACTAAATCAAGAAGTTTACCCAGTTTGACACTATGGAAAACACCAGAAGGGGAAAAAATCCTAGGAAAAGATTTTCATAAAGTTTCATCTTTCTTCATCTATTCTTTTTTTTCATGTGCTATTTCTCAAATTTATTATGGCTTTATATGTGTTCATAAGTGCTCACTGTACTCACAAATCAGGAAAATTTCCATTTTCAGATTACCACCTTGTCAAAACAAAGACTGATTGCACAAAAACCTTACTAAGCTGTCATCTTATCCATGTGAACAAAATTTAAGTATATACAATATGTCAGATGAAATCAATCAGGAAAAACCTATTACTTTGTATTGTGTTCATCTGTAACTAAAAATCCTGAGACTTCTGATGCAAATTTCAAATTAACAGGCAAAACACTAAAAATTCAGGCTTGGGAAAGAAGAAAACAACAGTTACAGGGGAAGGAAAGGAATTCAGTTTTGTTTAATGCAATTATTAGGCGCACAGTAGGTGAAAATATCAGCCTGGAGAAATCCTAAACAAAACAGATACCCTCAGGTGGTGTTATCCTATACAGCTTTATGCCTCATCTTAAGAAAGAGCTTGACTCTCCATATCCAGCAAAAACCCACAGGGTCACAAAAGGAAAAGGGTAGCATTTTCAGTTTATTCCTGCCAGCTCCCTTTACATATTGCTGCAACAGCCACTTTTTAAAATATTAAGCATCATGGAAGAAACAAAGCCTGAGATTTGAAAGAAAGAGCACTAAGGTGCGTCCGCCAAACAAGTGATTATCACTAGAGCTTGCATTCGCCCCACCTGCCTGCCAGTTTAAAGATCATGTACACTTAATGAAGTCAGTTACCCAAGGGAATAAGGGCATTACTCCTTACAAATAACATTATTATTTACAAGGATTTACTTCCTACCCAATAAAAATCTGTAGGTGGTAATAACTCTGAATGGAGTAACAGTCAATTCTTACATCAATTCTCACCTTCCTCGAATCCTCAGTTTTATAATAAAGAAGATTTTTTTGGATTTAATATTTACTTTTCGTCCAGGATCCAAAAGTCTTCTGAGATGTAAACTCACAAAACTAAAGCACTCATTGTTCTCCCCACTCACAAAAAAAAAGGTGCTGTAACAAGCTGGAAGGCTTTTCTACAAGAGAGAGCTGATGAGGCTGAATTTATAGCTGTTCCAAGGCAACTCAAATGCCCATATCGTGAAGACACAGTTAACGCAGCCACCTTGTGGCACATCTAACCAGGGCCACCTGCCAAGAAGGCCTGGTGCAGATGTATCATGCAGCAGCACAGCCACCAGAAACTAAGGTCCATCCCCATTCTGCTGGGTGTTTTCAGCTGGCTGGGCGAGGTGGCCTCACTGGGCCACACTGCTTTTTGTTTAAGCAGGCCCAAGTTGTGTGCCCAGGTCAGGGGATGCTGGCAGGTGGGGTGGCCATGTCAATGCACCACCTTTGTCAGCAGAGTCATTTAGATCCACTTAAGCTGCATGAGGAATTATACCTTATTCCATTTTAGCATACTTCATGGTTATGTCTCTGTGTTACAGGCTCGGTGCAACTTGCCCAAACCCGAGAATAAGGTTTGTCTCTATACAGATGCTTTTGCAAGAGAAGCAGAGGGGTAGCAAGGTCAGGTCCAGACAAAAATAGAGGGATTTCCCTGGAGGACAAATGGATTAACTCCAGGTGTGATTTGATGACAGTTCAAAATAATCCATGATGGAGATGTCACACACTTCCTTCAGCCCTAAACCTGAACTCACCTGAAGAAAACATGGTGGTGGAAAGCAGGGCTCCCCACAACTCCAGCTAACACTACTTGATGCAGCCCTGATAAGAAAGACCTGGGGATGTTGGTTGACAAGAAGCTCAGCATGAGCTGGCAATGTGCACTTGCAGCCCAGGAACCCAACTGTATCCAAAGAGCAGCCAACAGGTCTAGGGAGTCGATTCTGCCTTATGAGATCCCACATGGAGACCTGTGCTCAGCTCTGAGGGCCCCAACAAAACAAGGACATGAACGTGTTGGAGTGAGTCCAGAGGACGACCATGAAGATGACCAGAGGGTACCTCTGGAGTACCTCTGCTATGGAGACAGGCTGAGACAATTGAGGTTGTTCAGCCTTAAGAAGACAAGGCTCTGGAAGACCTTCCAGAGCCTTCCAGTACCTAAAGGGGGCCTACAAGGAGCTGGAGAGGGACTTTTACAAGGGCCTGTAGTGATAGGACAAGGGGTCATGGCCTTGAACTGAAGGAAGACAGGTTAAGATCAGATAAAAGGAAGAAGTCCTGTGAGTAATGAGGCGTGGATGCCCCATCCCTGGAAGTGTTCAAGGCCAGGTTGGACAAGGTTTTGAGCAACCTGGTCTAGTGGAAGGTTTCCTGCCCATGGAAGAGGGGGTGCCACTAGATGATTGGTAAGGTCCCTTCCAACCCAAACTGTTTTATGATGATTCCATGGTTCTACCTTATTCCATCACTAATATTGCAGCTCCAGGGTATTTGCAGTAGGTAGCCAAATGAGAGACCTTTCCATACTTCATTGCAGCATTGAACACAAACCACTTGGTTCTGCCCCACACCAATTTATAGCTTAGGTAACATTAACAGGTGGCCTGTACAAGATGTATTGCCTACACTAGGCTCTAGAGTTCCGGGCATATAAATGTGGACTAAAACCCAGGAAGCTTTCCAAGCAGTATGAGGAACCCAAAATCTGTATTCATTAGTGCTGCTGTACAGATTACTGCTTTGAAGGGTGTGACAGGTGGAAAAAAAGTCTTTTTTAAAAAGCTATGGATCTGCACTTAGTCCTGGTGTTTCTTTACAGCCTCAATATTGTCTGCCAGTGTATGATTACATTTACAGTTATTTCATCCATGTACCAAATCAGAACACCCTATTGGGAGATAAGAGCAACTTCAGGCATAAATCCATCCAGAGTAGAGAAGTTTCATTATGGGCCAATTTGAAAATTAACCAGTTCCTAGAAATTTAATCATTTTGTACTCTACAAACTCTTACACTCAGATTAAGCTGATGAGTTGCATTTTGTGAACACAATGGTAGGTTATCCAGAAACTACTTCAATCTATGACTTCTTGTAGGAAAATTAATTTACTAATTTTTGGGGTAGGTGTTCCTTTTCTTTTCCTCTCTACACCACAGCATTTCTGAACACAACAGCAGACAGCTGTTCTATCTGATGTTCTCACAGCATCGTCTAGCTGATGCTGTCATTTCCCACCAAACTTTCTCCCCAGATGCAAAGGCTAACTGCCACCCTCTAAATTTTCTTCTAGTAGGGTCCTCTCAATTTAAAATTAACTCAAGCATTTTCATTACTATTTTTTCTACTCTAACTCATTAAAAACTATTAAATGTGCAAATAGGTTATAAAAGTGATACATATCTAGTAACTACTATATTTTATTTTTCTTGTACTTAATTCAGCTTTTACTTCAGTATAGCAAGAGTACAGTCTTTGACTATACTGCTTTTAGCACTGCAATAAATTAAAATGTATTGGAATAATCAGCAGCATGCATTTGTAGGAAAACTATGACAGCTTTCATACCAATTATTCTCTAAGTATTTACAAGGGAAAATTTAGGTAAGCATGTCATTTGAAAAGAACAAACTGCCAAATTCTGTGCAAACACGCACAGAATTCTTTTGATTTTGTATATGGTAACTCTGTTTTTTTCTCTCATATTATGCAAATATTCTTCTCATCCTCTTACACAATGTTATTTATTACACATTTGTCTTTACCTTTCTACAGTGACCATGACTGTATCTGATTTTCAGAAACTAAATTGTATTTTTAAATTAAATTTAAATTTATAAAGGATATTATTTATATTATAAATTAGGATTTGTATTCTTACTTGTAATATACAAATATGAAAATTACTCATATACAAAACCTTATGTATATACACTGAAAAACTTAAGACTTTGGATTAGACTTCTCTAAACAATAAATCTGAAGGAAAAGGGTGATCTTCAGGTAAAGGCTATGAACTTGCACTTCAAGAACTTCTGTCAGGATGGAAAACCTTTGTAATTTTCCTGTGTCTTTTAACTCCATTAACAAAAAGTAAATAGTAACTATATGACTATATAGGTCAGTGGTGCATAATGAAAGTACAAGTAAAAATTATACAGTATCATAGAATTATAGAGCCACAGGGGGGGTTAGGTTGTAAAAGACCTTTACAGTCATTAAGTCCAACTGTTGACATGGTTAACACTGTCAAGTTCACAGCTAAACCATGTCCCCAAGTGCTGCATCTGCACATCTTTTAATACATCCAGAAATGGTGACCCCACCACTTCCCTGGGCAGCATGTTCCAATGCCTGCCAACCCTTTCCATGAAAAACTTTTTCCTAACATTCAATCTAAGCCTCACCTGGTGCAACCTGAGGCCATTTCCCTTCATTCTATTACTTGTTAGCTGGAAGAAGAGACCATGTTCCCTCTTCCTGCCTCGTAGTTGTAGGAGGTCTCCCTTGAGCGTCCTCTTGTCCAGGCTAAACAACCCCAGTTCCTTCAGCTGCTCCTCATAGACTTGTGCTCCAGAACCTTTACCAGCTTCACCAGCCCTTCTCTGGACACCTTCCAGCACCTCAATGTCCTTCTTGTCATGACTCAAAACTGAACTCAGGATTTGAGGTGCAGCCTTACTAGTGCAGAGCACAGGGGGTGGATCGCGGTCCCAATCCTGCTGGTCACACTATTGCTGATACAAGCACAAGTTATTGCAGATACCAGCAGGGATAGGTAAAAAACTCTGGTGGCATTCTCAAAAATAAGGAGCAAGACGGCTTTAACTTGAGAAGAGCAGGAGAATGTTCCCTCCTGGGAATGAGCCCTATTCTTACTGGGGCCATACCTGAATGTGGCCCAAAAAGCAAGTCAGGAATAGGAAAAGCACAATTGATTCATGGAAGAGGGATAATTTAGCACAGCTCCCTCCCAAGCACCCAGAGGCCAGGGTACGAAGAGTGCAAGCAGAGGTGAACAACCACTCAGCCTCCTTCCAAATCCACCTGAAACAACATGACAGCAATGTTGAAGAGAGGTGAAACAGGTCTGTGAAATGAAGCTTCTTCAAGAGTACTTATCTGCTGTCTCGTAAAAATCTGCTCTGAAAGCAAGCTGGAGGCCCTCTTGATGTCTTTATATGGAAATACCCCCTTCAAAATAGACAAGTTTTCCTCTGCCTGCACTAATAATTACCTGTTGACCTCAGTGGCTGTTTTTAACTCCTTGCCTTGAGCTTTGAACACATATAAAGCTGGCTGGAAACTAAAGAAAAAGAAAGAAAAAGCCTGCTGCCTTCGTGCATTAACTTCTTGGTTAATGCATGTTCACTCTGACTGATTTTGAAAAATACCTTAAAATTTACGCTTGTATGGAAGAAACTGGTTACATATGAGGGGGGAAAGTCACCATGTGCTATATATAGGTCTGTATAGAATAAGACTGAAAAAACATAATTTATCACCTGAAAATAGCATATGCAGACAAACCTACAGCCCTGAGAATACAGCAGTAAAACAGACAAATATATTTCATTCTAATTTTTCTGAGACATAACAAATACTGTCTATTTATCATTTTTGGAAAAGAAGAAGCAATAAACTATTTTTTTAAGGCATTAGATATTGCAACAACACATTGATGCTAGTATAACACTAGTCTCCAAGATTGTTTACTTCCCAATGTTGAAAAGTTAGGAATGTTAAGAAGCAGTTGATGTTGCCTAGGGGAAAATCTATTTTCTTTGAAGTTTTCAGGATGTATTCCCTTCTGACCCTCAGCAATTGTTTTGTCACCTTGAAAGTATGAAAGGAAAGCCTCCTAAATTTTGACTATTGAAATTTGGGATAATTGGTGAAAAGAAAGTTCACAGTATGCTTGTTGTGTCTCCAGCAACTGCTACAGGTGACCATAAGAGACATGATACTGTGATAGATGACATATTATATGGATTTGTCTTGTTACCAAAGCTCTGCAAGTATGCCTTCCATTCCCAAAAACCCCCAAAAAACCCAAAAGTGAAAACACGGATCTGAACTTCCCTCCTGATAAACATTGCAAACCACAGGTAGGATACACCACCAGACAAGAAATCGCTTTCTTTAAATCAGAAGAAATATTCTAAAGTGTAATTTGGGGGGCGGGGGGGGGGGAAGTAAATATTCAAAACAAGCTGAAATTAGAAAATAAAAATATGACCACCAAGTTTAAAAATAATGTTGTGAGACCAGCTTAAAAATTCAATCTGTATACACACAAAAAAATAAATTCCTGCTGGCTAGTCTCTAAATTTCCTCCCAAATTTATGGTTCAGTCTTACTCTCATAGTAATGAGTTATAAATTTTTAACTGAAATGAAGGCTTATGAGTCTTTTAATTTTATTGGAGGACATATGGATCTTCCACTCAAGTAAATTTATTGCGGAGTCTTAGTATTTTTTTTTCAACAGCACAATATTATTACTTTCTAATTGTTCAAGATTTTTCATTTTGACACTGATTTACAGTACCTGTTCATAATAGTACTGCCTCTGTTTCCTGGAACCAATATAGCCATTCAGGGGTGACCTGGCTGCCTAAGGTTCCTTTGGTGATGATGCTGCACATGCATATGTGAATCATCCATCTCCAGCAATTAATCTCTCCCACTGGTTGTCTTGTTCAGACCAATGTAAAGGCTAATCTGCCCCAAACAGATTTTGTGATTTCTTACGGTTAGGAAATATCTGTTTCCCTTTGCTATTAATTTGTAGATGGCTGCAGTTCACTGAATGCTGAAAAATACGCAGATAGTGTCATACGGGTACAGGTTAGAGACATAATGCACACAGTCCTTTCTTAAAAAAAAAAAAACAAATCGAGGTTGGTAATTTTTAAAATATATGAATCAGCTTCTGTACATGGGGTTAATCTCTGCAGACTTTATCAAGATAAGGTTTAGTCTTCCAGGTATAAAATATAGAAACATAATTTCTACTTCTCTCTGTTCCTTAATAAAAGCAAGACTTCTTTCTGATGCTATTATTCAAAAATTCTGACATCTTTAAGAAGTACTAACTTGGCTAGTAGCATATTAAGATCTGTATATTTGAAAGAAGGAAAAAAACCAAAAAAATGAGACATATTCTGTAGGAATAAGTATCAATCGGAGAAATCCCACCATTAAAGGATGTTTTGACAATTAGTGGAAGAGTGTTACCTATATTTTACAATATTATTGTTACACTAGTTTGTGATCAAATACGCAGAACTAAAAATATTTCTTTCCATCTTTTGACTTCTGAAAGTTTAGAGTAGGGTTTCTAATTTGGATTTAGATCATTTGTACTCTTGTAATCTGCCTCTGTGTTGCTCCCATAGGTTTTAACCTAATAGGACACTTTAAGAAAGTGCCTATTTATTTCCACGTTGAAGCTGAAAGTGAAATCTCAATTCTTTCTCTTTGAAAGATGCAAACCATAAACACCTATAGCTGTCAGTTCGCTGTACTTCAAAGCCCCACACTTTGTTTCCATTCAATGCAGGTAACAGGAGACGTAGTCTAGAAAACAATTCAGTGACCCATCCAGGACAAGACAACTAGAACAAACATAAGATAATGAATCTGGTTGCTGCTCGTACGAAACAAAGAATGTGTGACAATGACAAAGGCTGGCAGAGAAATTAAAAGAGAAACCACCCAAAACCAGCCAGATGTTCAGCTGAACAACGTGCAGGTAAGGAACACTGAGACAGCCTCATGGACAGGGCAGCAGTTCAAACTGTTTCTGTTGTGTCTTCTCTCTGCTGGTACCATGTACTGGAGGCAACAGAGAGAAGTTCAATTGAGGATGAGACTAGAGTGGGACAAAACGGCTGTATGACTTAGAGTCAATCTCGTATTTTTAGTTCAGGCCCAGTTCAGAACGTTGTATTGATGTGATTAGCTCTGCCATGCTACTCTTGCTATTCAGCAAGACTTGAATTCCAATGTAGAGAATCCCATAAAACGCATGGCACAGCCCTTTGAGGAAAACATTGTCTCGGTGCCTCGGTAATGAAATTTCTCATTACTACTGTAGAGATGTTTGTTTTAGGCATAGGATGGAGGGAGGGAGGGAGGAGGGCCTGTTCCACAACAGCTATCAGAGTATAAAACACCTCTCACAGAAACATCTAAAGACATTTTATAAATGCTGATGAAGTCTCCTGAGACCCTGACAATTTTCGGAAATAATATGCTTGTATTGTGGGAAGTTACTCTGCTGTCTGGAGGAGTTATCAAATTGCACAAGACCATAAATGTGTAACAAAGCTCTCACTAAATGTAGGTTATTGCAGAAGAACTGTAAGAAAATATTGTGGCATAAAGATGGGGCGGGAAGGAGGGGAGCTGATTTCTCCCGAGAGTGATTCTCCACATTCCCACCTCCAGATGTTTACAGCTTCTGCCTGCCACCAGCCTGCCACCCAGGACACACCACCCTTCTTGCAGGACAGGCTCAGACCTCCCTGCTCTTTAAGCTTTTTATTTCAGAGTACCTGAGGCAGTCACCCATCTTACTTCCCCTTTGCTACAGCTCAGTGCCTTGCCAGACTACAGCAGCAATGGCAGGAGAGATGCTTACTTTGCTTCACTTTGTCTGTGATAAATGTATGGCTCAAAAGACATGCAGCTGAAAGTGGCCTCATTTTTACAAACACAATTTCCCCTCACAAATACACTCATCTTAATATGCCTGTAATCTTGTTAGTAGACAAGTACTTGGAAGCAAACTGCAAAAAGTCCATTAAGTGTTGTGAACACTCTCAGCCTAGGTGCAATTTTAATTTAACTAATGTTCTTTAATAACATGGCACCTGCCAGGCAAAAGTATTTCCGTTCAAAAAAGAAAGTGCATTGGAAATTTCATTGACTATTAACTTCGTGAATACATAACAATAAGCAAATTATATTATTAAAAATTAGGTTCTTCCACACAAGTTGGTAAAACAATACCTCTCAGCACTAATAGCATTTTGACCTTTATACCAATGAAGCTATTATTATGCACTTACTGCACTACAGTGATGATAGTGGATGCTCTCATAACCAAAAAGGGAAACATTTATGACCAAGTGAAAAAAAAGAGAAAATAAAAAGGTGGAACTATCCCAACACATCACAAAAAAAGGCATTTAAAGCTTAAATTTTTTTGGTTTTTTTTTGGGGGGGGGGGTTGTTTTTTGGGGTTTTTTTTGGCTTAAGTCAATGGATATTTTATTTAAGCAGCTCTCTGTTTGGCCATTTACATCACACAGCAAAAAATGAGACCTGGCCAGGTATCAGTGGCAAGTCAGACCAGTGACTGAAGTCTGCATGATCACTGGTATTCATTATCACAGTTACTCCTCCTGTGCTCCTGGGTCACAAGGACAAGTGCTGGCTACAGCTGCTGGCTTCCAGAGCGAGTTAAACCTTAAACTGCCTTCCAACTCACTAAACTCACCACACCAAATTTGTAAGCAGGTTGTTTTATTTGCATTATATGTCAAAGCACCATATATACTTGAGCACCACAAGCACCTCAAGTACTCCTTAAGTACCAAAAAGTATGCATTTATCTGGCTGGAATTGCAGAAGGGAGAGTGGATGTTTACCACACAGGGATGCAAAAATGCCCTCATGTTCTGTATTTAATTGGCAATGAAATCACTAAAAAAACAGTTGGACTGAAGTGGTTGGACTTCAGGTGAACACCCAGGTGGACAGTGACTGACTTAACCTGTTTTGTCTGTGCTTAGTGATATAAAAATTACAATGCTAAAAAAGTCAAAGGAGAGTTTATAAATGTTTTGGCAGACAGGCCATGCACTTCCCAGAATACAAATTATTAGGACTTAGATCCAAATCTTCAAAGTTTTAGGCATTACTTTATTTTTTCTCTTTCCTTGATGTTTTTCTACTCTCTCAGCCTACTAAGTCTTATGCAGCTTCTGGTTTTGTTATCATGAAACACTCAGAATATATTTCTCGAGTGAGTCTTTAGAGTGTGTGTCAAACCTATTTATCAAAGACAGGGCAGACTAATGCTACTGCTTCCTTCTGGGAAAAAGATAATCAGCAATTGCAAGAAGTCAATCTGTGTGGACTAAGTCCACTAAATACCAAAGATGAAGACCCTTTTCAGGTACAGCACTGCAAAATCCCAGCAAGGGAAATACAAATTTGATACCGAAAATGAAAGATGTCTTAAAAGTGACCAAAAGTTTCATGTGAAAAAAAAAATTACTATGTATGTGTGTATGTATGTGTATAAATATGAAAAAACATTCAAAATGCCAGTTATGGGGTTTATTTACATCCACATGTTTCTTAATGCAGAGAGTTCACTAGTATTGAATTACAACTATTTGTTAAAAAAAAGCATGGGAAATTGTTGTTTTTCCCTATCTATTTTACATATTCAAATTATATCTTAAGGTGATGAAAATAATAAATTAGTCTGCCTCAGATACATCCTTAATTTAGTCAGAAGTCAGAAGCAGTATTGTGTCTTATTGATGAGTAGTATTCAGTAACAGTAAAAATATACAAGTACAATGTGCTCAGCTAGAGAGTCAGAAACTTCTATCAACAGAGAACAAGTTGATAGCCTTGCCTTCAAAAGGGCTCATCCACATATCTTTGATATTCTTCTTTTAAACCAACGCTTCAAATAACAGATTATATACCAATGTATGAAATGTGATTAACAACTCAGAGTACATAAAAAAGCAGATACTTTAAAAAAGCAATGTTAGTTTTCTTAGCAGCACTCTTGACTTTGCAAAAGGGAAAAAATTAAACTAATCTGAGACAGTTTTAACTGGAGCTCTAGGCAGCCTTGCTAAACTGCTTGGTTATCTGGATGGGAGAGTTCTCCTTTCCATCAGCCTTTTCACCATATAACCTCATCTGTTTTACCTGGCTTAGTGAGTCATTCCTTGTAATTCAGGAATTTTCGTATTTTATTTCTAACAATTATTCTATCAGTTAAATATTCCTTTATTTTTAAATACAAGCCTCAGGTCCTTTCATTCAACATTGGAACATAAAGAGAATCTGACATATAATGCAAATAAAATAAGCAATGAATACACTTTAGGATCATCCTGAAATTTTCTCTTAATCAGGTTTTCCCCCACTCCTGTTACTAGAACAGGAGGTTGGATGTGTTCTCTTTTAGCTATAAGAAAGCTTCAGCATCCATAAAATTTTACTAAGAGAGCAGACCTCATTTGTGCCACTTCAGTTCTCCTCTCCCCTTATGTGGGAGTATCATCAAACATAGGACTAGAAGGATCATTAAAGATCATTTAGACAAACTTGAAGCACTGACACAGAATAAAATATACACAAAAATATGTAAGTAAGGTGATAATCTAAATCTGCCATTAAGAACAATTTTCTTTCAAATTCCAGGTGAACGTATAGTGTGTCGACAAAAATATTTCCTGATTAAAATTCACTTCTTAGGGCCAATTCTGAAAACATGCTTGTGTACTACTCATTAAGCAAAGACTTAATTCTCCTTGAGTCATTTGAGTTGCCTGTGAAAGAAAAGCATGGTAACTGAAAATGTGCAGAACACAGACTGAAAAACAAAAGATATCCTTATGGTGACAGACTGGCTTCTTTGTGCTTTGGTTTGTTAAGGGTGAGGTTTAATGAAAAATGGTGATATTGAAAAGTTATCTTTTCTGTACTTTAGGTATGAAATAACTGGATAATAATGTGAAAAATAGGCAGAACTTTTTCTAAACTATAAAATAATTAAGAATTAATTCCATTACTTTTCAAATTCAAATATTGCCATCTTTAAAGTCAGTGATGATACCATCTCACTGTAAATGTAAAGAATAAATACAGAATATAGATCTGTATTTTGACCTAAATTTATTTTCTCTAGCCAAGTCTGTTGTGTTGACAAATATCCAAGCTTCTACTGCAGAAAAAGGAAATATGCCAAACTTGGTGTGTGATGAGCTTATAGAGAAATTGCAGTGATTTTAAGCTTGTGCTTGATAATAACAGAAGATATTTCACTTCTTAGCACAAATATTATAAACAGAATCACAGCCTCAAACTTATGTTTCGAGAGATTATATACACACACTTATAAGTACAGTGAACCTTAAAAACCTTATTTTTAAGACATTTTGATATTGCACCTAAATTTTAATTTAAAGAACCACAGAATCACCAAATGAGTAAGGTTGGAAGGGGCCACAGTAGGACATCTGGTCCAATCTCCGTGCACAAGCAGGGTCATCCCAGAGCACATTGTACAGGATTGCATCCAGGCAGTTCTTGAATCTCTAGTGAGGGAGGCTCCACAACCTCTCTGGTCAATCTGTTCCAGTGCTCAGTCACCCACAAAGCAAAGAAGCTCTTCCTCATATTCAGGTTGAACTTCCTGTGCATCACTTTCTGTCCATTGCCTTTTGTCTTGTTTCTTGGCACTGCTGAGAAGAGCCTGGCTCCATCCTCTTGACACCCTCTCTTTAACACTTACAAACATTGATGAGGCCCCCTCTCAGTTGTGTCTTCTCAAGGCTGAGCAGGCCCACCTTCCTCAGCCTTTACCCATAAGAGAGATGCTCCAGTCCCTTCATCACCTTTGTCACCCTCCACTGGACCCGGTCCAGGCATGTCTGTCTTGTACTGAGGAGCCCAGAACTGGACACAGGATTCCAGATCTAGCCTCACCAGGGCTGAGTGGAGAGGAAGGATCACCTCCCTCAGCCTCATGGCGGTGCTCTTCCTAAAGAGCACTGCTGGCTCATGGACAGCTTGTTGCCTACCAGGGCCCCCAGGTCATTCTCTGCAGAGCTGCTGTCCAGCAAGTTGGCCCCCAGCCTGCCCTGATGCCTGGGGTTATTCTTCCCCAGGTTCAGGACCCTGCATTTTCCTTTACTGAATTTCACATTGTTTTTCTTTGCTCATGTCTCTAACCTGTTGAGGCCCTTCTGAAGAGCTGCATAGTCCTCTGGGGTATTNATTGTTTTTCTTTGCTCATGTCTCCAACCTGTTGAGGCCCTTCTGTGGGGCCACACCTCCCAGATTTGTGTCATCAGTGAACATGCTAGGAAGACATCTGTTCCTTCATCCGAGTCATTGATGAACAAGTAAAACAACCCTGGCTCCAGTATTGAACCTTGGAGGGGAACTGATAGTGACAGACCTCCAACTACACCCTGTGCCACTGACTACAACACTGGGATCTGCTGTTCAGCCAGTTCTCAACCCACCTCACTGTCCACTCACCCAGTCCACACTTCCTGAGTTTGCCTACGAGGATCTTGTGAGAGACAGTGTCGAAGACCTTGCTGTACTCAAGGTAGACAATACCCACCGCTCTCCCCTCATCCATCCAGGGAGCTCTTTCATCAAAGAATGTTATTATGGTTGCTAAGTCACTCACTCATATTCAGCCTTTAGGAAATGACAGAATTAGGAGGGCCAAACCTTTAGGAAGTGCCAAAATTAGGAGAGCCCGTTTTTTAAAAAATGTTTTCCCACAATGCCTTTGTAAATATATCAACTTCATGGTGCACATTTGATGAACATTTATGCAACATTTCATTATCGTTGGATGCTTAGCCCAATATCTTATTTACTTAAAATGATTCAAACCCTAGTTTGAAAGAACAATCACTAATTTCCTCATGGGTTTTTTGAGGGCTGCCATCATTTATGCTAAACAAAAGCTGCAGGACAATTCATCTTTGCAAGTGAGGGCTGTAGCAGAAATCCTGCTTTCACAGCTAGGAATCTGTGACACAGTGACATCATGTGAGACATGTCCACAAATACCAAGTCAGGCTTAGGCAAACTGAGGTACATGGAGGCCTGCCATTCAGACAGAACTGAGCATATTTTCATGGGAAAAATAGCTGATATGAAGATAACCTTACCTTTCCCATGTAAAAATCTCACTTCAAGATAACCTTATCTCTTCCACAGCAAAATTTCACAATCTTCCTCATAATTACTGAAGTGCTGCTTTAAAAATCGTGCTGTGAGATAGTTTAGCCTACATAGAAACTTGGTAGGCTTGCCAAATTTCATTGTTAGGAAGAACCTGGGGTGTTTTGGGCTTTTTCCCTCTCTCTCTCTCCTTTGTGAATTTTTCGCCTGAAAATCTAAGGGAAGCAATTCCTAAGAATCAGCACAGCTTTGGGGCAATTGGCAGAGCCATAGGTTTCTGCAGCAGCCATCAGACCTCAGCATACATCCAGTGGCAAAAGGTAGCTGTGCTCAGACCACCACCTCCCACTGCCCATATCCTGAATAGTAACAAAGCAGTGGAGTTAAAGGTAAATACGGGGAAACTGCTGTAGTGCTCATGCTCCAGAGCTGTCACAATGATGACATTCAAACATTACCTTCTGCACTGACATGGTATTCTTTGGGACCATTTATATCTGGCCAAGCCAAGATATCTATAATATAGGTATTTAAATCTGAGTTAGTAGCCCAAGGCTCTCTTTATAGTCAATAGAGAGAAACACTTCTAGGGCATGATTCAACTCCTCCTAAGGCAGGTGCTCAAAATAGGTCAGATGAATCATGCCCTAAAAGCATCTGTTTCTTTCTATTGACAGTGAAGGAGCCAACACCAAGAAGCTCAAATGCAAACTTCTGTCACATAAAAGACTTCTGAAGTTTGGAGAGCTGAACCCTACCTATGTCCTTACAAACAGGTTGAGTGCCAGGACTCATCCTTGCCAGGGGCAGCCTTGCTAGGAAAAAAGGCTCTTATTTACCCATCCTCAAACCCATTCCCAAAAGTGCATCTTTATTTTTTCCCCTTCAGATAGCTGTTTTCCTATTCCCTAATTTCAGAGGCTCATGTCACCTTGAGCCTCACAGCATGCCCTTCTACCAGCAGTCCTCTAAGTGCTCTCCCTACTTCCTTAGGCACTTCCCCTCCTCTGCAGCCTTTTCCTGAGTGCATTTATCCCTTGCAGCTGCATTTCATCATCCCATCTGCTGTCTTGCCAGTGTCTACATTAACTATTTCTCTGCTTGAAAGAGCTTGTAAACCCTACCCCACACCACGACTTCATGTATTTTATTAGCATTTATCCGAACGGTGCACATTGAAAAGCATATTAGCTCATTGCACTTGGAGGAAATGGTCTGGAGAAATGATAAAATGTAATGCAAAGGTTTAACACTCCTGGCCCTTTTGAAATAGGAACAAAATTGTGGGTTTTTTCTCTCAAAAATTATTCTACAGTCTTCAAGGACCATGCTGTAATACTGAAAATATTAGAGCAGCATAGTAGTGATGATTCTATAGTTCAACCATGATTAAAATGAAGCATGTGAGTACACAGGAGCAAGCTGCATGAATGAAGAAAATGCATCATTTTTCCTTCCAAGGGGAGCTACAGTCTATACACTTCAGGCAAAAAAATAGTCAACAGTGTTTCACACAAGTTAGAGGTTACAGTAACATGCACCAATACAAAACAGCAGCAGCAGCACAGACAGCTCCACAAAAAAAAAGAGAGACAAAGACAGTCTCATGAAATTCTCATGAATTCTAAATTCACTAAGGAATGAACACACTCCTACAATCTGTAAAAGAATAAATCTGTTCTGAAGAACAAGGCAATTTGGAGAAAGGAAGAGTTATCTAATCACTTTCCTTTTGATCTGAAAATGCATATTTTAAGTCTCTCTGTGTGTAGCTGGAAGAAAAAGAAATGAAGATAAAAATAAAACTATAAATATTAAAAATGCTGCTAATCTCTGTGATGTTTTCCTAGTGCCTAAACGGTAACTATCATATAAAAGAAGGAAAAGCATATAATAAACAGAATAACATTGGTCCCTATAATATATGATTTTTTTTTTCCTGTTTCTAAGCCTAATTTTTCCAATCCCAAGTCATCAACTCATCCAGCTCTGAGGAGAAACAAAAGCATAGTGTAGCCTCAGATTCAGACAGTACGAAATGGAAGCCCTCTGAAAGCGTTCAGTGACAGACTGGATGGGGCTCTGAACAACCTGGTCTAGTGGAAGGTGCCCCTGCCCATGGCAAAAAGGCTGGAACTAGGCAAACTTTAAGGTCCCTTCAAATCCAAACAATTCTGTGATTGTACATCTATGAAAATAAAGATGTTATTTTAATTTTAGTTACATAAAAATTATTACTGAATTAAATGGAACTATTCATTTACATTCAGCTAAGTCCATGCTTGTACGATTAAAGCCTATTTCATGGCTAAGTGTATTTCCAAACCTGCAACTCCAATGAATTTTTCCTATCATTTTATCTTTTTTGTGTGGTTCAAAGGAGAAATGCAAGTACAAATATGAGGTAGCAAAAATCATCATCATTTGGTTTAACATTCTTTTCTCTTGCCGAGGGAGAAAAAAGTCTCAGCCTCGTGAATGGAACAATAATTTCAATAGAGTAAGAATGCTTGAGTGTAGGTCCTTGGTGAAACATCTTTTTAACTTAACTGTCTCTGTATAGTTTTATTATTCAGCACCAAAGAACATGAGTGGTGCCAATCATTTGAATGATCAATAAAATGTGCCCAAAATAAACATTAAAAGACTTTATTAAAAGCCTGTAATTGGCATACTGAGGGTGCTTCCAATCTCTGCTTGTTGTTTAGATAAGCAAACCAGAGAGAAAGACATTTGACTTCCTGCACTTAAGAGATAGGTACTAGGTACGGCTTTTACCTTTCATAGAGCAGCTGCTTCTAGAACAAACACATTGAAACTCAACTCCACACCACTTCTCAAAATCTAACTGTTAAGACATTCTTAAGCTGGGGTAACTCAGGGTCTCTTAATTCATACTGGAAAACAAAAAATTAAAGGACTTCCAATAGACATCTTACATAAATAAAATTTATCCATCAGGAGAAGTACCTACTATCGTTCATGCTAAAATACAGTAACTCTGTGTCACAGTCAGCATCTTTTGCAAGCTGGTGGAATAGGACGGGTCTGTAGATCAGTTCAATAAGCCATGAGGAAAGAAAAGGTTCAAATTGTCCAAAAGTTCTGAGGAGATAATTCATTTCTGCCAGATTTCTGAGTTTCCAGGATAACCTCATGTATTGTTAAGTGAGAAATTGAAAAAAGAATGAACTGGAAGGATATTATTTTGCAAGAGATTGCTTAAATGAGATTTGTTGAGGAGATTGACATCTATAACAATAAAATTTATTTATTGTTCATGCAGCCACCAAAAAAAAGAAAAAAAAAAAAAAAAAAAGATGAGATTGCAGCTGATTTAGGTTGGCCAAATGCATTCTTGGGAAATGAAACAAACAGTGTCTGTGTATCCGCATACAACTTGGAGCAAACTGATACTGTTAAGTGCCCTCCAATGGCCAGGTGCCAACACTGTTATGCTGTCTCTAAGAATCCTGTCTCTAGCTATCTGCTAAAGTTATCTGCTGTGCTGGTTTTGACTGTGGGAGAGTTAATTTTCTTAACAGGAGATGGAGTGGGGCTATGTTTTGGATTTGTGCTGGAAGACATGTTGATAAGTCAGAGATGTTTTCCTCATTGCTGAGCAGTGCTTGTACAGAGTCAAGGTCCCTTCTGCCTCCCACCCCATCAGAGAGCAGCCTGGGGGTGCTCAACGAGTTGAGAGGGGACAGAGCCAGGACAGCTGACCCCAACTGACCAGATGTCCCATACCCTATGGTGTCACAGCATAAAAAGCTGGGGAAAGAAGGAAGAGGGGAACATTTGGAATGATGATGTTTGTCTTCCCAAGACACCATTAGGCATGATGGAGCCCAGCTTTCCTGGAGATGGAAACACCTGCCTGTCCATGGGAAGCAGTGAATGAATTCTTCGCTTTTCTTGCGTGCATGGGTTTTGTTTTCCCTATTGAACTGCCTTTATCTCACCCTGTGAGTTTTCTCACTTTTACTCTTCCAGTTCCCTCCCACATCCTGATGCAGGGACAGTGAGTGAGTGGCTGTGTGGGGTTTAGTTGCACGAAATTTGCCCAGAAGATATAACAACAACGATTTTCTGAGTCTATTTTGATTGGTTTTTTAAGTACTACCTTGCTACTACCAGCACCTTGCCAAAGAAATCAAATTCTCTTCCTTCAGCCTTTTTAGCCTGTGCTTTTGGTTAGTATCCTTTGTTTTTAAGTGTCAGGAATAAAAATGTACCATAGTTACTATATATGTTGTATTGTATTATCATCTGTCTCAGATTTCTCCATGAGTTCCTCAAGTCTATCTGTGCACATGTGCTATCATCAATGCAAATAACTTAAATAACTATTTCTGTGCTTCATCTCCCCGTTCAGTATCTCTGAAGCTATACTAAGTCTACGAAAAATCCATTTCATAGAATCTCAACCAGCAAAAGCAAAGTAAAAAAATTCAACAATTTAAAATTATTTTTAATTTTCCCTATTGATTATGAATGGCTTTGGGAATTGGGGAATGTGCTCAAGATTTCTAGCCAACACACCTCTCTCCAATGCCAGTATGACACCACTATGCAGAAAGCCCTAGGACCAGTGATATTTCCTTCAGTACTCATTATTTCTGTTTCTCCTTCTTTCATTTCATTCCATTAGACAAGCAGTACAGCTTTCTCATTCTTTCTGTAGCATTACAGTCTCAGATGCCTACTCAGTATCAGCAACTCCCCTACTCCTGTGGTACAGTTTTCTTTATTCCTGAAAAGGCAATTCATCAATATATTGGGGGTGTGAGTGTGTGAGCGTGTGTGTGTGTGTGAAAGCCCAAGCATTTCCCACACCCTTCAGATCATTGCTGGTTCCACAATTCTTGAACCAGGTCCCCACAAGCTTTTAGGCAGAATTCAGGTGGGAGAAGAACACCATTTGGGTGTTTTCAGTTTTTCGAATATTTAAACAACACTTTTGAATCGTTGTCCTGACTTTTCTGTTGCAGGCCCTAGAGCTAAAAATATAATAAATTCTTAAAGTGAATTTCTGATTTTGTATTGCTTTAAGAACTATAACCTTAAGAAAATTTCCTACTCAGAGCTACATTCAATGCCTGTGAGCAACGTAGCCCTTTTAAGTCTATCTAGAGAAGTTCTTTTCCAGTGTATCATAACACTAGAGGCTTTGTACCTGCCATTTACAAAACCAGATAATTAAACAAAAAATGCATTAAGCTTAATCTGCATTGAAATTAATCTCTACAGAGCAAATATTTGTTAATCATGAAACAGCAGCTCAGAATCGGGAGTGTTATTTTCTGATGGTAACTATTTGCAACAGTAATTCACATTTCTCATTTAAGCAAAAGTTCTTCTGACCAGCATGTGACAAACATTGGAGATAGTTATTTTTAATGGAGTAAAGGATGGAGTAAAGGATTGCACTTGCTACTGTGAGCACATGTGAAAGCACATGGGTATGCAGCTTCTGTTAGAGTTTTATTCTTTCAGCTGTTGTTATTCCAACAATAATGGATTGGGTATTAAATGGCAGGCATTTCTGTGTGCTTTTCTTGTTTGGATACATGCCAGAAAGCAATTTTCAAGCTTAACTGAAAGACTTGTTTAAATTGTTTTCACAGTTTTCCACACTTAAATATTATCTCTTGTACCATTCTTTAAATATGCATTGAGCTTAGCCAAGCTGTAAAAACAAAATGGGCTCTGAAATTCAAGTGAAAACAAAGAAAATCCCTGTTGATCTCTGACAAGGACATTTAATTCCTTCCCTACTGACTTCATAGGGCAGTCTGCTCTGCTTTCTTAACACAGGTGCCTGGGCCACGTACAATTCTTAAACCATGTAAGAGCCTGTATAGGCTGAGCTGGAGCTGAGCACAAATCTTGGGCAACCTACAGAACAACTTCACATCCATTTTGCAAAGAAAACTACACTGCTCCTAAGCAAGATTTTGCGCCTGTGCTGAGCCTTGTTGGCACAGTCTGGCAGACTCCAGTGGATAATTTGCCCTCAAACTTTAGGTGGTGAAGACATTATCTAAGGAAATAATAAAGTTCCTCATATTGCAAATGGAGAACAGGAAAGGCCTGCAGAAGAATAACACATCTGTCTAACATATGCGCAGATTCCAGCAAAATGGCTCTGCCTTTGGATACTTCTCAGGTGTCCAACTCTTTCCACTTCTTTTAAAATCATTTAGCAGAATAAATTAATTTAAGGAAATCAGTAGCCTAAAACTGAAGCCTGTGTTAGGTGAAAGTCCTCACTATTAAGCCGTGTTTGGTGACATTTACTCGCAACAAATTCTGACCCCTCGATCTCATGTATTGCTATTAATTAAATATTTATTGACTTCTGTGATGCTAAGGCATTCAGTTATGGATGCACAGTTGAGCAGAAAATTTGGACAGAGGTATTCTGGTATTCATGAGAAACCTGGTGACGAGAGTCTCATGCTAATGGATCAGTAAACCTGCGTGAAAATCAGAAGTAAAGAGAAAGACAAGAAGAAATACATGACTGATAGTGTATTTTTTATGGGTTTTTTTTCTTATTCCACAGAGGTTAAGAGGAATAGGAGTTGTTGTAAACATTAAACTGAAGAACTACAAAAACAGAAGACATGCTAATAAATAAAGAGATTAAATTAGTGATTTCAGTAACGATTGTGATACTGAGATCCCTTTCCAAATGCACCTTTAGGAAGATAAAGAAAAGCTGTCTGAATAAATAGAAAGCAGTGAAGACACTGTAATAAAAACTACTGAGAAAATGGAGATGCAAGAACGAACGCTACTTTGGATGAAGCCTATCCTACTGTGCAGCTGTCTTGGAAAATCCACAGGCAAGTAAGTGCTGGAAAACTGTGAGAACACGCTACTGGCTTAGACGGGGAAAAGAAGGACAACATTTTTCAAATACATTATTCATTGTAACTACTCGTGGTCTTTTATTAGACCAAGTATAAAGGGCAAAACAGGTACAGCAGTACCAGTAAAAGGTACGCATGGGTATAAAAATGCCAGTAATGTCCCAATAACATTTCACTAACATTTTAAAAATGCTAAAGCACATGAGATTTTTGAAACTGAATGCTTCCACTACATGTATTTCCTAGGTAATACAAAGGATGCTATTATGTATTTAAGCTTTGTCATTTGTTCTTTTTCTGGTTTGTTTGCTTTTCTTTTCTACTTAGAAAAATTTCGATTTTTTTCTACATGCTGTTCGTGAAAAAGATATCTGAAGCTCTTTAAATGAGAAGATGCTACTAAAACTATACATTTGCAATGACTTAAGAAAAGCTTCTATTTCTTCTCCAGGCAAAATTCAGCAGAAAAAAGAATACCACAGCAAGTCATAATACCAACACAAACCCCATCTTATTTCTACAAAATTACACAGAAAGAAGCCAAAAAAGGTTTTATTCTGTTTATGACAGCAACTGTAAAGAAAAATGAATGCTCGAAAGAGATGGGCAATGCTCTTTATAAAATAAAGGGGAAAAATTTTCAGTAGACCTTGTTGTTCACAGCCATATAAGCTTTAACTACTACTGTGTCTTTCAAGGTCAGAGCAAATAAGCATTCAATTAATATATCCATATTTATATCTTTCCCTGTATATTTCCATGGGCACACTTAGAATAATGTTCTCATGCTTCTGCAGCAAGTGAAAAAACTCCCACTAGTGAGGTAAGAGCTGAGCCACACACTGTAAACTGCAGAACCACTTACAGCCTTGCTCTGATACAACTGGTGTTCCTACAGTGTAGTTACCATACAGGTGTGCAAGGAAATTGATTCTGGAATACCAATAAGGGGCTATTTTGAGCAGTGGAGATGGAGAGATTAAAGTCAGAACTTTAGAGAAGGATGACGCAAAGATGAGTTTCTTTCCATTTCGAAATTTTCAGAAGATACTAACGTCTGCTTCCAGCATGAATTTGGTCTTTTTTATGTCGAGCCAGTACTGCAAGCCAGTACTATAGTTGGAGAAAAACAGAACTTCAAAATGAAAACTGGTTTCAGCTTCAGGCTGCAGTTCAGTAAATGTAACTGTAGCTAAATATAGCTTTTCTTTTTTTTATAAAACCAGAAACCTGTACAACTCTATCAAAGTAGCTGGACCAAGTTTTTTATTTGACGGCAAATGATGCTGGTGCCCAGGTAAAAGAAGATAATGATTCACTGTTGAACTTAGAAGATGCTTTTTAATGGATCTGAGAAGAAGCAGATCAGAGTAATGCTTGTGGAAAACGAGATTGACAAGTTGTGGCTTGCAAGAATGTAAAAGGGAGCTGCTGAAAGATACAGAAAGTTCTAAAAAGAGAGAAAAATGAGGATATTTTACAATCATGAGAGAAGGAATAATTTTTTGTCATCAGTTGAAATGCATGAATTTCTTTTTATTTATTTACTTCATTAAAATTCAGTTGGATTCAGGCTTGGGTTCCAGGTAAGTTAACCAAAAAATCACCCGAAACTTAAGGTTCTTAAGTCTGGGGTTTTTTAAGTCACATACAACTGTTGTCAACAAGACCTTGTAAAACCATTCCATACATCGACAGATGCAGTTTTTTAATAACCTGGCATTCTGTACTTCAGCAAATGACTCAGAAAATACAAGATTGTAAGGTGTGGAGGTTGCCATTAATAACAGATAGGACAGCAAAAATACTATATTTAGAACACAGAATCACAAGAATTTTCACTTTGTTTTTTTCTTTTTTTTTTGGTTTTGCCAGTATTTCAGTTCAGAGAATTTTTTTTATTATTATTATCTAAAATTAAATTAATATGATTGGATGAAATATATACGCTTCGATATGTCCATGACTTCAAAAGTGGTCAGTCTTTAGAAGCTCTCACTGTGTCAGATTCTGGATTCGCTGTCTGAGACACACAGCACAACTTTGAGCACCATGAGGCGTCTTGTCTAACTTCAACCAGCGCTCCAGAGAGTCTCCTAAAAGTCTTCTTTTACATTAGCCAGCAGTACATTTAATGGCACTTCACACCTATATCATTCATGCCCAAAATAATGAACTTTCAGAATTAAATCCCTACAGATATTTCTGAACTGTATTAATAGCACACACTGCACACTTTGGAAAAGGCTAAATATTTAGATGTCTGAATATGAGATTATGACATAACTGAGTAAAAATCTGTTCCCAGTGTTTTTGTTGACAAAGGCCCCAACTCTCTGGATCCCACACAAAAAGATGGTTTTTGCAGAACTGGAACATGATAAAGTTTGTGTTTCTCCCTTTCAGTGCGACTGTGCCCATGATAATATGCAGCCAAATTTCAGGAATGTCTATCACATAACACTATAATAGATTTTTAAATTATCATTACTGTTTTTTATAATAACCTGTAATAAAGAGGTTGACACATTTTTGAAAAGTTTTTCCTTAAAAACACTTAATTTCTTAAATCTTGACATCTTAAAATTTATATTTTTACTCCAACCCATTGTCATCAGTGTGTTCAACTAGTTTGTGTCAGCTAGTTTGCAAGCAAATAATTAAAAGCGAAGGGTAATGCTAAGAAAGTGGGAAGAAATTAAATTAAACTATTCACAGAAACTTTAACACCATCTGCTAAGGTACATAAAGTCTCAAAAAACAGTATAAGCTAGCCAAAAGTTAATCATGATACATAAAATTCAGAACTATGCTGTATTTTTTGCTAAATGCCATAACAGGCAAGTATAGGAGCTCAGTATTAAGCAGGTGAAAAATGACAGGGGTTTACATGTTAAATATTATTTAAATACTACTTTCGAAAGTCTAAGCAGCTTCTTTGGAAGGAGAAGTTCAGACATCCTCGCTTCTGCATCCAGCACTCAGCAGTTACTTAGAGAGGTGCTGGAGCATAAGCCAACATGTATTTTAGTACAATTTCACTGAAGGAGGACTTCACTAGAAGGAAGAAAAGGATGTCCAGATAGGATGCAACTACACATGAGGAGTCAACAAGCTATGTTTTGGGTTTCACCAGGTTTCACAGGAAGAATTGGAATGGTTGGACAAAATTTTTGATCACCAGGTAAGGTCCCCTTACTCAGCATCTAAAGCATACTTTGGCAATGTAAAGGGTTTGAAGAGGAGCCTGTCCAAGTCACACAGATTAAAAGCCATTCTTGAAACTTAAGTGAGCATGTTTATTGCCCTGCGTGCTCTATGGTGCTGAGAGCATTGTATGTGCAACCATGAGCAACCAAGTACTGCTTGGGCAGCATTTGCTCAGGATCTTCTGCAGAGGCCAGGAAGGAGCTGTGTCATGGGCAAGCTTCCTAATGCCCAGGGCCACAGAAGAGACCTGCAGCATGAGAAGAGGGCCACTGCAGAAAATACTGCTTATCTGGAAAGCAGCATGCTTACAGCCAGCATGTCTGTCCCCCTGTACCCTGTGGACCTTCCTACCAGTCAGACTAATGTGAAGTACTACTTGGATATGAAGAGAGTGGGGCAATCAGAGAAAACCATTGTATGCTTATGCACACTCTCCCACAAGAATCACCAAAACTAATTTTTCCTGAATTCAGACCTGTTCCCCAACATCAAACAAAAATAGTTCTCCTGCTGAATTGGACAGAAGCATAACTGAGATGCAGAAAAGGTATGATGAGTTGTATGCAAATCCAGTGGAAGACGAGTGTTCTGCAAGGGCAAACATTAATTTCCTTTCCCCACGTCCAGCACTTTTCCACTTCTCTGCTCTTCAGAATAAAGGACAAATGCTTAAGTACTATGATTACCTGAGCACTGTCATTTTCATATAACTGTATTGTTATTATGCATAATTGTAATAAGAAAACCTGGACAGCACGCCTGCACAAAGTGCTTGAATCAGCTCATAAATGCTACTGTGTTACACAAAAATTGCATGGCCTCTGTCAAACTAAACACATTGAAAACTACATTAAGCCTTAATTCTTTGCCTAACAGCTATCTAAAAATCACTAAGCACTCCAACTGCACAAAATGTAAAGTCCATTATAGATGCTTATTAAATTTAGGCACCTTCTATCACCAAATTTAAACAGAGTTCCCAACTACAAAGTTTTCCCAACTATATGTCCAGTTTGATACCACTTTTCCACCAAGCTCACAGGAAGGTTTATGAGCAAAGTCTTCTTGTGAAGTACTCCAGTGAAAGAAAGTGAAGAAAATGCTAATACACCTCTTAGATTTCTTTATGAGTTATGCAGTAGAATGTACTGGTCTGTGTCATCCTGACTTTTCAAGGTTAAAGAGAGAAGGTTTAAGCATGACAGTACTTGGAAGGAAATGCGGTGATCAGTATCTGTTCCACGGTGTAAAAAGGCAGAAATTGCTGTGTGGCATTGCCAGACAACCAGCAACTCACTGCAACTGCAGATTGCAAACAGGAGGGCAACAGGCATCCCTTCTGGGCGAACACCTGCACTCTAACAGAAGAGTTGTGCTAATGGAAACTTCTAAAAACCCACTGTAACATCTTTTCAGTCATGAGTATAAAAATCCGTAATAGCCAGGAAGTAATTTCAAATTTCTATAATCTTCTTATTTGTAAAGCCAGGAAACTTTAGCAAGAAAACAGGAATACAGGTAGGGATGAAGGGCAAGTGTTTCCATCAAATTCCAGGTACTGTTAAGAAACTCTCATTTTTTTCCCCAATGATCTTCCATTCCTGTTCCAGGGTGCTTACCAAAGAACTTCCCATACTTCCAAAGTTTTGAGAAAAAGAGGGATAGTTAAAAAGAGATTCCTAACTGACCTTCTAACTGACCAAATCTGGGCAGTAGATCCACTCAAAAGGTTGAGCACTGAGCTCTGCTCCAAAAGAGAGGTTGTCTGCAGGTCTCAACTATCAGAAGTGGTCCAAATCTAACTACAAAATTGTTCTGGTACAGTAATAGTAGCCATTTTAGAGCATTCTTGTAGGCAAGGCCTGACTCGAAACAACTGATCTGGGGTAGCACAGCTATAATGATTTCACCAGAGTAAGCAGAATAAATTCTTAAACCAAACTATCAGCACAAATTCATCAGGTTTTTTGGACCAATGTAGCTGTGAAGCCACAAAAGCCTCACAGGGTCTAAAATATTCAGCATTGCCTCATCTAGTGGAGACAGAAGCTTTTAGGAAGAAAACTGGCACATCCAAGTCTTCACTAAGATGTAAATCTCACAAGGTTAAAACTGAAGATGAAGCCCGGAGTTAGTTGATGCCACGGCAGTGACAAAAGCTGTTGTGCTAGATTAGGTGATACTGTCTCATGGGTTTGGAGAAAGGCTTATCATCAGCCTTATGAGCCCTATAGGAAATTAGGAATTTATGAATCCTCTGCTCTTACCACAGCACGTTGGGGTGCAGATGTGCTCCTTTCCTTCATATGAGTGAGAACAACTGTCACATTCGGAAACAAGGAAAAGACAGGAAAAGACAGAGGATACAAAGTGATACTGTTATTCAGGTCAGACTGAAAGAGTTCTGACTCAAATTATGGGTGGCTAGAAATAACATAAAGAGGCTCGTTTCTATTTGTGATCACCTCAAGAACGGGCTGACTGCTTCAGCACCTGGATTTCAGCACTTCTTGTGCTCTGGTGGCAGAGCAGAGCTCAGAGCAGTATGAGATATATTGCCCAGGATGCTGGATAATGTGATTTGGCATCTAAAAGCCAGATGCCTTTCTAAGGCATCAGCAGATACGTGTGACTAGAAGAGATTAGGTATGCTTCACACAATTTCCCTTACTGCCACAGCTGCTTGTCTTGTGCTGATGCAAAGAAAATCCTCCTAGCCTTGACCCAGCTGGTTACCCTTTGTCTTCTTTTGAAATGAGTGGCTCAAGCAAGGTGATGAGAAGGCCCACTGCCTGGTTTGGCAGGAAGCACATCAAAAGCACATTGTGGCACCTGTGCTTGCCCTGGAGAAAGCAGCCCAGTATTTCTTTTGGGGTTTGCCACAAGCTAAATCCAGTCTCCTGGAAGGCTGAAGGGGTGAGCACATGCTACCCACTGCCCCGCGTGGAACCACCTGTGTGGGTTTTTTTTGCAGGGGAACTTTGTTCTTGGGCAGATGAAGAGCTGCACAGTCGTCCACAGTCCCATGGCTCCTTGCTTTGGGGCAATTGTACGAGAAATCTTATGTTTAATACTCATACCTTCTGCACACCCTGCTGGGGAACAAAGCTGTAAATGTGGGCCTCACCACACAGGGGCTCCACAGAGACACCTCTGCTGCAAAAACAAAAGAGAGCAGAATCTCTTACATAAAGGGCTGGAGATGGGCGGTGGAGGAGGGACAGAGGCGTCTTCCTATAATAGCCTGTCTCAGGGAGTCTGCCAGCAGACAAAGCAAGCTCTCTGGAAGCAGTTCAGCTTCCTGCGTTGTTGAATAGGTCTGAACCTACTGTGTTCCTACTGTCTCTCTTTAGACTTGAGAATTATTGGGTATGAGACAATGAAATTTTGCCCAAATGAGCTCTGCTGCACAGATTTGCAGGAGGAAGTGCACCTTCGTCCATCGTCATAAGAAAAGAAAACAGATCAAATAATCTAGCTAAATGAGTTAACAGACTCTGGCACACCTTCAAGAGACGCACAGTATCTGAAAGACACTACTTTTAATGGTTTTATCCTTTTCTCCCTCTCCATGACAAGGCTCAGATTCTCTCAGATATGTAAATGACCAGCTTACATTCAAGCCAATGCAGGGCCTTCACTCACAAACAGCCTTTTTGGGGTGCAGCTTGTGACTCGGCAACAAACAGAACAACCAGCTGATCACTGATTATTTTTAAGTTATTCTGCAATCAGAAAGAATCTCTTTCTTGCACTGCTTTTGATTTGACAATTTCCTTTTACGACATGGATGGGGTCAGCTGGTGAAGAAGAAAGCATCCTACAGATTCTCCAGTCACCGAGTAGCCACTGAGTGTGAACAAGCCCTGGACAAACCACTCCGTACAAGTGTTTACAGGAGAAAACCTAACGGCCTGAATAAACTTGAACATATTGACCTGAACAGCTTAGTTTCACAGCTTCAGAACAGGTGTCTTGGATACTCCCAGCTAGTTTGTTGAACCTCTTAAAAATCTTTGACAGAATGTCAGAATTACACAGTGGCTTTTATTGCCTTTAGTTTAGTAACCAGTGTGAAAAGAGCTACTTCCCAAAATTGAAAGGGCACTTACAGCACAAATGCTTTTTCCCTTTTGGACAGCAGTAATCTATTGGCAGGGCAACCACTGTCAAAACATACTGAACCTGTTTTAAATAAATGTAGGAAATTAAGGATGGAAACAAAAGTAGTTTACTCTTGGATTTTTTTTCTCTTTTCTTCTAATTGCATGTTTATCCTCTTGTCCTTTCACTGAAAAAAGCTGGAACACGAATCTGAGCTTCAAAATATCTCACCAATTTTTCTCTTGCACTCTTCAAGCCTGGGTCCTACGACAAGGTGCAAACATTTAATGACAAAAATATTGCTTGTCATGAAGAATTATTTCCAGAAAAAAAGCTATTACGAGAATCCGTCTAATGATATGAGTAATGTGACACAGAGTGACACCATTCCTTTGAGGCCTTTTTCTGTATTACTAGCTTTCCCAACTAGCTTTTAAGAGCATGATGAACCACTTACTGATTATGAGCAATCTCATCAGCCCTAACAATGTCCTCAAGACTCAGTGCTATGTCTCCTTTGAAATACTTCTATCAATAGCCAAGGATCACATTGTAATTATCAAAGGCATCAGAGGTAATTCAAACTATTTTGCAGCTTATTACAAGTACTTTGGATACACTGCATCCTTTCATGGTTGCAGATGACCCAGAAGTGCCCTAAAGAGCTTCAAATTTAACACCTCTGACCTATACAACACTTGTTCATAATGCAAAGTAGGATATCTCTTTTTTATGGCTGTCCTGATTTCAGCTGGTATAGAGTTAATTTCTTCTCAGTAGCTGCTACAGTGCTGTGTTTCGGATACCGAATGAGAAAAATGTTTATAACACTCTAATGTTTCAGTTTTTGATAACTCGAGTTTATAGTCGATCCAGGAATTTTTTTTTTGTTTGGCCCTCCTGCTCTGTCATTAAGGAGGTCCACAAAAAAACCCCACTAGGAGGAAGCATAGCTAGGACAGGCGACCTGAACTGGCCAAATGGAAATTCAACACCATAGAACCCAATGTCCTGTATATAAACTGGGGGAGTTACCTGGAAGTGGGGGCCAATCTGGGTTTAGGAACAGAGCCTGCATCAGCTGGCAGTTCATGAGCAATTGTATTGTGCATCACGTGTTTAGAATTTTTTCCTCTCCCTTTTCATTACCACTGTTAAAATTACTTACAATTATTATTATATTTTACTTCGTTTTCAATTATTAAACTGTTCTTACCTGAACCCTCAAGTCTTACTTTTGATTCTCCTCCCCTGTCCGCCAGGGTAAGGGGTGGACACAGGGAGGTCGAGTGAGTGGCTGCATGGTGCTTAGTTGTCAGCTGGGCTTAAACCACAATAATAGCTTATATATTCCTAGAAAGAACCTATCCCATCACCCACAACTGCTGGAGTTAAGCAGTAAATGGTGTTTTCTTCTCTTGAATTTCTATACATGGAGTTTGTTTGCAAGCCACGTTATTTGAATGCTGGGTTGATATACTGAGAGTTATCTCAGTTTCTCTGAGGAATGACTGCGACCTTGAGAAAAAGATTGTCATATCCCCCATAACTGCAAGGCCATAAACATATGCCTTTCACAGTAGTCCACTGACATGTTGTAGTCATGACTACTGTTAGGACTCCAGTTCTTTCTCTAAACCATACTTAGAACATTAATTGTTAATTAATAAAAAAATAAGTAGGCATCTTTCTAGTGAAAGCTGCATGGAAACCAACACAGTTTCAATAAGATATTGAATAAATTACTTAGATTTTTGGATAGCATTAAACATGCTGAATTGAGCATTATCTACAAGGAGAAGTTTTCATACACCATTACCATTCCTACCAAACTACCAAGTCTCCCAGATGACTTAAAATGTATACTCCTATTTGAAAAACAGCATCTTTAAAATTAAAATTTTGTTATTTCACAGGTCAGAAATTACTTTAACTCTACAGACTGCTTATGAGAAGATAAGCTGTAATGGGGCCACCTTCCTCTCTCTCTCATCTTCTTCACATCCACCCAAAAGATGCTTTTCTAAGCCACATAATCACCTCTTAGCAGCAACATACCACGAACGAACACCAGGGTCTAGATTTCAAGAAGAGGAAAGGCAGCTTAGGCTCTTACCAAGCTCCAACCCCTGAGTTCCTCATACCACTCCTTGTTCCTCATCTTCTCCCTTCCTTGCCACAGTCCCGGCATCTCAATGCTTCCTGGTAGCTTTGCAGCCAACAGGGAGAAGCAGCAGAGCCACACCACAGCCCGTGTTGGGATTACATCTGCACAGGCACATGTACGCACCTCCCCTGGCCCAGGAGCTGTGTCATGTCAGACCCCCTCCAGAACACGACCCACATGGGCCCATGGTGTGACCAAACATCTTGATGAGGCCCAGCTAACTCCATCATGTGACAATTAAACCTGGCCCTGCTCATAGATATTAAAAGAAAAGACGAAATCTCTCCCAAAGCAGGCCCTGAACACATGCTGCTTGCTGTCTGCATCTTCATTGACGATGCACCTCATTTGTCACCCAGCTGAATGTGGGGAAGCTGAACCATATGCTCTGTGACCATTAGTAAGCCCACAGCACTTGTCCACAGGAAAATTTCTATGTGAGTGCTGATGAAATGTAACACTCTTCTCCCAAGCAACCTCATTTATACTCCCCACTGTGTATGGGGAAAAGCATTTGATAAGCAAAACACCCTTCTATGATCCCAGACCCATTGAAAACTGACTAATCCAGCACTGTGTGAGAAGAGGGTGCACAGGAAGAATGTTGCAGAAATGCTCCACAGCAACAAATCACTGGGAATAATTTAACAGCTGCCAGAACACCACATCCCTTTTCTCACACACAGATACATCAATTTCAGTATCTTCAGATCGATGCCTTCATGTTTACGGACTAAGGAACTCTGCACTGTCATCAGGCACTGCTTTAAGCAGCTGAGACTTTTAAAGCAGGGACAAACACTGCAGAACAGCTATGCTGTACCATTCTGCTACTATTATTTGTTTACTCAGTATGCTTCCCAAGGGATAGAAGTGCACTCCACAGTGTACAAACAACATCAAACCATTATCTTCAAAGCATGATAAAGACACTAAAGTGAAACACAATTCTGAGGATGACCTTTATGTGCTATTATCTGCAGTGCAGTAATTAATTTTATCTGCTATGCACAAGTGAAATTGATAGAGTCTTTTCAAAATATGTGAATGAATGGATGAACAAATGAATGAATAAATAAAAGGAAATCATGAGAAGCCTCTTCCAATAAATCTCCCTTTGTTTCACTCTCTGAAGCTGGAGACGGGCAAAAATGAAAGACAACCCTATGTCTGTGTTTTGAAGTGCACACTTATTCACTCTGAAGCGTTACAAAGCATATTTTGGCTTCAGATGCCAAGAAAACCTTTTAACAAATGGGACTTGATTCAATCTGTCATTTAATATCAGAGAAAAAAAAACCCCAGACTGATGTCATCCATGCTTTCAGACACCAGCAAAAACTTGGTGGTCCAGGTATTTCCTGGGTACTGGTGGGCTTGGTGGCCTGTGCCACTTGTCACCTGTGGGTGACAGGTCTGGCTTATAATGGAATAACCAGGAAGTCAGAGAAGAACTTCTGCACAACTGCTGTAAGGCTGTAAGGTAAGCAGCTCAAATAACTGCCTAAACTGTAAAGCTTCTAACAGGGCAAACCACACTCTTACATAGCACACAGCCTAGCTGTTCCTAATACAGACCATCACAGGCAGATGTCACAGAGAAAACCCAAACTGGCATTCTTGCATGCATTTTAAAGAGTGTTTTCATATCCCTCATCCCTAAATTTTAGCAATAGACATGCTTCTGACCTTAATCCGATGGTATCAGGCCTTGTATTTCTCCAAATAAGTCCGAGGAAGGAGTTAAGCAAAGCCAAGGGATCCACTTGGCTTTGGCTTTGCAAATACGCTTGGCTCTGCCCTCTGATGAGCACTAGTCATCAACACTTGTGAACAGTTTTAAGGTAATATTCCACCAAATAATTACGGGTGCTCAGAGATTTTGTTTTCCATCGGAAGTACACACACTTTTTCATTTGTTACAAATATGCAAACTCAATGTTACCTCCCCTTTCCCCTTTCCAGTAAAATGAGTATCATTAAGAGGCTGGGCTTTCCCAAAAACAGGGCTGGTTCACCTCAAAATGTCATTTTAACCTTTGCAATGATATAACAATAATGACTGAGGTCACTTTTCATCTTCCTTCTGCTGATCCATTCATCAATAGGCGTGAGACACTATGAAGTATTTTGGGCACACTCAAGTCCTCTCTACTTTTCTTAACTGCAAGATAACTGTTTTTAATCCCAGGGCTCAGCCACACAGTGCTTTATGGTGCTAACTCCACACTCTGAAGTCATTAAAAACTTTGAGGATCTAGTTAGGGGATTGTCTGCACATTAGGTCAATGGCCCCTGTTGGTATTTAATTTGCACTGATCACTCAATCATGTAAAGCTGTATGTTAATTAGGCCAATAACTGAAACATATTGTGGGAAGATTTAAGTTTGCAAAGCTGACAAAGATTACTAAAGTATCAAACAAAAGAAGAACGGAAGAACACATTTTAATGGGATGATTAATTGTATGAAGAATTTATTATTTAACTATTGAATTTTTTTTTAATCTGTAATTGAAAAAATAAGTTAAACACCGAGAGAGCTCTTTACTCATCTACTGCCACAAACAGTGGCAGTTCCTGAAGCCAGAAGTGCCATAGCAAATCAGTAATAAAGTAGCACAATTGTTCCTTACTTTATGAAAAGGTTTTCATTACTTTGGAGCTTTTTTCCTTTAAATTTTGAAATTAGAATGGTGCATTATAATGAGAGGGTTTTGTTAAAAAAATTATAATAAAAGTGTAGTCTTCATGATCATGATGAAAAGCTTGAAAATATCACATGAAAAAGGGGTAAAAAGAAGATACCAAAAAACCATACTGTTTTCACTGCAAGATATTACATATACTTGAGAGGTATTTTATATTTTTAAAGGAAGTATATAAAAGAAGGTTTGGGTGCCTTTTCATTGCTTATAAACTTTCAAGCTTGTAAACACTGTATAGTTATGATCCCACTTACTTTGCAGGTGGAGAAAAAAGAAGCATAAAATGATTTGAGACCCAGGGCTCTGAAATGTTCAATAGCTTTCATTTCTTCCACATTGTGTAACTAAAATGAGCTACTCTGGACTGCATTTTGAGGTTTTGAAGATAATTTCTCTTGTTGATGTTTTTGCAGGTTTCTCAATACAGAAAAAAAAATGCTACCAGGGCTTTTTTTTTTAAGAAGGCCACAACTTGGGAATTGACTCCATATGTTGTCCCAGATATCCCTAAATTGTTGACGCATGCTGCAGACATGTTTAAGCTCTTCTCTTTCGAAGAAATTTGCTGATTTTATGTGCTACACCTTCCAAAGGACATTATGTTAAGAATTCTCACATTCTTGGGAGAATAAGCATCACTTTATCCTGAAAGTGATCTCAGGGATTACAGTAAGAATTTTAAAGGATAAGAGACATTACTTGACTAGAGTAAAGGAAGAAAAATCTGGTCAAACTTAAACATGAGATTTTAATGGAATTTACAAGTCTCAGAAGGATTACTGAGTTAAATAATGTTTTATTTGAAGACTTTCTGTTATATTCTACGCAAGAAAACATGCATTATACCCCAGCAATGGAGTTGTGCTAACATAAAAATCTCACCATTAAAAATCCTCAGCTGTATTTTAAGCCCATTTGGGGTTTTAAGTCCAAGCTGACATTTCATGGTTTTAAATTAACACATTGTGTAAGGCTGTCACTTCTTCTTTTTCTACCAGCAGGTAGACACAAAGTTGATTGCCTAATTAAACAGTAATGCTACAAGAAACAAATTAGCACCAAACCTCTTTAGAAGAAAATTGCATAAAGGCATAAATAATCAGCTAATAAAATCACAGAAGTCAAATGAATCAGCTTACAAAAAAGTGATGCACTTCAGCATGATGTCATCCCAAAGATACACCCTTTCAAAAAAGGCTTTTATTTACACGGCCAACATTTACACTCTGTTTTTAAATTCCTATGAAACAAATGAGGATTTATCATTAAAAGAAATTATTTATTTCCTTTTGCCATCAGCAACATGCCATACATCTGAGGAGTTCTTTTAGTTCATTGTCTAATTTTATTTTTACTGGAGGGGAAAAAAAAAAAAAGCAAACCTTAATGTATTTTGCTTTTAAACATCAGTTTCTGTCATTGCTGGAAGATGTTTATTGTAGCTAGTCAAGCCTGAGGAAGATTTTCCTATTGATTATTGGATTTTAACCAGTATAATAATTTACCCCTAATTCGTATTTTGATAATAAGGTCAAACTGGAGGCAAATATTCCTTGGACGGAAAAAGACAATGAAACAAAACATGATCTGTCCAAGAAATGCCATATAACATGTACTTTTCCTGAAATGTACATTTATACAGCTTCCAAAAGTATTGTTCAATAATTAAAAATAAACAAATTTATTACTTATCTGTTTTAATTTCTTTGAAGACATCTTTCTTCATTCACAGAACTCTAGGTATGAAAAACTGAACTTTAATTGGGAGCTCAGGCTTAACAGAATCAATATTCAGCAGGCTGTGCAATCTGTCCAGATCTCTTTAGATCACTTGGTCTTTCCACTGCTATGTTTGAGGCAAGACTGAACACCGTGAGTTCAGAATGCCTAAAATCAAGACAAGAGCAAATGGCTAAATTAAGTGAAGGTAATTTTTTTCGTTGAAATTACAGTTTAGAGGCAGACATTTATGTGCTAATACACTGCAGAATTAAAGTCTCTTTCTGCTTCATGATATGTATATACTGAAAAAATAATTACCAGAATTTTTTTTCAGGAATGACTTACTATCATTAACTCTTCAGGTGACCATATTATGCCAGAAACTTTGTCATGTATAAAATAGGGCTTTTTATCTAACTTTCAAATTCCTTCATAAAATCTTTAAATATACTGTGACAGAGATAGAAATTAGAATTATGTCATTGGCAGCATCTCTTCTTCTTTGTCTCTCATTAAGGACTTTAAAATTTCTGTCTTCATACAAAGTAGAAAGCAACTTAAACCACTTGGAATATATTTTTATATACTTTGAATTGTGGGCTGAAGAATGTTACAAAGGCCAGAGGAAATTTCATTGAATATAAACAGGTCTGAATCTTTTGGAGTTGATAACAAGAAGGAAATAAAAATTTTTACTACACGGCTTTCAGTTGCTGATGTTTGGCTCTGCTGAATACTGCAGCACAGAAGCAGGCAAATACCTATAAATAAATGCTCATCCTAAATTTCATTTACCTCTAGACAAGATAGTGTCTACAAATAGTGTCTAAAATAGAAGTATTCTTAGCTGCAGATGAAGATACCCTGTCAAAACTGAAAGCAGTTCATATCGTATGCATTCTTACGTTTTAAAATATTCCTAATTCTTTTAAAATATAACCAAGGAAACAACAGACTCTTTTCACTGAGATTATGTAATAACAAATAATTTGGAAACATTTTGGTATTTCTTTGGTCTGAGGCATCAGTGGTCACAGAGAAAAATACATCCTTTTAAACAAGTCATTAATTCCAAGAAGTGTTACATGATTGACTATTCATAAACTTTCTATCCTACAATGTGGCAAACAGCAGTACTTAATTTTTCACCAGAGTTAATTCATCAGTATGGATAGTTGTGCATAATATGTAGTAAACCAACACCCTTACTGCAGAATCTTCTTTATTACCTATTGTATTTTCGTATTTTATAATGTTATTACTGCAAAAGTTTAAAGAATTCTGTTCTCGAGCTATGCTGGAGTTGGGTTTGTGATCTGCTTGATTTGCATGCTGCCCTACATCTGACAGTCATTTGTAAGCGATTGAGAAACTTATTCTGCACAAACTCCAGTAAGTCTTACTGCTATCTCTGCAGATGCATGAAAACTGCTCTCCTACTCACTCTTGAAAAAGTAAAGCTTCTCTTTTTGTACTTTGACTCACCAGTGTGATGTTACCACCATGGTAGCACTGAATATAAATATGAACAGATTGACTAAGAATATTTTTATAATATCAAAATGTAGACTTTAATAATTTTAGATGTTCTTTCTTTCATCCCTCACGTTCAACAGACTTGAGATTCTGCTCCCTGTGTTGCATTCACCTCTGTAATCTGCCCTCAATTAATATGGGATATGTTCTAATTCTTATTTATCTTTTCATATCTAAGTAATCTGTTCATAAATTTGAAGAAGAAATTTAGGTTGTTTTCGGGTATTCTTAAATAACTGCATAGATCTTATTACACAATACCTAATACCATATTTATTTCAAATTGAATATACAGTGCTCAACTTTGAATGGTAGGGTAATTTGGCTAAAAGAAAGAATGGCCAGCCAAAATAAAAATATAAATCAGAATTCAAATGTGGGGCACTAACATCTGTAGTTTCTTCAGAATTTACGATCTCTTTTTTTGTTTGGTCGTTCAGCATCCAGTTTTGGATGCTATAGTCCCAGTTTTGGAAACGAGGGAGATGTTTAGCAGCAGTCTTTCACCTCGGTTCTCCTACGAAACTTACATTCAGTCCATACCCGTTGGGGTGCCCATTTTGCTTACTGATTTGGCACCTTCATTCCAGCATCTTCTTAGAGACTAAGAATAAATCAGCACCAGATTACAAATTATCTTCCCATACTCCTGCACATGGTCTGCTGAGACTGGATCAAAGTTTCTTCAGAGTGCTAATGAAGGAAGAAAAATCCAGGTTTTACCAGATAGAGTTGTTCAGTCCCTTTGTTTCACAGTACTCTCCCATTTCAGAGCAAAATGAGAGAGGAGAGCCTCTCCTCATTAAAGATTTGTAGCTAGATTTTATCCAAAACATTCTTCTCAGGCTGCATTTTACCTTGAAGAGGAGATTTATTCAATGCTTATTGAATAAAGGTGTGACAGACTGAGCCTTCCAAATGGTCATAGGACAAATGAATGAGAAAATCTCTGTACACTATAATTAGAGAAGCATTTTTCTCTCAGAAAGAAATTGAAGAATGGATATCATAAAATACTGGAGGTATAATCTCCCAAAGTCCCTGAATCTTTAGCCATGTTTAGCTTGACACTGGACAAAAGCAAAGATAAGCTGTGTCTCAGAGACCCAAAGCCATATTTGCACCAAAATACTACTAGCAAGTTTGGCCAGGATCAGACAATAGAGGAGTCATCTACTTTTTATACCACACATCTTGATGTCTTAGATAATAGCGATGATTTTTTTTTCTTAACCATCGTATCAGTCTATCTGCCATGATCTAAGTAACATTAACTCTTTTCTGTGTACCACAAAAAGAGATGACCACAAAAAAGGGGCCACAGATGCAAAGGCATTTAAACCTTGAAAACCACAAAGGGAACAAAGAAGATATTTGGTAATGCAAAGGTCTTCCTAAAGTTAATTCCTTTAAGTGACACAGAAAAAAATTGCTATTCCTTCAGAGGATGATAAAATTCCTTAAGAGTGCTTGAGAAGAAAAAAAAAAAAAATACTGCTACTGAAAAATGCAGAGGTTGAGAAACACATGAATTCAAAACTTTAGAAATTACAATTAATTGGGAAGAGATCTTAGTGGCATTTTTAAAGCTTTCTTTCTAAACGTCTAGCATCTCCTTTCTGAATGGCAGTCTGATGTAAGTTGCACTTAGCTCACACTTTTGGGGGTGGTAACTGCATCAGCTGGATCCTTCCTCTAGAACAAACAAGCATAATACTTTCAAAAATGCCGTTCCATGCAAGGAGCCATTAGAACGGTCACCAGCTCTTCCCAAGTCTTTGCATTAAAGGCTGGTAACATTTAGAAGTTTTCTGAATATCAGACAGATTCTATTTCTTTCACACAGCCTTTTTTCAGCAGAAACCTATCTGTATTTTTGTGGCAACTACCTCTGAGACGAAGTACTGGTGAAGACTAGACTCTGGTAGTTTTAAAAATATTTGATGACTTTCAGGCTCCACCCTAATCTATCCTTTGATCTGTATTCTATCTAGGAGGTATAAAACCCCGTTCTGTTCACTGGGGCTCTGCAGTATCCTAGCTAAAGAAAGTGTGCAGCTTTCATCCTGTGGTGAACATACCCAAGCACAGTTGAGAAAAAAGTGTCTTTTTTAACAGAGCAGTGGCTGTCTTTAAATTCATTATTCTTTACACTCAATGTTAAAAATACTAGAAATATAAGGCATGGCCATAAGAAAAAAAAAAAAAAGAGTTTAAATGAAAACTTTCAGAATAAGAAGCTATCAAAAATAGATACTAGAGGTTTGAGAGGAATTTCAATGGTATTTTTCTTCATTACCACTGCATGCCATGTCCTTTGAGAAATGCTGATTTTTGCTCCCTGGGCAGTACAGTCAGAGCTTCTTTTTACAATGAATGCGACATGACGGTAACCAGTCTCTAATTCCAGCTTTTAGACATTTATTGAAGGAGGGGGGAAAAAAAGTAAGAAAGAAAGGAGGTGGCAAAAGTACTAGGAGGCAGAGGAGAGAAATTGTGCTTGTATGTGTGTAGGAGAGCAGAATGAGTTCAGAAGAAAAAAGTCAGCTTTAAATCGCCTTTCTGCCTTAGACCAGATGTCTTTGCATCATCAGATTTTGGTGCAGCATCCGACATCAAGACTCATTTTCTGCTGGAAAGCTTATTTAGATGAACCATTTAAGAATGAACTTCCTTTAGTAGAAACTATGTTACAAAAAACTGAATCAGAAATTGCTGCTTCTGCAGGTAGTAGTTAGATTCAGGAAACTGAAAGAAGAAGAGTAGGATTTGAAACAATAAGTAGATTTTTTTTAAGACAGAGAGAGAAAATAGAAAAAAAAAAAGAAGAGAGGAGGGTGACAAAGTGATTGAAAATATGTAACAGTGTATATAAAATATCATACAGCGATATACTCAATATACAAGAAAGATCCTGCCTGACCCATTTCTCTTTCTCCTGCCATTCATTTGACATCAGAAAATATTGAGGGACAGATGCATTGCCAAAAAAATCCCTAAGACTTTATTATTTAAAGGCAATTGAATCTTATGATTGGTAAATGATATTTTGTTGAGATTATAAATTACTACATCACTGTTAGCCCTCCTAAGAGCTGTAGAATAATCACAGTGTGCATAAACAGCCTAGCAACAACACCCATGAGATTTATGGTCATAAAAAAATTTTACTTTTTTGCAGTATATTTACATTTAAAAGATGCAGTTTAATTAATAACCATGGCAAAGAACTGAGGAAAATAAGAAAGGTGACTGCTGACTGTGTTTTAGGTGCATTAATTCTGAAATAAGCCTGATTAAAAAAAAAAAGAAAAAAAAAGAAAAAAAACTGCTTTATTCTGCCTGGACATATAAATTAAATCATTCATCATTTTTAGCCCTTGGTTATGAAAAAGATGACTTCATTCCAAAAAAATAAGGGTAGAATTGTCAGATTAAAAAATTACCTTTCAGGAGAAGCAGCCTTCTAAATTAGATTGCCCCTTTATGAGTAAGCAGAAAAGATTACTATGAGACTAAGCAGATCTACAGAAAAAGGCCTGGAAAAACACACCTTTACTGCAGGAAAAATCTCAAACACAGAAGCTAAAGACTTCTACTCCTTAAGAGCTTCACATTCTAGAATTCAAGAATCTTGTTGTGGAGTTCTATCACATTGAAATAAATGCAAGTAAGAGAATATCAAACCTGGTAGCAAAAGGAAACTGCGTTACCTGGATGTTTCCAAAGATTTTAGAGAAAGCAAAGTACAAAATACTAGTACTGCAAGAACTCCCAGTTCTGGGGATTTTGATAATACTTGACAACAAATGCATCTGACCCTTAAACTGTTTTTTAAGAACATTAAACTGAGAAAAGGACAGAAGTGTTGTACCATCTATTCCCTATTTACATGGCACTAAAACAGGACTTAGACCCATGAATTCCCAGGATTAGCACAAAGTTTGCTCAAAAGTCTTAAACGATCTAGACAAAAATCAAACCACAGCAAATGGTGGGCTTGCTGGTAGCAACGTTGTACTGGAACTCATTTGTTAAGCTACAATTTTATTTTTAAGAAAAGAAGACATGGGGAAGAGACACAGAAAAGAAAGGCAAAACACTGGATGCTTTCCATTTCTCTAAGTTAAGATCCAAATGTAACATCAAGATGATGCTAATATTATACAAGCTTGCTGCACTGCACCAAACTCACAGAACATACTGCACTACTTAAAACACTGCCACACTCTCTCTACAAGCAGGCTGACATAAAAAAGCCTCCTAAGTTATTTCTAGCATTAAGCTGTTCATCAGTCAGAGAAGGCATTCATTTAATCATCTTAAAAGGGTGTAATATTTTGGTGTGTTATCCATTCATTGTTATATATACAACATTACGTGATCTGCAGAACAAAAATCCAAAACAATTGTGGTTTTCCACTGCACAGAAGCTTCCTTTTGTGAGCAAGAAGACAGTGTTTCTTCACCTGCATCATTGATATTAGGCCCACAAGGACTTTCTATTATAGAGGATCACACAGTTTTACAACACGTAGGATCAGTTGGGCAATAAATAGTATAAATGTCATGTTACACTGCAGGAACAAAAGAAAAAATGTGTTGAAGTATTTATTATACATATATCAACCTTTGTGAAGTTAAAATACAGAAATCTGATTAATTCTACAAGCGCATTAGTAACAGAACTCACAGAGAAGCCTCTTCACAGAAGAAACACATAATTGCCTCTCCCACCAGCATAAATTTTATAAACCATGGTAATCCCAGCATCTAATATTCAAATCCCAATCCAACTTACTGGCAGAGGATGGAGGATATCAAGAAGGTCTGTTCCCATGCCACATACACACCCTGCATTGCACCTGTGGGTTATCACAGCTTTTATCTACCCATTTATCCTACGTTTAGATTGTCCTGGCATTCTCCATATCCCTAATATGGGACAAACAGGTCTCATCAGGTAGATTTTACATGTTAGCTGGCTAATGAACACCTCTAGAAAAGGTCCAGAGACTTCGGTTAGATGAACATCTACCTGTTGGGCACAAATATACATGTCTGAGCATTGGCAAAGTTTCTTTCAGAGTAATAAAATGTTAAAGCTGTTTCTTACAAGATTTTAGCTAGGTGTGGGTAGCCTTGTTTTAAAATGGAAGAGCATCACCCAAAGGATGCAAGGCAAGCTGTACAAGCTGGCTGCATGGCCAGAGGCCATCTCCTGGCTCACTTTATTTACCAGTAAAGACACAAGAAGTTCAGTCTACAAAGAGGCTGAGAAGTCACTTGTTACATGAAGAGAACAGATTTTGACACATAGGCAATATCTAATACTTTTGTGATGGCAAGTAGCCAGTCAGTTAGAAGTACCAAGATAATTTCAGCTGTTGACCTGTGGTCTGTGCTACAGGAAAGGAGTGAAAAAATCACCAAACTCTGCACCTCTCAAAGCTGGGATACTCAGCTTGTGCACTCTGAGTCTTTTTAGGGACATAACTTCCCATAATGTTCTACTTAGAGTAACCCTGCAACATTTTTTTTTCTTTCACATAAACGCTCTCCAGTTTCCTCTTTTCCTTACTAACAACCAAGGCTCTGTCAAGAATCGCAGACACCCTCAGGAAAGGTAATGCAGACCACAGCATATCTGCTCGAGGCAATGTTTTTTCCACAGACTATCATAAATCTCCATTTTAAGATTTCAAACTGATGACAGATGCCAGGCCAGATCGCTCTCCCTCAGGTGCACTGGGGTAAGTGCCAAGGTCAGACAATTTTGTGCTAGAAGCTGGACAAGGAGCATGACCTAATTCTAGCACATGTACACTGCTCATGCCAGAAGAACCTCCAGTGGTGTTACTAGCAGTGTCTCATATGGCCTATTTCTGTTCTCATTTTGATACCGAAACACTGCTCATTACTTATACCCCACCATCAATCCAGTGGTTTTACCGACTCTGTGACTTCTACCAGATGTATCTCTGTGAGGAAATCTAAACATCAAACAAAATGGAACAGCCTGCAGAGCACTAATGGCACTATTATATATAAGCCAAATTTGTTGCTAGTGATTTTCCATATCAAAAGAAAATAAATGCCTTTCCTCCTTTGACAATACACTAAATTTTTCTGCTTATAAATCCTTGACAAAGAGTATACATGGACATTGGAAGCATTTCACGGACTTTTCCATGACAATGAACTTGCACTTAAAAGGCTTCTAGCACTCAAGGAAAGAGGAGACCTGAAGATACAGTAGAACAGTGAAAAAGAATAGGGGGATTACAAATCAGAGAAATGTAAGATATGTGAGATAAAAAAGTAAGGGTGAAGGAAAGAAAGGTGAAGAAAATGAGAATCCTATGCTGGAGTTGTACTGAGGTATCTGCAAGTCTTAAATACTTGTCACTCACTTAGGAGAGGAGAGGAGAAATAAGTCAAAAATATATTATGTATCTGCAGGAAGTGTATTTTTATATTTAAAACCATCTGTCTTACAAAAGTTCAGGTCGCATCATTGAGTTAGATAATTATAAGCCCTTCCAAAGACCCAGTTTTAGTGGAAAATGCTAACTTGATATGAGCTCCTGGCCTGAAATAGCTGTAGGCTTTGCTAATGCATGACAGAGGCAAAATGGATGTGGTCAAAAATCCTTCCAGCAGAAATTCCTGCTCCCTAGGGGAAGGCAGAGTTGCAATTTTAAGACTGCTCCAAGTCACTGGGACCCCAATAGCCACAGGATGCATGATTCAGAGTGCAATGACAGAGTGAACAGCATCCCCTCAAGGATTTGGGTACTGAGGTTTACTTCACAGCCAGTGAGACAAGAGTTTTACTCTCCTTGATTATGAGGCACTCACACTTCCACTGCCCTCAGTGCCATGGCTACTAGACCTTGCCATCCATTTCCAGCAGGAATATTGCTGCTGGGTCAGGATAGTCAAGCAGAAAGTCAAGTTAGTTCCTACCATGCCACTGCTCACCATGACCCATGTTGGTTGCTACAAGCCAAAGTCCCTGGCATCCATCTCCAGTTGAGTCTTTGGTGAGATCTTTGGTCTCTGGGATCACTTCCATGATCTTTCTTCCAACCAAGTTCCTCACCTTCATCTTTCCAGACTTTCTTCTCTTTTTCAGAGACTTTTCTCGTTTCAGAAACCCTTCTTATTGACATCAGCTCTTCTTTCCAGCATTCCAAGCCCTGAGTTTTCCTGATCTAAATTGTCTACATGCACAAGTGTGTGATCAGACACCCAATCATTGTTTCCAGCCCATGTTTCTCTTAGCTGAAGAACTGAGGACAAGACACTTTTGTTTAGTCCAGGTGTTACCAAAGTTTACAAGCAACTTACACTGGTTGCAGGCAGCAAGTAGCAGGTTTCTGCTCAAGAGTTCAGCAGCTCAACTTGAGACACTCACCCACGTACATGAGGGCACCCAATTATCTGCCCCCTCATGGCATTCACAGTTCAATCCATTTTTTCATCTATGACAGTTATTCCACCTCATACCAGGCAATGCCACCTAAAAACTAGAAACACTGTATTTTGTAGCTGCAGTACACACCTGAGAGAGTGCAAATGCCAGTTCCTGCTCCAAAGATTAATGTTAATGACTTTAGATGAACATTTCTCAGCTCGGTCAGGGACCAGAGTAGTTTGTTCTCATATGGCAGTGAGCTTGCTTTACAGGGTGATAGGAAGCCAGAAAGCAGAGAAGCTTCCCTTCTTGCTGAGCCATGCCTATCAAGTGGTACTGGGCAATTTCCTGGGAGCTGGAAGGTTTGGCTCACTAGGAAACTCAACCAACATTCACCACTTGCTGCCCGAGCAGCTCAGTGAGTTCACGTAAGATTAGCAGTGCTCCAATGGGTAAAGGAGAGGAAGCTTTGGATTCAAATGGTGCTTAAGTGCAAGCCATTTGATCACATCAAGAATCACAGAGCCTTTACTTTCACAGAAGTCAGACTGCAGATGCCCAAGAAATTCTGTAGTCTGAGAGAGCAGAACTCATACTGCCCTTCCTAGGTTAGGGAGGAGATGAGCAGCAGTTTTCACATCACAACTTTGTGCACTGGCTTCTGAATTCTGCATGAGACACATTCAGATTCTGAGAAAATCCTTTTGGGTCCAGCCTTTTCTGTTTCAGTCAGATTCCTGGAACGTGCTTGGTACTGTCATTAAAAAGTCTCAGCCGCAAAGCCAATGATTGATGTGATCAAACAAGGCATCCGTACAACTTGCCAGATATAATACTGTTATACATTCCTCACTCTTGCACAGATGCCAGCACAAGCCTGGCTTTCTCCTTTGCAGTAACACGGGAGAGACACGCAGCAGAAGTCACTTTACAGAAGTTAGGGCAGCAACAGGAATTGCTGCCTATTAGGATACAGTGATGCACAGTGCAATAGGGTGAGATAAAGAGAATATACAGGATTCAAAAAGATCTTGAAATATAGGGGTTTCTGTTTGGAAATAAAGGGTGAAAGGGAATTCTTACAGACTGCCATACTCTTCATTCAAAAGATTCTGAAACGTTACAATGATGTTGCAGTATACAGTGCCAACCTTCCATGAGCATTTGGCTCAGAGAGAAAATAATTCATGCTCAATCCTTTTCCAAAGCAAGGCAACCCTCACACGCTACAAAGAACTTGTCAGGTCTTCTCATGGAGGCCAGTCATTTAAACATCTTCCTACTTGTAAAATGGGTGGTGAGGTCAGTGAGCACTATCAATCTTCTCAGAGAACAAAGAGCATTAATGGCATGCTTACGCCTGATTGTGAAGCTCAAAGTCTACCCAAATGTGTCCTGTCTCAAGGTGCTCTGACAAGGAGTCAAAAATATACCAAACATTTTTGAATGTGAACTGGTGTCATGAAATGTTCCGTCATGCCTAATGATATAATCTTTTAAGGTGCCAAGGCAAACCAAACAAGAGTTAAACTTCCCTTTGTTTTCAGAAATGTTGTTGCTTGAAACGACGGAGAGCAACACAGCCCTCAGATTCCACTGCAACCATCCACTTTAAAGGCAGACATGTAGAGAACTAAAAGCCAATGCCACATATATACTACGAAGCATCAGTGCATACTTTCCATACGTAGTTCAGACCATAGTGTTGCTTTATCTCAAATGCTTAAGGCATTACACTAATTTTGACTAAAATATCAATGTTTTAGGAGTGCAGCTGAAATAATAAGCTTGTTACAACACTAAAATTTTGTGGATGTTTTCTATATTTTAAAAGAAAAGGAGAAAATCGGAAAGTTAAAGATTTTCTGAATGGCAAATTGTCCTAAACATGAAACCAAAAATGCAATGCAAATAGCTATTATTACCCCCTCTACGCATATATGTAGTCATATTCTTTTTATAGCTTTTTAGAATGACAGCCTCTACCTCAGCAAATTCTGTTCAAAGAGACTGGAGGGTGGATCCACTCTGAAGCTGCAGACAGCTGTGAGGATTTCCCGTAGCTCTGTATTATACCTCATATTTCCAGCATTTGCTGAAGACAGACACCAAGAGAAAGGCCAGGAGAAATGTAAACCATAAACCAGCCAAACATAAAGTAAGCCCTTGTAATATGACAAGCCAAAGGGCGAGGTGGTTTTCCACTACAGATAATGCTACATGTTGTCATGGGAAAATATTTAATATTGATGATCTGCTGAGCATTACTATTTTTATTACCGTAACAGCATCACAGTCACCATCAAGAGCCCATGTCCCTGTCTTACCACATTCAGTTCAAGTATTCCTGTTACGGAGTTATAATCAGGTCATATCCTCTACACAGTAGCCACCTGACTTTACTCAGTCTTGTAAGATACAGAACAAAGCATCTGCATCACATCTCACATTGGTGCATCTGCATGCTACACAGACAGATAACAAAGGACAGACTAATACTGAGAAACAACTTCCTCCTAGAGGAATAATCTTCATTCCTATGTGCAAAGAAGTCACAAGAGATGACAGCTCTAGCACCTACCTTTAATGCAAGTTGCCTCATAGTAGGAGAAGTAGAATTGTTCAGCCTATAAAAATGACACAACTAGTAACAACGGTATGATATCTGTGTAATCACTATGCTTTATCTGCATAACACAAATCTAAGCAAACAATTTTCTGTTCCATATAAGTGATTGCAAAGGACATCTGCTCTGCCTAAAAGTGAGGTGGAATGATGATACAAAACACTTTTCTATTCCTGAGAGTAGCTGTGATGAGGAGGTATGGGGTGATAATTGTTTTATGACTTCTGAGCTCCCTAAAGGAGGGAGTTTACAGAGGAGATGTAAAAAGGATGGTGAAAAAAAAAGGAAAGAAAATTAACTTTAAAGTATCTCAGTACTGTTACAGTTGCATCATCTTCTTCTCGTGCCTCTCATGTACATGTTGAAGTTTCTTCTGAAGAGACTTGGAAATCAATGCACTACATTTACCGAGAATAGCACAAAAATTCCCACACAGGAGAGAGAGCGATTACTGAGCCTGAATAGAGAGATCTGCCTGTTAGCACTATGGCTAATGAGAGCCAACTGCACAAATTGTGGTAATTTGGTCAGCCAATAATGGCTGTTTCCAGGGACAGTTTAAGTATTCGTATACTGCACTTTCCCTGGGCAAATCTGTATGAGACAGGAAGAAGCAGAGCTCAGCTGGTGATAACACTCAAGTACAGTAATAAGATTGCTGTTGGTAACAAGGTTGTAGCAGTGTATCTCTGCTTCTGCATCTCCTTGTCTGATTTAGGTGAACACTAGTTGAGGAACATCTGAACTGGCTCTGATCATATCTTTCATCTTCAACAAAAAACAGCCAAAGCTCTATGCACATTATGAAAAGCAAGCAGGTGGCAGGAATCTGGTCTCTCTAACTTGCATGTATGTTTTCAAGCACTGCTAAAGCTTCACAACTGAAGTGTTAAAGGGGCTGATACAATCAATGAAGTGCCTTTAAAAATCCCCAAGAGAGCCCAGGTTTACCCCTTATTACATAGGCAAATTGAATACCTTTGTGTGGCCAACTACTGCCGTCTAAACTTGCATCCGTAAATGTTTCTTGGCAAACAAATAAAATATGGTGCAAATATAAATTTAAATCAAGTTATTTATAATTAACAGCACATAGGGACATAGTTTCATTCTTCTTCCATGTTATTTGTGATTAATTAAAAAACCTCCATAACATCAGCATCCTGTGATCCTGAATCAGATACTCAAAGTCACAGTGCAAGGGTTACATTGTGAGGAAAAATATTTATTTCTGTACATTGACAATTGCATAGCATTCCTGTTCTGTCTGGGACTTTTTTTTCAGAAGACTACAAAATCATTTGTGACAAAAAAAAAAAGAAAATTATAAATTGTATCTGTAGCATCTATAGGAAGGACAGACAAGAAGAAGCCTGCAGCAGACAAAATGCATTTATAATGTCTTTCATATTTCCCAGTATTCTTTTTTTTTTCCCACTTTTCTTTGAGGGCAAACAGTGGAATAATTAATATATTGTCTAAATCGACTTAGTTTTGCTAGTTAATATTTTATACCATACAAGAACATATACTTGCATGGACTCTCTCATAAGAGGCTTCAAACAAATGATTCAGGCATCAGTCTGCCACTCTACCTGGATTTTTCATCAGTACAGGTAATACAGCCTGATGGTTTTTTTGACTTCAACAACATATCTTCTGGTGTCGACAAGAAAAGACATTATTTGAACCAGTGGAATTGATTTCAACTGGAACCAAAGTCAGTCCTACCAAAGCATGTAGGTGTTTTGCCTGTCCATCCAAATGGTTACTGTGGTGCAGGAAACATGAAGGCTCAGACTGGCAAACAGAAAAAACAATGAAAGTCCAAAATCCATGGCTTCTTACAGCTGAGAAAGGTCACTGGAAGCAAAGGGCAATACTTTCAGTGGCAGTAGGTAATTTTGGAGCCTACATATCATCCTCATAGAGCATTTAAAAAGACAAGGCCAGACTGCACACGAAAGTGCCTGAGGCACAGGGAGCCTCTATATGAATTTCAGCTGTATCCAGGGACTGAAATCATATTAATTTCAGCTTGTTCAGACGTGTCAATGGACTGGTCATCCTCTGCAGTAACCAGTTGCTGTACAATGGCTGAACCCCAGGAAATTCTCTGCTTTACCACAGGTTATTGGTAAAATCATTTTTACTAGATTTTTTTGTACTGTTGTGAAGAAAGATGAATTCCACAGTTGCTCTCTTTCTGTTACTGCCTGAAACCCTCTGCTGATAATTTATTAGGTTTCTCTGTTTGAAAACCTGCAGGTAGTAATAGAATATCCAGAAAATTAAGACATGTTCACAGTTTGATGTGGTGGAGTTCATAAAATATAATTACTGTGGGGTCATATGAACATCGTGTTATGAAGGTGTGGAAATCAGTCTGATTTTATGAACTCTCTGTGTATACCTTTGTTAAATGACAACTTATATTTTAATTTTTACAATAACCTGACATATCTATAATTATTTTTACTTCCATTTATATATGAAATCTAAGGCAGTGCTGGCATCACTAAGTAATGGGTATTCTTCAATACTGAAAAATCTTCCATTTAACGAGAACACCATCCAAGATGGTTAAGTCAGGAAAGTGAAGCTAGGGAGATTAAAAATAAAAAGTAAATCATTATGAGACAAGGAACATCATTCCAGCTATCCAGATCCTCCACCGAACTAAACTAGAAAAGAAAGTTGAATTTTTTTAAGTTAGACTCTCCTCTATCTCTAGGTGAGAGAAAAGAGGGTATTTCAGCATACACAGCAGTAAACCAGACCCTGCATCTATAGTTTCTTGCACTAATTGAAAGTTTGGACTTCCTGAAAAGGGGGTGCTGGTTGTCTCCAGCATCTCAGGAAGCCGCAAGAAAACCCAAGCCCCAGCATGATGCCGCTTTGGGCCAACAACGCACTCAGAGGACCCCAGCTCACCTTGCCCATTACACAGCCAAAATTACAGGGTCATGTTGAAGTCACCAAGAGACCATAAACCCTTTTTTTGGTCTAAGAGAAAATGAGAAAGAAGGTTTGAACTGGAGTGTTCTCAAACTAAAGGAAGCGTAAGGAAAGTGTGGTTTTGCTTGCAGAGCACCATATGGCAGGAAAATGTCCCTTTGCAACACCATCTATGATCACTAAATTAACAAGGGATGCATTGTGAAAGGGTGCAATTTGATATTTACCCTCTTTTGTTATTGATGGCTCTTGGTTTGGAATACAATGTACCACAATCAGCCACAGAATGTGTCCTGTTAATTTATTTATCATTATCTAGCTCTTCATTGAGAGATTGCAGCAAACCACACACAAGGAAGTAAGATGCATGAGCAATTGTCACTTCAGTATTCTTTTGAAATGAAATACATTTTATTATTCAGCATATCTGTCATCCTCATTTCCTCTCTTAGCTCTAGAAATTCCATCTGTATTGTAAGTCATGTGTATAAACTCTGATATTCCCAGCATCTCAAAGTATATCTCTTCCATATGTCTTAGCGCATCCTGCATCGTTTGAGGTTTGAAACATGCAGGAAAGAATAAATTTATCTTTTCATTGAACCAAGCCCTTAAACAAAAAAAAGGAAAGAAATGGAGATCCACCGTGAAAGGGACAAAAAAAATTCCAGCAAAAAGCATAGACTAAGCAATGAATAATTTCATATCAATAAATTATATCGGGAAGGAATGTGCCAAACTCCCTATTTTCTCAAAGGCAACAGTAAATTCTGATATTTCACTTATGTAATATTTTCTCCCAATTCTCCTTGGGTGTATTTAGGGCAGACACTTGATACAGTGGGAGAATATTGGGAGAAAGGAAAACACACAACTGCACAGATCCTCAAGATAAGTCAGCCAGCTCCAGCATCTCATCTATTTACCTTTTTGTACTGTTCTATTATTTGTAAAGGCACACCCCCAGTTCTGTTGGTGATTGAATGCACAGTTCTCATTTGGGTAGGATGCTAGCAAGGACAATGCTATTCATGATGTCTGGTAAATGAAATACTAAATCTATATAAATTGAGAATTGACATCTATACTATGGACTTCTCCACTGCCTGCTCCTGCCTTGGATGTCAAGTTTGACAATGTGGATGGAATAATTTATGTCAAAATAAGAAGGCCATTTTAGATGATCTAATAGTCATTTAGTGCCTGTCCTGTAACTTCCATTAGGAGCACAAAAACCCCTGGGTATGGTACCAAGTAAATTCACCATTAGGAGCCACAGTTACCTCATTACATAACAGGATCTGGCTGAAGAACTGAAATGTGTATTTGAAGTGGTGGTTTAACTCAGTGATTGCAGAGATACTTTGCAGGAGACCAGGAAGGGCACCCTTTGATACCAGCTGGACCATTCACTCTGAAAGGAAGACAATCCTGGAAAATACTTGACCCCTAAAATCCAAACCTCTGAACAAAACTATCCAACTAGGGGTCATATTTGCCACCTGGAAGAGGTGACAGAATCATGGTAGGGAGGAAAGGCATCTGTAAGGACTCAACGGTGACTACTGAGCTTTTGGAAGTGGGGGTGGGGAGAGCTGTGTAGCTGCAGCAGCACTAGCTGCAGAGGTTTCCTAGAATTATAGAATATAAGGCACTAGACCAGGTTGCTCAAAGCCCTGTCCAACCTGGCCTTAAATATTTCCAGGGATGGCACATCCAGAACTGCTCTGGGCAGTGCCACACCACCCTCACAGTACAGAACTCCTTCCTAATCTAATCTAAACCTACTCTCTTTCACTTTGAGGCCATAGCCCCCTTGTCTTGTCACTACGTGCCCTTCTAAAAAGTTCCTCTCCATCTTTCTTGTAGGCTCCCTTCAGGTACTGGAAGGCAGCCATTAGGTCACCCCAAATTCTTCTTTTCTCCAGGCTGAATAACCCCAATTTTCTCAGCCTTTCCTCGTAGGAGAGGTGCTTCATGCCCCTATTCATCTTGGTGTCCTCCACCAAGTCCTGCTCTGGACTCACTCCAACACGTCAGTGTCGTGCCTGTGCTGGGGACCCCAGAGCTGGATGCAGCGCTGCAGGTGGGGTCCCATCAGACCGGAGCAGACAGGCAAAACCACCTCCCTTGACCTGCTGGTCTCTGCTTTTGGTGCAATCCAGGATATGATTGGATTTCTGGGCTGCAAACGCACATGGCCAGGTCATGGCCAGGCTCTCACCCACCAGCACTCCCAAGTCCTTCTGGGCAGGGCTGCTCTCAGTCTTTTCATCCCCCAGCCTGTGTTGATACCAGGGGTTGCCCCAGCCCAGAGGCAGAACCTTGCACTTGGTTTTGTTAAACCTCACGAGATTCCCTTGGGCCCACTTCTCGATGTTCAAGTTGAGACGTCAAACTAGGTAGTGAAATCCCCTTGCTACTTTTCAGAAGATCAGGAAAGAAAGACAGAGACTGGCAAAATTGCATGAGAAGAACTCCCTTTAGAGAGAAAGCGGCTTAGAAAATCCTGTCTTCCCAGATCAGACTATAGTGAAAGGTTGTTTAGCCATTAACTGTCTGGCAGATTAGAGGTTATCAGAGGATAAGGAATTCTTGGGGGGAAAAAATGGGTGGTTTGTGGGCTTACAGGAATGTTAAAAGCAAATAAACAAGCAAACACACACATAAACCCTCTCATTCCCCAGTAGTTCCAGACTGATTATGAAGCTCCTGTTATGCTGGAGAATGATATATCATTACATTAATTTGAAAATATTCTCTCTATTCCCATTCCTAATCAAGCTGGACAAGCATCTCCCAGCTTTATTATTACTTCACAGTTTGTCTAAAGATGAAGACTGCAAAGTCCTGATTAAGTATACAGAAGAATGAACTATAGTTCAGAATGAGAGCAATTAGTGGACACTCCTTATGCTGATCTGACTGCAACGGATCTTTTTTTTACATCTTAAGATGAAAAATGAACAGGAAAGCTAAAATTTCTTGAAGCTTTATATTTTATACTACAAAGCTTTTCTGTCAAATAATTAATCTTTATTCCTCTACTGAACCATTTATTTCAGACAAAACAAGTTGCTGAACTATAATTTTCAAAACTGTTGCTCATACAACATTTCACTCATCTTAAGAAGCAAAGAAGTACTGGGCAGAGTGATCATAAGCCAGCTGGAAACTCTTTAAGATGCCTTTCAAATGACTTGATGACAGGGACCAAGAGAACCTCTTTTCAGTGTTGACAATCGTGTACTCTGATTCCTTTGAAAGGGTTACAGCCTTATTGTATTTTAATCTACATAAAAAAGTGAAGGTCTTCATTTCACCCATTATCAATTCTAGTAGCCGTGAATGGGAAATTAGATAAAGACATCAAGAACCTTGAGAAATCATCTTCTACCCCTGGAAGAAAAGAAGAGGGATGTCTGTTAAGAGTAGGATATCTCTTAATGTATAAATCCAGAATTTTCCACAGATAAATCAGTTGACCTGATTGCAACAAGTGCTTAAATCAGAGATTCATATTGATCATTTCTTAACAGGACTGTAATTGTTATCAACAGAGTTAAATAATATACATGAAGACACCACCCTCTGTATTCCCCCCAGGCACTGTAGGAGAATAGAGATACATCTGCTTGCAGATTTTGCCACACAAAGGCCCCAGTGATACCCACACTAAACCCCTGCAGGGAAATGAGATAATAGTGAGGAGCTGAATAACACAACCTTGACTTTTTTCTCAGTCATAAGATAAAATGCCAAATATTCGCTGAGGGATATCAACAAAAACATTATTTTTACATTTCACCTTCTATCTATTATGGCAGAAAGCAAAAGAAAATCTGCCCCGGCAGAAAAATTGTAATGACTGTTTTACAAGTCTCTCTTAAAGGTCAGTGGGAGTCGGAGACTGCAGTATAACAAGGCTGAAACCTCACTGTAAGAATTTTAGACATCAGAAATACCTATGCCTAGAGGGCCCTTGGCTGTAAGAGTTATGTATCATATACTTATTCCTAGCAAGATGAAGTTCGCAAAGGACTCAAAACCTAGAGAGATAAGTGAAAGACAAAATTAAACTTCTTCAAGCTTCTTGGACTTCCTGATTTGTTTTTCTTTTGCATCATAACAAAATTTGAAAGGTTGCACCAACGAGAAAAGGCCGGGACTGAGGGTAAAAAGTAGAAAGTGTGTGCTACACATTTATTAGGTCATCCCAAGCAAAGATGCAACATATACTGGAGCCATATGGAAAGAGACAGGCTATTGAAAAGACTAGATTAAAGCCCTGGAGTAAGAAATTTGTCTTAAACACTCAAGGGAAGATCCAGCCATAAATGTTATGACCTGTAGGAGGATATGCTGGTGCTTAGGGCAGCAAGAAAGGGCCTTGGCAAAGACTATCTCAGCAACAGCAAGGAAACAGGCATGTCTGCGTGGCAGCATTCTGAAATAAGAAGCAGTGCAGTCACGTTAATGTTAACTTCTCCCAGATACTTTTCTTGCAGCAAAATTAAAAAATCTCAAGAGCCCACATTGCCACCTCAACCACACAGCTCAAAAGGAGCCTTTGAACATTGTATTGCAACTTGCCAGATTCTTATGGTACACCTACACTGCTAAATCACAGAAGTTTTCCCATTGCTTATTTGATATTTCATCACGCAACTGAATCCTGGATTTACTCTCTAAAAAAATCCTAGTTACTCTCCTGTGGACGCTTTATAAAGTGCAAACTGTGCCAAAAGGCAGTAGAAACAAACAACACGCGATGGGCACCAGCTACATCCCAAGTTTTGCAGGGTTAAGCACGCGCTCCTCAGCCAGGGATTGCAGCAGCCTGAGTATCACACATCGAAATGCTGCTCTGAAAGGCAGCCACACATTCCCCACGCAGGGCCCAGAGAAGAACCAATAACAGGTACCATGCTCTTGCCAGCCAGCCAGCCAGCCAGCTCTGGAGAAGCTAATCTTAAAAAAATGGTTATCAAGATCCTTGGTTTTCTTTTAGTTAACAGTATATGTAAACTTAGCATCTAAAAAAAATGTATAAAAAGTCTTGGAGCCAGCACTTTGAGGATGTAGACCCTTGCCACAGAAGGAAAAAGAGAAAAGGAGAGGGTTTTGCCCTTTAACAAAGGGGGCACCTTGCCAACAACATCAGCTCTGCACCCCAAAAAATGAATTGAAAGTCCTTTAATTCTGATGCCAAATTATGTAGGAGGTTTGAGAAACTTACAGGCTAGAAGATGTTATTCCCTGGAAAAGGTTTTTCTTTGCTTAGTTCTCATTTTGCATATTTGATGGACTTTATAACCAAGCTGGGCAGGCCTGGGTAGAAGTTATTTAGGGGTCCTGCTGAGTCAGATACTTGGGGGCCTAAACATGCTACAGTAGTTTTGATGAGCCTGAGTAGCGGTGTCTGTAAAACCCTTAGAAGGGTGTAGTATTCCCAACAGGATCCTCAGAAGATGGTGACTACTACCCTGTAGGCTATGTATGGACATTCTTTGTGACGTCTCCTTTGCCTGACTCCTCATCTTTCACATCAAGGGACTTACATTTGCAGCCTTTAGGCTATTAAACTAATTAAAATACACAGCGTTCAAGATGGAAAGGCTGCTGATCTGGCTTCTGTAAAGATGTCAGAAAAAAAATTACCTTTCCTCTGAGTCTGAATAAAATCAAATTATACACAGAGTAGATTAGATTAGAGAAGATCTGTTTCTCAAAGTATCTTATCTGTTCTCTTCTCATGCTATTCAGTCAAAGCAGGCGGATTCACTGAATACTGTTTATATCTCTGAGCCTCATGCTTGCATAGGGATCAAATTCTGATCCTAAAAATGTTTTACTCGTTCCAACAGTGATATGTATAATCTTTGTCTGACTCCAAAGCAGAGGATTTTAGCAAAAAGAGGAAGTAAACTGGGATGGGTATATAAGTGCATTAATGGCTCCTGCTAAGTCTCAGTGATCCTCTTACAGGTACACAGGCTATGATGGATCACAAGTAGACGAAGTAATGCAAACTGCTTCCTGCATGGCTCACCCTCACGGCAGAACAGAAACAGTGCTTGCTGACAAGATCAGGGAATCGAGCTTCTTTCAAAAATGGCTTAGTGGTTCAGAAGCTGCCATGGCACTGGTGGGCATGGGTGAGATGAAAGCTCATGTTCAGAGAGCTCAGTGCTTGAGGACTCTCTCAGAAGGAAACATGAGAGTGCACCTAGCCCCATTCCCAGACCAAAGGCAGCAGCAGCTACACTTCCACATTATTAGAGAACCACTCTGTTTCTGGGAAGAGGCAGTGCATTTTATCTCTCACCAGAGAGTCAGAAGTCAGAAGTCATAGGTGAGCTTTTAGTCTCACACACCAGGGTGAAGGGTGCACACGGGTTCATTGCTTTTTTCTGAGTATATAGGTTGACATTGCTGCAAACTCAGCATCACTTGTATCATTATGCAGTCACTGCTATTACAACAGCAGTTCTATCCATGTCATCCTCTCCTTTACTATTCTCTTCTATTACATACATGGGGTTATTTTTCCATGATGTGTTGTCATCTGGTGGAAACACAGCACAGGAAGTTATGAAACTCTTGAATAAGACATTCTCATGCCACTAGAAAGAGCAAACCCAAGAATATTAAAGAAAAATTAGTTCCTTCTTTCCCTTTGGATAGGGAACATCTCTCACGAAGTGAAAGTCGAGACAAGTGTTACTGTGCTATCTCCTGCTTAAGAGGCAGCTTACAAGCCATCTCAAACAGCCTGCAAATTGAAAATATTACAAGTAATCACAGTTGCATCACTTTTCCATGTAACAATTTACCACTTTTTTATCTTTGTCCACACACACACACAGAGTTTCCTGCATTCTCCAGGATTCATTTAGTTCTTTCAAACTTTCTGGTTAATTAGACAGGTATTTGAGTACAAAATAGAAACAATAAATACTAAACAATTGGGAATCAATTGTTTTAGTTCCTTTAGAAATTGTTCTCTTGCCTTAGCTTCATAAGATGTGTTTTTATCATTCTACTACACCGAGCATGTTTGTTTGGAGATAGCCATTGTTATTGAGCTTTCTTTCATTAATTTCTGAAAAATAAATGTATTTAATATTTTATGTAAGCATTTCTAAAATTATTAACTGTGTTTAGACATGTTTTTTTAAAGAAGACCTTCCAGTAAAAATAAGTTTAAATGCATATTATTGAGAGGTGGCCCTATATTTTCATACATAGAAAAACTCACGCATAAAAATGTCACAGCTTTTAAGTGTACCATCTTTCAGATAGCAGGCTTCTAATTAGGTAATATTTGCTATGCATGTATAAGACCTTTCAGAACTATAAGCAAAACCTCTGCTGCTGTGGGACCAAACGTTTTACTCTCACTCATGAAATTTGCACATCATTTGAAAATGCAGTGGGTGGCTGCATATTTTGTACTGAAAAGGACAGAGAACCAAAAATTGCCAGAAGCAAGCAAATTATTTGTAGCAGTGTTTATTTATTCAAGGTCAGCCACCTGAAGAAGCTGAGAGGTTTAGAAAAGTGATGTCCCTGGCAGGGGCATATTAGTGAACATTCAACAGTGTTTAAATATAATCCATCTGCTTCACCTGAATTCTGCATTATCAGTTCCATAGCTGCTGGATGCTCACAAAACACTCACCTAACTTCTGCGTAAACAGTGCTCATGGCTGCTGCTTGTGCTTGCGTTTCAGAACTCTTTCCTCCATTATAGGGGAAAAGGAACTTTAATGGAACCATTTTCCTCTATGATGGGGAAATGAAAGTAAAAGTGTAGGAAAAGAGAAGAAACTCAACGCACGAAGGACAGAAAGATGGAAGAAAGGGATAAAATGTCAGAATTGCCATTTTGTTGTACTCTGAGCATCTGATGTTAGCTCAGAGACAAATAACCATCTCAAGGCTACCTTCTTTGTCAGCAATATTTTGCACCTTGCACAGGAGCAGTGAAATCAGATAATTGCAAGGTAAATTTGAGTGATGAGGATGAATAAATGTTTGATTTCCAGTTAGCACCATATTTCCTTGAATTTACCTCATCTATATATGTATATCAGAACAGCATAGATTGCTCTTCTTCTTCTTAGTCCCTCTTAGTGTAAAATTCATTTGAATGCCGGAGGAAAATTTGTTTGGATTTCTGAAAATTTGAGAAGGGAAAGAAAACCATAGAAAGTCATGTAATTATAACAGTAAGCATCTAAAACACTGAAAAAACTAGTATGTTTCATCAACCTGAATCCAAGAAAATAAAAGGAAACCTCAACCTTTAAGAAGTGGCATTACAGTAACTAGGAGAGGCCTCTGCAACGGTATGGAATAGTATCAGGCTCCTGTGAAGGCGGAAGATATGCAATACACGACAGCAGTCCATTCCAACCCACCTCAAAGCTCAAAATCATCTCATAAAATAGCATTAGCATTTCTGCAGACAAACCTGGCAGGCAACTTAGATAAACATTTTCACTGGCGCAAAAACATTTTCAGCAAATTGCTACATGTTCCTCAAAATATTTCTTTCATTAGAAAGCAGAAAATTTGAAGTATTTTTCTCTTGAAGATAACATTGCACAAGACTCTATTTGCAATCTTCTCTGAATCCTGCCTGCAGGGTGAAAGCCCACAGTGCTAAGGAGTCACATCAGATGTCCAGTGTCACGCAACGTACATTTAAATAAACTAAGCCTTGGGACAACTTAAAACTACAGAGCAGCGAAATCAATGAGAAGAAAGCTGATTTATTCTGACTGTGAGGCAGGAATAAGTTGACCTATCATAGCGAGTGACTGATCCCTCCTGGTTTCCTTTGGAGCACCTTCTTTAATTTGATGTTCAGATGCCAACTGTGATCACCTCTATTAGTATGAAAAAGTTCACTCTCTTCAGAAACCCTAATACACAGACTAGAAAATTTCTCACTGTATTACTTATTTTTTAATAAAGTTCTCTTTATAAAATATATCTTAGAAGCAACAGACAAGGCACACTGTCCTTGTGTAAAATCTCTGGTCAGGTACTCCCTTAAAAGCGGCCTTTTATTGCAGCCTCCAAGTAAGTAAATATATTAACAAAGAAAAATCAAGTAGCACAAGTAACAATCCAGTAATCTCATTTTACTGGCCAGATCACTCATTTGTACTGTGATTACATATTGAAGTTCTAAAACTACAGAGACACTTCCCAGCTGCTTCTGTTTGCAGTTTTATCTGATTGAAAAGCCGTGTCCCTGGGCTCTGGCAGGCAGACCACCTCAGCTCCTGCAGGAGACTCAGTTCTGTGCTGGCCCAAAGGGGCAGAAAATGGGCAACGACGCTGTTGGATGTGCAACCAAACACAGCCTTCCCTTCAGAGCTGTATGGGGCAGGTACTGCTGCTGCATTCTCCTGCTCTTGCTGTATAGAGGGTGCATATGTGTTTTCCTTTTCCCCTCTCCACTCCTGCTGTGGCACTTTTTCAAATTCTGAATAGTTTATTCCAGGCTCAGGTCAATCGAAGCCACCTGAGTGCTTTGCACTGCCCTCCCCAGTCCTCCTGCACAACACAGAGGCAGAAGAGCCAGTGGCAGCACAGGAGCTCTGGGAACACAGACACACCGGTGATGAAAAAAGCCCTCAGATTAGGTGCTGATTTTTATTCCAGTAGTGATAAAGGGCTAATTTAGACAAGCTCTCATTTCTCTTCATTATATCACAATTTCCTTTATAGGCATACATTTCTTTCTCTCTGGCTCTGCAAAGCAAGTCAGACCAGCACAGCAAAGAGTCATTGTATCCACCCGAACTTTTTAAGGACCGTGCAATACGGAAAGTCAGATTTTTCTCTATCTGCATCTAAGTCTATTTATAAGCTCTGGGGCTTTTTCATATTAATAATATTATAAAGACTCCGTGGCATGACTTAAAAATATTTTAACATTTTCTTAACATCAGTTTTATAAAAAAATACGAGATAATCAAATGCCCAAAGACTCTTAGGGAAGTAATTTTGAAAGGATACTACAAAAGAATTCCCTATATCCACATCAGGCACTAATACCTTATGAAAATCAAACTAAATCTATATATCAGACTCTATGCAAAGATCCGAAATCTGTCTTTGTCAAACACTAGGTTTAGTGTTTGTAGCTTAGGTGTAACTTTGGAAAGCAGGGATTCCATAAGGAACATTTGTCAGCCATTATGTGTTTGTTATAATATTCTTAATTTGAATTTGTATTTACTTAAAACTGTTTTTTGTTTTTTAGGTAACAACTATCAAATACAACTTGCCAGAGTAAAATGACACTCTTTAAAAAACAATAATGAGTCCTCACCTTATAAACCCCTGCCTGGCCTACTGCCTCAGCAACAAACTGTACAAAGGTAAACAAGCTTTACCACTTAAAAGGTCAGTTTCGAACTTTACCCACTGAAGGTAAAATGTTACTTGAACTCCTCTCATGGGTGCTACCGAACTAGAAGAACAGTTTCCTGACTTAGGTCGGACTACATCTAACTTAGCTTAGGTGTTTAAAATTAAGGCATTCACATTTTTGCATCATGTATTAATTATTCATTTGGTAAAACAGAGGCGTCTATTTTAGTATGACAAGTACCACCTTCTAGAGTTGTCTTTTCCTCTTTAATGACTGTTAAAATGGCTTAGGAGAAAGAGCTCACATTCAGTCTTCCAGATTTCCAAAATCAAGCAAAATGGATTCCACTCATAGGCCTTATGTTTTCTGGAAGCTGTAGAACAAACCCACATAGCAAAACATTTCCTCTTTGCTTCACCAAGATTTCAGCTTATCTACATTGGAATTTAGGGTACTACAATGCACAAGAGCAAAATAAATGTCTCAAGTATCTCCCTTACTATTGTTATACCAACAGAAAAAAAAATTTCATAAATTTTTACCTATTTTGAATGATGCCCTTCTATGGATAGGCTTCCTCAGGAAACCAATAAACACTAAGTTTTCTCAGCATTTCGGTAAAATAAGAGAAAAAGCACAAGTTCCATAGAGTTCAGTTTTTATGCAACACCTGATATGTTTCATTTTTACAATCCACATGGGCTTGTTTGAAGTAATTTCTTGAAAACATTTTGATATTGTTGCTAAGTTTTCAGGTCACACAAAGCAAATTACAAAATATTTTATAAACCCCACGAGAACAAAACAGCTATATGTATGTTTACTTAATTGTATTCAGTGTTCTCTTGTACATGTGAATCTAAATCACATGTACACATCTAGATCATCTGGGAACCAAGGGCATGAAAAATTTAGGAACTGGCTCCATCATACCTATTTGATACTGAACACAGACATCAGCAGGCTTTGCATAAATAACTGGAGCTGAGAATCTTCTTTCTTAGAGCTAGATGAGAATAATGATTATTTGTTATTTTAGGAAAAAAAACAAGTCTTAAGAAAAATCAAGTTCCTGTCTGGAAAAGTGATACTGTCAACTACAGCAAGAACAGATGCATCAATACAGGTGATACATTAGAGGCAGAAATGCAAAAACCTCCCCAGAAGCACGGATAATGTATCCCATCAGTGCCTCAGATAAAATATTTCTGAGAACAGAGATTAACTCATTCACCACATCAGTGTTATCCTTGGCCTCAGCACGTGACAGTAAAAGCAGAGTTTTATACATCTATAACCAAAGTGTACCAATTATGGTCCAAGTTTAAAAATTCAGGAACGACTAACAAAGGGAGATAAAACAGCTCTGCTGCAACAGTTACAGAGAACTCCGAACAACTGACTTCTTGAAAACATCCGATTTTCAGTGTCAATTAGTTAATTCTAAAGTTTTTATATCATCAAAACAGAGTTGTAGCCAAGTTTAAAAATCTCCTATTTATTTGCAGGAAGGTGTTCACTTTCTGACCCACCATATGAGGGAGAATTTTAGTGCTGTTGCTCCCTGTCCAGATGCTAGGCAAGGCTGGCAATTTTCTGTCTGGCTCAACTCATCTAGCACTATCCTGCAAGACACAAGACAAATATCACAGAGTACGTCTGCTCTGCACATACCTCTCTTTCCACCTAGATCTTACAGTAATGCAACACCCAAAGGAGTTCCTGAGAGGAGTCTGAGTGTTTCCCGGGTTGGTCAGAACAGTAGCAGGAGCCCTGGCCACGTTGCCACATGTTCAGAAAACCAAAGGCAAATGTCCATTACATAAATACAGATCAGAACCACAGTTCACAAGCACAGTCTTCCCTTCCTGGGATGCCTGCCTATGCACTCAACATGCTGTTTGCATTGGGATGTGGTAAAATTGACGCATTTTTTATAGTATCAGACATTCTACTCATGCCCAGATCAGCTAAATGGCACATTTAACAGTTGTGTTATCCCAGTTGTGTTATAACAGTTACTGTTATCCCAGATTAAACAGGCTCATTCTGAAAAGGACTACCATACATTCCTGAATTTATGGCACCTGTACATTTTCAGCTCTCTGGAGTGCTAAAATGGACCTTGATACAAATACTGTTTAAAGCTACAGCATAGTTTATGCTGTTTATAACTGCTGAGGATCTCATCCTTTGCACCCAGGAAAGGGAAGAAAGGACCATGGAGATTTTTGTCTAGGAGTCCCATATTGTACCCTTTGCAATCTTGTTCTGGTGATAAAATCTAGTGTGGAGCTAGATGCAAAAATCCCTCCTGAAAGATTCAGCTCCAAAATACATATTTTATAATTTTAACTACATTCTTCCAAACTAAGTATCAGATAGAGAAAAAAATTGAAATATTGTGGATTTACATGACACACGCAGCACATGGAAGCTTGTGAATTAATAGAAAAAAGCAAGAAACTCTACACTACCAAACAGAAAGTTTATTTTAAGAAAATAAAAAATAATTAAAAAATTAGAATTTGCCGTATCTTTGGTGTTGTTGCACCTCATCAGAGAGCGACACTCCATAAAAATAAATTTACAGATTTCCTATAGGGAAAAAACTCCACAATATTTGAATTTTTAGTAATTATATTAAAAGAAAGGAGATGTAAGCAATCTCGCAATCTTGCTGAAGAAAAGAAAGGCGTATGTAACTTTCAACTCAGCTGTTCCTTAACTTTGAAGGAAATAAAAAAATAAAGGTATTCACTGATACTGAACTTAAAAGTTAGTAAAGTCAAAGATGATTTCTTTCAGGGTTTTTTTGATGACTGAATCACTTCCTATCCTTTTCAAACACCCTCTCTAGCAATTGATGAGTGTCTTTCTTCAGCACTTGAGTGCAACTACCTTTGAATCATCAGATTCAATTAGTGGCAACATGTTACCTAAAGAGCAAAGCTAAATCAGATAAAGAGGATAAGAGGAAGCACAAAGTGGTTTAGAGTAAAAAAGAACTAGATGCATTTACTGTAAAATAGCTGCTTCTCTTGGGTAGCAAGTCAGTGTCCTACAAGCGTTTGAAGATTACTAAAGCCATTTTTGATAAAAGAGTTAATTTAAGACACAATGAAAAAAAATTAAATTAAATGTTAGGATTAAATCAGGAAGAATTACATGTATGTATCTTTCCAGAAAAAACACCCAGCATTCAGTCATACAGTAGTCTGGCAAGAGAAAAGGTAAAAAACCCTCTTTTTCTAGGGGTTTGAAAATAAAAGTCAGTATTATTTCATTAATGAAATAATAATAAAGTAATCCCCTATGGAAATACGGGAGATGATCTTGGGTTTCCGGGAGACAAGCCTGATAGAGCCTCCTATCCTTGCAGTCACAGTAGAATGCTATTCTGTGTGATGGGATCATCTTCTCCCACCAACACTGTTTGATAAAGGCAGAAGTACCAGAGATTGGTGCAAGCCATACTTTTCTCACCTTTACACTTCTTCCAGCAACACTGGTGCCCAAAATGACAGTGTTTACTGCTTCCTTCTACGCCAGACCCACTTGGGGATGCCTAAAGGCACTGCTTGTGTAAGGAATGGCTTTGCTCTGGCTTCACATCAGCAAGCACAGTGCTCTCACCATGGTAGGCAATGCCCTACCTTAACACTCATATCAGGAGCTAAACATGCCTCTTTGCAATCTTTTCATTAAACAATGCAATCATCATTGCACAGGTTGCCTAGATACAGTCTCCCATAACCATATGACACAGAAGGAGGTCAGTTGAGTGATCAGGACTGTTATTTGTCTTTTAATCCCCTGTCAGCCAACACAAAATTGCAATATATAAGCTAATAGATCTTTCAAACTTCATATATATGCCCCAGCTATCTCAGAAGATTATAAAGGATGTGGCATCCATTCAATTATTTACTTGACAAAAACACTAAGCTTTTAATAGTTTCAATAGAGATTAATGTGAAAAATTTTAGTATTTCTGAAAAGATGCTCTGTTCAAGACTGTAATCTTAGTGTTATCTGCAGACCACAGAAGCAGTAAAGGCCAGTAAAATGTTATCTATTTCTTCTTTCCCTGTAAGTCCAAAGTGTTTTGGTACAAAGATCATGCAGACTTTATTACTTTTTCCATAATTACAAAATGACTTTATGTTAGGTAACTGTGCAGCAAACATTTTTACCCTCTATACTTATTTATTTACACAGAAGTCAACAGCTGAAAAGGATTGCTCTGGTTCTCTCACGGTGCTTTGGAGTGCATGAACAAACATCTGAGCTGCTCCCTTACAAAAGAGAAGTGACAACTTGGCTGTTGGAGCTCACTGCGCATGGTCAGGCGGAGCAGATGCGCCAAGCACAGAAGTCACCAACCCAGCAGGACTTTCCCTGTGCTCGGGATGCAGAACTGAGAAGAAACTGAGCTTGCAAGTGTGCAGAAATAGGACTACTGGAAGTTTTTTCTTCAACAACTGTGCTAAACTCTCAAGCTTGCACTGTGGTTTCTAGTAACATTTTCCTAAGTTACCTCTCCAGGAGTATTTGAGGCCCTCCGCTGTCACAGAATTACCCTGTTGATTGCTGTCAGCACTGCCACCAGCCTTGTTGCATCAAGAGATTTTGAGTCCTTCAAAATATCTTCTGAGATGATGAAAATCATGTGGAAGAACAAGATGAGAAACACTATCTGAATTTACAGGTAGGTGTTTTCCCAGAATCAATTTATTTCCAAACTTCCTGGAACTGCTTCCAGACCTGGTATACATATCCATTTCTTCCAGAGATAAGTGGATGCTTCCAGTATCACATATAAGGAAAACAAATGGACATAAAAGGATTTGGAAATAGACAGAACCACTTTCACATTACTGATGGGTTTTTCTTTGTCCCTTGTCTCTCTCCTTTCTCTCTGCCATTTACATGACACCATCTTGCATACATAAACCTGTACAGCTCAGCCAGTCTGCACCAATTACTGCCCAAGCCTGATCTTTCAAAAGCTAGTAGATCCCATTGTATTTAACATTTGGTTCCTTCAACATACATTTTTAACACCAAAGAAATATTATTTTTGTAAAACTGTGAAGTCATTCAGCTGTTATGGAAAATACAAAAGCACCTCGAGAAACTAAAACATCCTGTGAAGAAAGAAAGGTAAATTCCAGTCAAGAAAACATTAAGAAAAATAGGATGCCTTGTAGAAAATAACCCAGCAGAAGTGTTCAACAATACAGTTCTGGCACTTTCTACTTAACCAGCTAATGTGCTTTACCAGATGCTGGGAATAATGCTTCCACCCTATACCTGAAGTAGCCAAGATATCAAATTATTATGGTAAAACAAAGAGTGAAGAAAAACGGGGGTAGTAGGAGATATACAGGCTGCCTGTGGTGTTATGTGCCTGGTCACAGGATGAAGGTCAGGGTCTGAGGAAGGCCAGGGAGAGTTTTTGTTATGGTGGGATTCTTCCACTACCTCTTTTTAAATTGCTCCCCATCATAATCAACCAGTTATTGTGGTTTTGTTGGGTTATTTTTCTGGATTTGGGCAAACTTGTGACAGACTCTGTTCCCATGAAATGGAATAAAAGCAGAAATCTCCCACTACCACCTTAATGCTAATGTCTGTTCCTTGCATTTAGCTTCTCTGGGGTCTAGGGAAGAAAACCAGTGATGCAAACACAACTTCATCCTCCCCGGAGATGATAAGAAACCTCCGGGCTTATGTGATAAAAGGTTTTTCTTCTAGTCTGAGATTGTGTTTGCTTTAAAAAAAAAAATTAAAAAAATACAACCCCAAAACATCCAAGCCCACATTTTTTGAAATACCTCAGGGATTTTTTTTTTGTTTGGGTTTTAGGGAGGTTGGTGGAGGTCATCTTTAGGGATGCTCCATTTAAAGAGAATATAAGTAGGTGTAAATGCGATGTATACAAGACACCATCAGTGAGACAGAGGATAAGCATACACTTGGAATTTTGCTGAGCTAATAGTGGTTCCTGGCTAAGAAACAACTCAAATGCCCTGCGGACTGGGTGTTTATACAGGCTATCACTGTTTCAGTCAAAGCGCAATTTTAGGAAGCACTAACCCCTAGTGTATGGAGAAAAAAGATCTGTTTTGCTACTTCCTTCAGTTGTTAATAATTATCATAATTCCAGGCAAGCTCCCAATTAGTGTGAGCTAAATATTCAACCCTTCCCTTCATAGTTTCCTAAATGAGAATCTCGTAGTCTAAATAAACATAATATTCAGTTTCATTTAAATACAGACGAGATTCAGCGCTTGCTTTTAAAATTATTCCTAGAGATACTGTACAAATACTTCAGGCCTGATCTTTATCTGGCTGTTACAGTCATCTAAAAGAGGTAGGTGTTTTAGAACGAAAAAGGTCTCTCTTTCATGGGTTCTTGGTTAATTTTTTTTTTTTAATAAAGTGTTACAGGCAGAATGGGGAGAGCTTTTAAACTGATTATATAACCCACAGAAAGATCCATTCCCTCCTTAGTCATCACTAACACTCTTAAGCGAGCAGCTGCAATCCACACACCCATTTTTGCTTTTATCATGAAAACAGAATGAAATTTATCAGTTATCAAACACAATGCCTTCTCTGTATGAATAAATTATCTTGCGGTTATAACTTACAAAATGTTCCCATCTCTATTCACACCAAATGCATCAAGTCATCCGGATGACAGAACGCTACAAAAATTATCTGAACTGTCAGGAAGCTGCAATGACTTATTGTATAAAAATTATTCCAATTTTTACCAACTCAAAACAGAAGCAAAAAGGGAAAAAAGAGAAGCCTTTCAAGAATATTGGTCATATATAGTTCAGAGTGAATCATCACTGACTAAATCATGTTTGTTCTTTCTAAGGAATCAATGATTTACATCTTAACGACACTTGACAGGGAAGTCATGATCCCCTCTTTCAAACAAATCTTCCCCCCAAAAAGCACTATATGAAATTTTGAAATTATCAAAAACTTTAACACAAATGAATTTACAGTAACAAATATCTTCTTACATTTTGCGCTCAGATAATGTCATCCACCCTAAAATGATGGAAAGACTGAATGATTAAAGTCACATATTATTAAGACATTTTTGCTTGTCTCTGGCAAGGTACACTCCAGCTGAAAGGAGCTCCATGGATGAGGGAGGTGTATACAGAGCATACTGAGAGATCTGGAAACTAGAAGAGGCTTTAACCTGGTTTTTTATGATTCTGCAATTCATATCTGGCCAAGTGAGCTTTATAAATACTTACATAACTGAAAACAATGTCTAAATCTATAAAAGAACACCACCACTTTTTTCCTGTCCATTTTAGTGATTATAAAGCTAGTTCAAGGTTTATGCTCACATAGCGAAGTGTAAGTCTTTTCAAAAAGACTTTTCATAAAATAAAATTGCAGCTTTTTAAATCTGTAAAAGAAGGTTAAAAATAAACTTTTTTTTTCTTTTCTGGAGACAGCAACTTCTTTCTCGTCAACTACAAAAACTTCAAGCAGTTTTCACTTGAGCTGAGTCAACACAGATTGAGCTGAAGCATCTGGTCCTATGAAAGCTGCTGTGAGAGTTTGCAGAATTTTAAATCCTATTTCAGGAGCATCATGGTGACACTGTAATTATCACACTGCACTACTAAATAGGCTTGAGCTCCATTTTAAACACACAGAGCTTGTGCTCCAGCACAGCCCAGAAACAGTAAGCTAGGCCTGTCTGGTGGTGTGACTGTTCCACGAATGTCTCCCACAGCAGCAGCCTCAGAGCTCTTCAGTTAAAGACAAAAGAAATCATGAAATAGGCAATTATTAAATTACTCTTTTGGGGAAAAATAAAATCTTTCTAATCCCTCAGTAATAATTAAAGTTTGGCTTATGCCTCAAAGTGTTGAGATACAGAATTTTCCAAAGTCACAGAGGTGGATCCCCAGCATGTAGGCTACTGCCACAGCACTGAAGGCCATGGCTGAGGCACCAGCCCAGTTCCTGGTGTTTCTTTCTAATACCTGCTGTGCGACTGATTGCTTTATACCTTTTTATAAACCTTTTAACCTTAACTCATTTCATTACTGATATCCATTGGAATTGTTGATCTACAGGAGTTTCTTGCAGTACAAATATTTAATTTGCTTTTCTTTTAGTTGTCCTTTAGTTTGCTTGCCACTGCATCTCTGAGTAATCAGAGCTTTTAATATACCTTTTTCCAATCCTTTGCTTTCTTTACTATCCATATCCTTCCTGAACTGAGTGGTCACAATGTTTCAAATAATTTTTCCCCCTTCAAGACTTTCCTCCTTCTGCTATTCCAGTCTTTTTTAAAAAACTGTCTCATCGCTGATCGTCCATCATATTCTTAAGAGTGGAGAAAACCCCCTCATTGTCAGCAGAATAATATTAATTGACACAGACCACAGAATCCTCCACACTGTTCACAGGTTAAAAAAAAAAAAGGCTTTACTGATTTGCCCCACATGCAACAAGGTCCCACATACCTCCTCTTTCAGGCTCCACATAAGCAAGTTGGTACTGAAATTGGAGTGCACAGAGAAAGTATGGGACCTTTGTAGACCTTTGTGTGGCACCAGCTGACCGAAAAGTTTCAATCTTGTTGCATGCTCTCTACACAAACCACAGTCTTTGCATTTTACTTATAAATGTTAAAATAAAAATACCAGCAAAATGTGTTAAAGTTGGAATGAATTAACTCCAAAGCCTTCGACCTTGTGATCCACGACACACATCACCAGTAATCGAATTATAAGATGTACTCATTCCACCTATAATTTCCTAAGCACATCTTGAAGCAGACACCATCATCTTTTTGATGAGAACTTACAACATGACCTTCATTCCCTTAAGGTAGGCCCTAGGAATTTTCTAGGGACAGCAGCAGACAGAACATAGAGCTGATACCAAAAGGAACATTATTTGACCTTTCTGTTGTTATTATTAAACAAAGAGCATGCAATTTCCTCAGCATAACACACTGAAAGAAAAGATCTTTCTGTGTCATACACTGCCCTTTTCAAAGCCAGAGTGTTCCTTTCCTTCATTCCTTCCTTCCTCCCTCCCTTCCTTCCTCCTTTCCTCCCTTTTTTCAAGAAGGTTACTTGTATCTTGTATGTATTATACTTGTATGTGTAATTCCATCTTGTACCGATATAATTCCACTTTGTATCTGTATAATTCCCCCTTAGTTTATTCCAGGGCATGTTTAAAAATAAATGTGGCCATGCTGCTGTTGCACCAATTATTTTAAAACTCTTTACTTAGCCAAGCACACCTCATTTTTCCTTATACTCTAACATTTTTCTGAAGCGATGCTCTCCTGAGTAATCATGGAATTACCTCAAGGAGTGTTTCTCCCACATCGACCTTAACCCTGTTTCCTTTGATCAGACATTATCCAAACTAGAAATAAGACAGCTAAAAATCCTTCCAGATGATCACAGACAATGTACAAAATTGGGCCTGACAAAATGACAGACAAAACTACAATGGGTCTAGTCTGCCTGTGTATAGATAACTCAGCTGACCGGAAGGAGGTAAAGTGAGGCATCACCTGGACCTCTGCTACTCTAGTGTATGGTTTATCCACAAAAAAACAGGAACACATTGCCCTGATGGTGGAAAAAGTGAGAAATTCCCTTGATTCACTGAGGCTGGAGACGTAGTACCTTAGAAAAATAGGCTCTGTAATGCCAATCTGTGCAAAAGAAGAACTTTTCCATTAAACACCTTCATTTGTCTGCTAATATACAAAAGCAGTTGAAATGCTGAACCAGCTGGCCCAGAGAGGTTAGCAGCATCCTCGGAAATATTCAACATTGACCCTGAGCAACCTTATTTGGTCAGGCCCACTTTGAGCAGGAATTGAACCAGACAAATTCCAGAGGCCCCATTCAACCTAAACTATCCCATGATTCTGTAAGGTATCTTAAATGCTTCATTTTGGGTGTATTGAAAGGCAAGACTGCCTCAGACTTCCTCCCTGAAAGGAAGGAAGTATCAATGTACATATAGTGCTTATAGAAGACATGGCCTCAGATCAAAGACATGGTCTATAAACCCTCCAAGGCTTCTGTGATTAGGAAACACTCAAATGCAAGGGGGTTTTGTTCCTTGAACCTACCTCTTGCTCACAGGAAAACTGGAGATCTGTAAATTTATTATAGCATAATGACATATGCTCTTGAAAAAGCACTTCTTGTTTTCAGATTTGGACAGTCACAATCTTTCCTAAATTTCAAAATAACATCTTCTTATTGCCAATATGTATTTCTTTTGTATTTCCCATTGGAAGTATTTAAATATCTGACCATCTTTCATGTTATATCAACTCAACAGAGCTTGAACTCACAAAAGTCTGTTAAACTGGGATGCATTTTGAGTATGGAGACAGGAAAGATGAGAATCCCTAATGGCTGAAAGGAAAGATTACTTCAAAGAAGGATAGATCTGGCATTTATTCATAAATGAGAAAGGAGAACTGTGCTTTTAAAACCTAAGACTAAAAAAAGCTAATTCAGAATTAGAAACTTCGTATTCAAAGATCTTAAATACAATGCTAAGATTCAAATTTAAAGAAATGAAGACATAAAGTATCTAGATTTTAATATGATCAGGCCTGTCTAAACATTCATTTGTTACAGTTAGAAAGTATTTGCAAAAACCATTGCAACATGAGCCTGCACGCAAAATATAAAATACAAACCAGAAAATGCAAATAGTAGAAGTTGTCATTAATCACTTTTCATGCAACTGGCAAGGCCACCTAGACACAGGCGACACCTATGGCAAACACTATTACTATGAAGCTTTAAAAAAGTGAAGTGAGGAGGCTTTTAGTCAAGCAAATACCACTCCCTAAATCTGTCTATAACAAGGACTGATTTTCTCCTCTGTGTTTCTCATCAGAGCATACATTAGTGGGAAGAAATTACAGTACTGTGCAGATGGTTCCTCCCTGTCAAAATGAAGGCATTTAGGGGAGAAGAAAATAGAAGTTGCCTACTAAGGCATTTGTTTCCTTCTAGCAGTTCTGGGTAAAAGTAGGAAAAATACTTATATAACAGATAATCCACCAAGAAAAGTAAAAAGAACAGGTATGTCCTCCATCTGATACTCTAATGCATTAAAACCCCTGAAAATCAAACTCATGTGTGCACACATCTTTGTTAACACAAATTTATTGTTGTGTTTTTAATTAGAGGTGATAACACAGACAAAACCTATTTTAATGATTGAAACAAAAAGCTTCCTGGATATGAGTGCTGTAGTCTAAAGTGATGACATCACTAAACTGATGGGTTCATCTACCCAGCTGATAAACATGAAAGGAACGTAGATGGGCTTATTTTCCCTAGAAATGTCTTCAAAGAAAAGGTTTTCTGACAAGTCCTTTATCAACTTTCTGATACAGGAAATCTCAAAGATCCCATATTAAATAAGGATATGTTCTAGAAGTGAGGTCAGAAAAAATGTGGCCATCTGTCAAAGAGCTTATAGGGAAATGTCACTTTAAAACCCTGTAGCATGTAAGATACATTAAACAAGATGAAAGGCAACAAATGTGCTTAATTTTAATGTGCTTAATCTTTCAGGCCAAAAAGCCTACTTCAGCTTCTAGGCGGGGCTTTCTGTTATGTGTGTGGGCAGACATATCAGCCCCATCAGTTCTGGAGAAAAAAAGGAAAAAACATAAAGAAAAATCAAATCACTTAGAATGTTCTTTAAAATTCTCTCATAGCTTCTAATTCAAAACCCTAATTGAAGCAAAGACTTGGATTTAAACAAAGTAAATTTTGTGCCTTCTGGGAAATCTTCATTTCCAAAGCAGAAGGTAGGGTAAACTCTCAGGTTAGTGATGTCCAAAAGGAATACGGGAATTACCGAAAAGAAGGCAGGCTATACAAGAGGGAAATTCCTCTGTTACTGCTATCAATTCCTTGCTTTCAATGACTAAAACTAGGCAATTTTTACGGAAGGGTACTGGCCTAGCAAAAAAAACCAAAAAACAAAAAACAAAATCAAAACCAAACAAACATAGAAACAACAAAAAACAAACAAAAACCAAAACCAAAACCTAACAAACAAACAAAAAACAAACAAACAAAAAAAACAACCAACAAAACCAAAAACAAAACCTAGGAGAGGTACTTTCTGTGCCTTAGGCAGTGTCTGGTGACTCAAGGAGAACTCCAATTTAGGAAAGCTACTAAAGTAAATAATTTGGTTTTAACCTATGCATGTTTTCCAGAAAGGTACTCTGTCTAGATTTGAAGACATAAGGAGGCAGAAAATACATAATTTGTTCCATCTATAAGGCATTTTGATCATTAAAAAAAATTATGCCTATTTTGGACTTTGTCCCATTTCAGCTATCAGATATTGGTTTCTCCTATGCCTTAGAATCACAAAATAGAATCATAAAATGGTTTAGGTTGGAAGAGACCACAAAGGTCATCTAGGTCCTACCTCCCTGTGTGGACATGGACTCCTTCTGCTAGACCAGTTTGCTCAACCTGCCTTTAAACACCTCAAGGGATAGGGCGTCCAAAACTTCTCTGGGCAACCTGTTTCAGTGCCTTACCACCCTCATAAGAAAGAATTTCTTCTTAATATCTGATCCAAACCTGCTGCCTTTCAGTTTAAAGCCATTCCCCTTGTCCTGTCACCACATACCCTCGTAAAAAGTTCCTCTCTGTCTTTCTTGTAGGCTCCCTTCAGGTTCTGGAAGGTTGCAATTAGGTCACTACAAAATCTTCTCCAAGCTGAACAATCTCAATCCTCTCAGCCTTTCCTCATAGTAGAGGTGCTTCACCCCTCTAATAAACTTGTTGGCCCTGCTCTGGACTTGTTCCAACAGGTCCATGTCCTTCCTGTGCTGGGGACCCCAGAGCTGGATGCAGCACTGCAGGTGGGGTTTCACCAGAGCAGAGGGGCAGAATCCCCTCCCTCTCCCTGCTGCCCACGCTGCTTTGGATGCAGCCCAGGACACAACTGGCTTTCTGGGCTACAAGCCCACATTGCTGGGTCAAGCCCAGCCTCTCTTCCACCAGCACCCCTAACTCCTTCTGGGCAGGGCTGCTCTCACTCTGTTGATCCCCCAGCCTGTGTTGATACCAGGAGTTGTTCCAACGCAGGTGCAGCACCTTGCACTTGGTCTTGTAAAACCTCATGAGATCCCCCTGGGCCCACTAGCTAAAGTGAAAAGCAACCTGATTTTTGACACTTTCTCTTAGTTCTCATAGACTGTAATGATGGCACATTACAAAAACCTGCGCTCCCCATATCTGTTTCTAAAAGTTGTTTTCTCCAGCCTTAAAATCCTTTTTTTTGCGTGTGTTTTCCCCCTTCACCTTCTTTTGCTCAAGTCTCTTGAAAAAACAGTGGCATCAGAACTGCACACCCTGTACTGTGTATTAGCAATCAGAACAATGCTGGTTTACCCACAATATTTATACTAACATGCTCAAAGACTGATTACAGTCTTTTTGCCAAAGTATCAGCCTGGTGCCCACACTGATGTATTCATCCAATATAATTCCCAAGTATTGCTGAAAGTCTCTACCTTTCTGAAGAGTCTTCCTTCCTGTAATATGGTCTCCATCCTATGTCCCAGCGTATATTTGCTGTAGCAGACAGACCTCCCCAAATAATCCAAGTCAAGCCCTGTGATCACTCTTCCCAGAAGGTACAGCTCTCCCGACATGATCTCTTTCTTTTTGTTTGTATTAAATCGGCACTAACTTTTGAATTTAATCTTGAAAATTTATGAAAACAAAACAAGCAACTTCTCAGGGCCCAAAACCCAAAAAACTAGAATGATCTGTAGAACCAAACAGTTTTAAGAAACTAGATTTTACCTACACAGCTTTCTTTCAGTCTTTCAGTCTAATTTGTAATCTCTCCAAAATGAAATAAAGGCTGTTCGATGAGACTTGTTTTCCATAAAACCATGTTGATTGTTATTAATTAACTTTGTACCCTATAAGACATTAATAATTACATCCAGTGTCAACTTTTTCATTATTTTGCCCAGTGCTGATGTCCATTTATGGTTATCCATATCAGAAGAACTACTTTTCTCTAACGCTGAAGCAATGTTTCCCTCTGATAGTTCTCTCAAATTGCAGTATTTTTCTGATACTCACTAAAAATTAACACTAGGGTGGCACATAACCTTCCAATCAACTCACAAGTTCTGGTGATTTAAAACTGCTTTTCCCTAGCAGTCATTGTTTACAATCCTAATTGTTTATGAACCAGAATTTGAATGTCTACATTATTTTAATGTAATAAGAATACACCGCCCTAATTTTTTCTGAATACAGGAAAAGAACATTCTTTGAACAATTTTTCCTGAATCATGCTAACAATTTAATATTTTTCATTCCATGTTGGATTGACACTTTTGCCAACATTCCTTTTGTTCTTAATCTATTAAATAGAAAATAAAGGTCCCACCACTCAGACACACACAGCCCTATGAGGCCAGATTAGATCCACTGCAGGGTACTAAGGGAGCTGGTGGAAGGGCTCACCAAGCTACTTTCCATCATTTACCAGCACTCCTGGTTCACTTGTAATACTCGCATCTCAAGAGCCAGTGACCAAGAGAAGGAAGTAAATTCCATAAAGTTACGGGATATAAAAGAAAAAGCTCCAAATGTCAAGTGATTATAAGATATTTCAGCCACACATGCCAAATATGTGACATAGACTTAATCTCAAAAATTATGGCTTCTCAGAGCCGCTTCTTTCACAGTATGCAGGACTTGGAGCTATTCTCAAGTTTCTCCTCTTAAAAGATGCTGAAATCAGTTTAAGAAAAACTACAAGCCACTAAGTAAACAGTGGAAAAAAAACCAATCAAGTTCAATTTCCTACATGGAATCATAGCATAAAATGACATTGTCGCACCAGTCTTCTGAGAGGAGTATTTTTTAAAAACAAAAGTGAAGAAATGAATCAAAAAGACACAGAAGTAGGGAGTGAATACACTAAACATTTTAACCACAGTATGAAGAAAACTCAGGATTTTTAAATAGTTTGGGCGGTAAAAAAACAATATTTATATCTTTAAATAGTACTGAAGGAGGAAGAAAAGAGAAATAATGGGAAAAGAGTGAATATTCCTATGCTTCAGAAAACAGGTACTTAATTTTAGGCAATAGAAATAAGTAGTCAATAGAAAGAAATTGCAGATAAAATGTTCATGAGAGAAGAACATGGACATCCTGCAGAAGAGTTCACTGAAGACACCTGCTCACCCTGCAAATCAATAAAACAAGCAATGCTGGATACTAGCTGAACAAAAAGTAATTTTGGGTTTGATTATAAGGCTTGTGCGTGAACCAGTACAGCCTTAATTGGAAAACCATGTTTTGTTCTTTGAAAGGGAAGAAGAGCAACAGAGAGTGCAGGTAACGCCCTCCACCCCAAGCCTGTAGAGCCATAGAAAGACCAGAAGATATGGTGAATAAAGACATTAAGGTATAAGTGGGAGATACTTCAATGAGATAGGCAAAACAAACAAACAAAAAACCCTTAAACAATTTTTTAAAGGGAGAGAATGCATGAGGAAGTAAATCTTACATCCACTTTCACATTCATAGTGATAAAGGGTGATAAACTACACTGAATAGCCACAAAATTAAATGAAAATTTTGAATGCTGCATAAATCCATAGTTTGCTCTCCTGTTGTAGAGGCTAGAATTTATAGTTAGAAAAGAAAAAGCACTCTTGTAGATAACACTTTATTGAACACATAAAGGTTTATAAACAGTTCTGAAAAAGTTTAGGTAGCAACCCTTCCTAGATGTCTAGGGCAAAGACAAAAATGCTTGTTTGATAATTAAAAAAGGGAAGATATAATTGAGCATCTTGGGCTAGTAAATGACAGTAAATGACAGATAGTGCAAGGCCTTGAGAGGGAAGATAAGGGATGCCATGGAGAGATGAAGAGTCCAGGAACACAGTCCAAGTAAGTGCTTAGAAAAATAACTTTTTGTCAGGTAAATGCATGCATGTACTCTGCAAGGCCTACCTCTTCTCTTTCCCCATGTCTCCCAGAGGGAGCTTCAAATACAGGTGAATGAGAAAGAGACAAAATAGCAAACAAACTCATCAAGGTCATAATGTGTCCAAATATTTGCCATATACAATCAGGAAGCATAACCTTGTGTTGTGGGACCATATACCCTCTCCATATATATTCCATATACAAATCATTGAACATGTTTAAATCTCAGCAGAAAAAAACCTAACATTTCAAATAAACACTGGAATTTGATAGCAACTTTAAATACATGTGGCCAAAGAGTCTTCTGCTGCATCCAGCGTCAGGATTTAAGTTTTGGTGCAGGTGTAACATTGAATGTTCTGCAATATTCCTTAGAGGCCCCTCTGCATTGGATGTCTTTGTTTCTCATGAAAACCTGTTTCCCAGGGGCTAAGACTCCAGGTATAAATTTAATTACTGTTCAGAGGAAACAGCCCATGGTGCCACAAAGCGTGCTCATAAAGCTGTGTTTAGGAAACAGGTAAGTGTGAGACTGTTGCACTGTAAAACTCTGCTCAGCCTCCAGTAGTCCTCTGTGGCAGCCTGTCACACTGCTGCATGTGAACCAAAATTTCTCAGTAAGTTGGTACTATTCTGCCTCAATTCACTAATGAGGATCTGTTGAGAAATAATCACTTTAGACAATGAGGTCTCACATTTTCTGATGGACCGAATGGAAATGGTATGTTTCCTTCTTAGTGATCTTCTCTCCATCTTTGTCTTTCAAAGCTGCTTTTTTTTCTCTTTCTTTTTTGTTCTGATTTTTTTTTTTTTTTGCATGGAAAAAGTCTGACTTCAATAATGAGGCAGGGAAATATTGACTGGCCCTTATTTTGAGTCACAGAGTCACTGCAGATGGACTAGAATGAAATTATCATGATAAAACACATTTCTTGATCAAGTCATTGATCAGCTTTCCTACCCCCTACAATCCAGGTGAAATTCACACAGTCTAACATAGGAATATAATGTTAGACATTCAGGTCTGAGCAAATCAGCCTGATCACTCCTTATCCAATGGAAATAAACTAGCATTTGCAAAGAGCAATCCAGCTCAGCCCGAACAATGTGTATAAAAATGGACAGATGAAGCACTTTCTGAAATTGCCCATTTCCCTCCATCAGCTATGAAACTAAATTAGGACTAACAGATCAGATTTAGAGGTTTAATTGTATCATGTCTAGACCAAGAAAAGAGGCAAAACCTCCTTCTCGTTTCTATATGTCTACCCAGAATATTCTAACATACGCTTAAGCTTCTTCTTTCCCTTCAGCTTTTTAAAGCTTGTTATTCTGGGTGCATGCTAATTGTCATAAAACTGGTCCAAACTCAACAAGGGAGTGGGAAAAGGAACACTCTGAACATCCATCTGCTTACCCCTTGCAGATCTTTGTAGGATGTCCTGACACTGAATAAAATTTTTGGCTCCAAAGCCTTTGAAATTTCCAAAACCAAATACCAAGATTGGATCCTACTTTCTTATGCCGACACCCTGATGCATATTTCTCCTAAGAAAATGCATGCTGCATTTATTTATCCTTTTCTCGTCATCTGACAATGTACAAAAAGGTCTCATTTCAGTCACTTCCAAGACAGCTTCTACAAAATATATTTTTAAACAATCTACAACTTTCTGAAAGACATCTCATTTGTGTCACCTCACTGAGAGATCAAGTAGAGTATGTCCTCAGATGAGTCAGCTCATGGAGCCCAGAACCTCTTGAATCGAGGCCTGAGCTCCAGTACTTTTTCATAGCTGCAGAGCAAGACACCCCATCTCTGAACAAAGCACCTGCCTCAGAACAACCTGTGTCACTGGTGCACCAGCCCATCTCCCATGGAAGCCCAACACCACAGTTCAATCGGCAAAATTAGACTGGACATTAAAAAGCATTTCTTTGCCAACAGGGTGGTCAAACACTGGAACAGCTTTCTGTAGGAGTAGTTGATTCCCAGTGTCTGTCAGTGGGTAAGACGCATTTAGACAATGCCCTTAGCAACGCACTTTAACTTTTGGTCATTTCTGAATTGATCAGGCAGTTGGACTAGATGGTTGTTGTAGGTCCCTTCCAACTGAAGCATTCTATTCTATTCTATTCTATTCTATTCTATTCTAGTCTATTCTAAATATCCCTTTTCTTTGCTGATATAAATTATATTTACACTTCTAAGGTGTTTAGTCTTATTATTCTTAGGACATTCTGTAGAATTTTTTACTACCAGACATGAAGTCAGAAGAGATACAACCCAACTTATTCTTCCCTTCCCTTGTCTCCATAAAAAAACATGAAAAGGGAAGAAAAGCTTCAGCCTGGTGATAGATTATAAATAATGGCATTGAAAGCAGAACAAGCTGAATGGCCACAAGACCAACATGTAGTGCTGTGCTGGTGGCTCAGCCTCAGTCCTTTTGTGGAAAGACCAGTTTCCCCATATTGCTCCATCGTTTTACGCCCTGTACCAGGAAATCCTCCCTACAACGGGAAAAAAACATCTCTCTCCTTCATGTTTCTCATGTATCTCCCGAAGCAATGCAAAAAAATAGGAGGGAAGAAGACCCAGATAAGCCTCATCAGTAATTCACAGCCTTTCAGATGGCCACCGGGAGCCAGTAAAGTTTTTAGCAGACACTGGACAGACAGCTATGCAAATTCTTCTGTTTTCCATCACCAGCATCACACAGCTCTGTGCAGCCAAGACAGAGAAAGGGCAGATTTTCTTGAGGTCTCCCTGCTGACCTAGACATCAGCCATCACCAGGCAGTCAGTGGAAAGTTGCTGGTAAGACGATGGGGGGGTGAAAAACTGAGCTTGCAAATGTACCATGCTCAACCACATCAATGCCTCAAACTCCTTTTCTCACTTCCCAAATACTACTCCAGTGGCCCTTGCTTTTCACCAGTTAACAGCCTGTTTTCTCCTCCCACCCCTGTTCAAAAGCAAAACTTAAAAAACTGCATTAAAAATCCTTTTCTTATTTTGATTTCAGCACACCTCCAATGTCTTTGCCAAATGAACAATTGCTGGCTGCTTCTTTTGTTCACAGGTGGGCACTAGAAAAATCAGCCATTCAACTATTTATTTTTAACCCTAGATTAATTTTTAAACTGATTTCAGCTTGGAACATTAACAGACTTGCCTGCTCCACTACTGAACTACAAACTAATTTATAAATATACTGTATGTTTGTTTTTCGGAGAAAATCATTCTTGCTTTACTACTTGCTTTATAGAAACTCCTGGTAAAGCAGTATTAGCCTAACCAGGGGCCAGCATCCATGATTTGGCACTGTTTGCTTTTAACAGTCCTCAGTATCTGCAGGTAATGGTAGTGCTGACAACCAACAATCTCCTCCTAATGAAGGAAAAGTTTCATTCCACCTGGAGCGAGAGCAGTGGGAGTTAATTCCTGGAGAGAGAGAATTATTGGCACGAGACAGCCTTTAAGAAAATGCCTGGAATATCCACGGCAGAGTCTAATGTCCTGTTTCATTTATTTATCTGTTGCATTTTCCTGGTCTTAAAATTAAGAACTAAACACTGTCAAATGAAAAAAGGGTTTTGCTTTGGTATTTTTTAAGGATCTTTAGATGCAGCACTTTCTCTCAGTGGAATGTACTGAAATGTACTTTGAAATGTATGCACACTGCACTAGAAAAACACATACAATGACAGGTTTTACAAATTAGTGTATTTATTAAAGATTCTCTGATGAGAGGCTCGAGTGAACCTCTCATTTTGAGGATTTTTTTTTTTCCATGGGTTTATTTTAGTTTACAGAATGTGTTTTAGAGAGGACTTTGGTGTCTGGGGGTTTTTGATCCCTGACTGCAAGGTTTTTAAGATGTTTGGTTTTCTGCACCAACAAAATAGTAGGTTTCAGCTAGGTTATTTAACTTAAGAAATTATAAGTACGTGGGTTAAAAGTATTAAGAATACATAAAAATTATATAAAAGAGTATATAAAAGGGGTATAAAAGAAAATCATCACGGCATCAATCTTTTAAGGAACTGAAATTTTGGTATGAAATTTCTAGATTAAATTTTGTAATTGCATGGGGAGAACATTTCCTCACATAGCTTATATTCCATTTGAAAAAAAAATTAAAAGTCTCTCTCGCCTTCCTTTTCAGATAAGTGCTCTGGAAAGTAATCAAGAATGTCACAAATGATTTTATTTTATTATTATTTAATTTGGACTTCATTGCAAACCAGTTTGACGGCAAATTCATTTATTGCTTATGGAATGAACTTTTAATTGCTTCCAGTAACTTAATAAAGTTTCTTCTAGGACTGAAATTGTTAATTATATGTAGTAGCATATAAATTTCTATACCTCATTAAAAACATCAGAAAGTGTCCATAATGAGAATTTTTGTTTATTTTATTGCTTACACCTCTGAAAAAACAAAAAATAATGGTGCAGCAAGATGATACTTACTATATCATGATTAAAAACTTGAATAGCTCAGTCCCATATCTATTCCCATTTAAACTAACAGAAGCAAAACCAGAGACTAATAATTCATGAGAAATCAGAGATTTTATAGACAAATAAAATAAGATTAATTTCTACTGGATCTTGGTATGAACCTTAGTTTCCCTGACAGAACAAGAGAGAACCTGAGAAGGAAAAAAACCAACTATATATAGATGGACTGACAAAAAATGGGGAACTTTACTTTAAAAAGTGCAGAGGTTCTAAAACACATTTAGGTGGAACAAAAAAAGACATCACAATGCATTCAGCACATTCATTTCTTGACTGTGAAATTGTTTACATGGCCACATTGATGGCATTTTGGGGGAAAAAATCCCCAAACCCCAACTCTCTATCTCTACTACACCAAATAATTCAAAATACCTTATGAAATTTTGTAATAATAGACAATGCATTCATTTAGGGCCCACAAAGATGATTTTTTTTCTGCAAATCTTTTTCTGTCAACAGCTGCCTCTTCTATCACCCATTTAGCTCCCATCCCCTAAGTTACCTCATTTCCAAAGACACACGGGCACAATTACTGTGTTTTAACATGATGCATCCTTCTTTGAAACCAAAAAAGCACACAATACACAGTGCAATAAATTCATTAAAACAGTTCTTTTGAGAGCCTCTGCTGGTATTAACCATTCCTAGTAGACTTACTCATGTCTGACAAGATAAAAGACTATCTACCAGTGATGTAAGGACAGAACCGCAGATAACAAAGAAGAACAGGAGGTCTGTTCATCTCTTAAACTGCTTTTATGTGAGTTTAAATAGAAGTGCATGTGTGTGCCCTATACACAGTCACTTCTGTCACTAGAATCTATAGTCAAATGTGGCTTTAAATTTGAGAATAACAGTTGGAATGCTTAAGCTCTGGAGAGAGCACTAATCAAATCCCATACTTTAAATACTGCTTTATGTCTCTCTGACACCATAACTTGAGCTTAAAAATATTTACCTGGCCTGATAAGATACAAGAAAAAATATTCTCTCAAAACCTAAAGAATATTTAAACTTAATTAATCATTACAAAGAAATTAATTAAATTTGCAGTGCTAACCAGAAAAAAAAATATATTACATATTGTATGCAGTGGTTTCTCTCTCTTTGTTGAGCAGCAAGGGATTTTGCTTCAAATTGACCAGATTTTAGTCTTTCTGAAAAGGCAAGCATTACTTATAGTTAACCTAGATTAACAACAATAAACACTGTGGCCAGCACTGGGACTCAGCCCCATTTTCAGGTATTTTGGTGAGTTTTTAACCCCAACAGCCACTGACACACATGGGGATTCTTCTGATGGCGACGTCAGCAGAGTAAGGACTCTGCAGTGCATCTCATGTGTGATCATGATCCATCAACTGACCATCTCCATCTGGGGAAGAATTTCAGTCTCTGTTTCTGCCAGGTAACTGAGGGACCTCCTCTAAAGTGCCAGGAAGGTCCTGCTGTTCTGAAACCCACAGCCAGTCTTTGATCGCACAGACTTTGAATACAGAGTTGAGAGAGCAGCTAATAGTTAAGATTTCAAAGTAGAACTACTGTCAGTTTGGGTTTTTTCCATACCTTCCTTGTTCACTGTCATAAACTAAAAATACCACATCTTCAGTATTTCATATCTTGGGGATTTAAGTTGTACTAATCAGTAAAACTCTATAAACATGAGTAGCTTGATATCAAATGCTCAGAAGTAATTTCTTTCTAAATTGCTTCTCAAGTGACTTACATTTGTGACTCTGTAAATCTCATGAAATCATGCTATCTCATAGTATTCAAACCCATTATTGTCACTTTCCAGAAGCCAATGAATCTTGGTAATTTTCCTAATCAAGTTTCAGCATCTAGATATCACAGTGGGAAACACTTTTAAAAACCACTTTATCGACAGCTAAGATAGATATTTCTTTTATATTAACACAGTCAGTGGGCAGTTTTCAAGGCAGATTTTTAAGAAATTGTGGGGATTTCAAATGAGACATGATTTTCTATCAAAGAAACCGATAAGATAAAATAAAATGGAAGGAAGGAAAAACCACAGAGGGGAATACATTTTACAGTTCTCTCTATCAGCACATGCGCCAGGTGACCAAAACAAAATATGAAGGTGATATACTACTTTTGCCTAGTGATCTCTTGCCATCAGCCTGCACAAAAATCTGCTATGAGCCTGCATCTGATCTGAGAATCCACAGCAGAAGACATTGTCTGAAAGCTGAATGTCTTTGCAGTTCTTCTCCTTTCTTTTATGGTGGAATACAGATACTGTGTTCCTATTACTAACGACTGTACCACAAACACAATTTAATTAGCTCTTAATTTATGAGATGATGTATTCGTTCTCTTTTAAGGAAAAAAAATACTAAAAGGAAAAAAAAGGTTTAATTTTATACATTAGTTTTATACATGTCTGGTTTAGAAACCAGACAACCCTGCTAAGTGTGCAAATATTCAACAATCACCAGAGAAAAACAAACAGCAATAATAGAAAAGGCCATCTCAGCTCTTTTACTTCCTTCATGCAGGGAACTATTCTTAAGAAACTGTGTATGTCACTGCAATAGTATCTGGGAAGATGATTAATATTATTTGGACCTATATTGACAATAGTAGTTTTAGAACACAAAGTCCTAGTTTAAAGGAAACAATGAATGAAAAGGTCTCAAGCACAGATATTGAAACGTAAGTCCAAACAGAAAAAAAATATTATCACAGGCAAAACCAGCTCTTATTAAACAAATGCTTTACAGTGTTATTATGTGTTTCTCTGCATCAGGACGTAGCTTCACAAACACTCCTTCTCAGAGGCAAAGCCATTTTAAGAAATACCAAAGCCTACTTTGATTTTAGGTCCCTGTACATCTGCCACAGCTCTTAGATGCATCAGCTGTGCACTTTTTCTGAAAAATTATCTTTAACACGGAATATTTCCCAGTCTGGGTGCGCAGAATGGATCCACAGACCACTTGTACATGAACGATCACAAGCTGAGGCGGGAAGGTGGGAACTGGAAGCCAGAGACCACCTCAGCTGCCTTTACACATGCAAATAGGTTCAGAAAGTGCACAAGTGTGTACTCTTCAAACCCCTCTGAGTGATTTTTACTGCCACTATAAGAAAAGAATTTAAAAGAAATGAGGTCAAAGCTACCAGTGACGCACTGCTCATTGTTTCAGCTTCTCACCTTCCAGCAACACCATCAGATCAACAGCTACTGTGTAAAAATGACTGTAGCCATGTCTATACAATAAAATAAAAACGTTAGAACAAGGAGAGAACAAAAGAGTGAAGAGGAGGTGATGAAAAGAAAGAAACTGAAAGATGCAACTTTTGGAAAAAGAAAATAAATCAAAACCAAGCCTAAGGTCCCACAATTTAAAAAGGATGTGAAGGCCACAAAATGCTTCCGGAGGAGGGCAACAAAGCTGGAGAAACAGGGCTGGAAGGCTGAAGCCCTCATAGGCAGGTCTACTTCGGAGAAAAGGAGGCTGAAGGAAGACCTCATTGTTCTCTACAGCTTTCTGAGGAGGGGAAATGGAGGGGGAGGTGCTGATCTCTTCTCCCGAGTACTCAATAACAGGACATGTGGGAATGGCTCAGAGCTGCGCCTGTGGAAGTTTAGACCAGACACTAGCAAGCACTTCTTTACTGAGAGGGTGCTCAGACTCTGGAATGGGCTTCCTAGAGAGGTGGTTGATGCCCCAAGACTGTCAGTGTTTAAGAGACATTTGAGTAACACACTTAACAACATGCTTTAGCTTTTGGTCAGCCCTGAATTGGTCAGGCAGCAGGACTAGATGGTGGTTGTAGGTCCCTTCCAACTGAAATAGTCTATTCCATTGTATCCTTCTGACCTTCTCTATGATATTCTAGTCTGCAAATTACAGAGGAGAAAGCATGTGATGTATAGTTTGCTTTTTCTACATTCATATGCCATATGGAGACTCTAGTAAAGTATGGCTGTGTGATTAAGCAATCCCAGCTGCTAAAATGATAAAACAAGTAAAACATTCAATGATTTCTCTTTTTTTTTCCCTCATGAAAAGGGCAGGAAAACCAACAAAATTTGACTGACACTTCATTTTGGTCATTTATATGAGAAACAAAAGGCTGGCAGGCCTTAAAGGGAAGTTGAACCAGCAGTCTCCATGACATCATCCATGGCAGGTCAAGCTCTTATACATACAACTCCTTACATATGGGCCAGGATCCCTTTAATAAAAAAATTAATTAAATAAACATAAGTAAAATAAATACTACAACTGCATGCTCCTCTTGTTTCCTTCTTCAAAATGCATGTACAGGATGACTTTCTAATTTTTAGTTTCTTGAAGTAGAAATAATGAAAGACTTTGAAGCTACAGACTATTTCTGACAGAAATTAATCATATCATGCCCTTTTCTTAAGCACACTGAGGGAACTACTGATGAGCTTATTAGGCTAATTTCCTCAGCAACAGCAAACCAAGGCCAAAAGTCAGCAATCACATTAAGCAGATGTATTTTTTGTGTGGAGTTACCTTGCCTTTACTTCTGGCATATGCTGTCAGCTTTCACTACTCTGTCTGACTCAATATTTCTAAAGCAATGTTCCCACACCTTCCTACATATACTTGGCACAGCCCTTTGACCTGCTTCAGCACTACAAACCTACATAGCTAGCACTCGCAGAGAAAGAGCTTAAGAAGGCTATGAAAAAATATTTTTTTAAGTCTAACTAGCAGTTCCTAATGAACCTGGGCCAAAATATTGCTGTCAAACCTTGACATTTCTCCTGAACCACTAAGCAGAGTGCCTACCTCCAGAGGAGGGACACACTGAGTTATAGGCAGAAGAGAAGTGATGACTCCCAAATAAGAAGGAAAGCTATTCACCAAATGAGTTCTGGAATAAAATGAAGCAATTCACAGAAGACCACTACCTAAAATATTAATTGCAGAACAGGGCAAATAAACCAAAGTCATGTAATACAAGCATTGCAGGAAAGAAAGACGTGAGATGTATAAATTTATTAACTTATCAAAAGGATAACATTTATACAAGCTGAAAGATGTCAATAAACTTCAGCAAGCAGACAGCCCTTTTGTGCTATATCTTCCCTTAGCTTCTCTAAAGATGCCACTTTTGGGATGAAGAGGGTGTCCTTTGTGCCTGCCTCTGGGAACTGAGGATGAGTCATTGCCAGAAGAACACTGCTCCAGGACAGAGCCCATCTTTTATTACCTAATCATGAAAATTAAGCAGTTTTACTATAACCATGATATGTTGTTGCAATTAGGATGTCACCCTGTTTCCAGGTAGATTTGGTCTAAGCTTAAACCTGATTTTCATAGCCTGTGGTTCCCTGAATGACGATCTTATTTGCTAGCCCGTGGGACTTGTGAAGGCAAAAAGTTATTCTACCATTTTGTACCCGTGACTATTTCGTTTGGCTTTTCTTCCCTTGATCTCTCTTTCTGTTCCATTCTAGGTAAAACATAAAAAGCAGCAACTTTCACAGCATGCTATGAAAAGTCTCTGAAAGTCATTGTTACACCCTCTTAAGCATATTTGGATCCTACTCTTTTTCTTCCTTACCTCTATGTCTTACTCCATGTATTTTCATTTCAGCCAGCAGCACGACAGGGTTTGAGGACTTAAGGACTGAAGTGTCTGCTGTGCTGTGTTAGAGCCAGCAGACGTGTCAGCAGAGCCATAACTCTTTGCTTCCATAGGGCAGCTTTGTGGTGCTTTCTGTAGCCTCAAAGACTTCCTGAGGTCTGCTGACAACAGTTCAAAGACCCCTCGATCCAAGCAAACTATCACGTGTCAGCTAGCACACAGAAAATCAATGAGTAAACTTGCTCATTTTTCCTTGAACCCAGCTCAGAATTGTTTTACCTAAATCCCTAAACCTCTCTTTAACTTCTTTGTCCCCAGATAGCATTACTTGCATTGCCAATCTGCATTCAGCTGCTGAGACTTCCCACTTTAGAACTGTGTCAAGACACTGATGATGTTTTGACAGTGCAGGTTGTAATGTAGAACATTTGACACAGCTTAGAAAGAGGTAGAAAAAAAATCTATTTCAAGTACAGGAGCAACCAGTTTTCTAATGTTTGGGAAAAAAAAAAAAAAAAAAAAAAAAAGCCAGGCCATTGCAATAAAAAACCAGCCATAGACAAAGACATGCTTGCTGACAGAGTATATTACTTTAAGATGGTGTCTTCCTGACACAGCAGCTCTGAACTTCATATTATTATGCATTTCAAATTTTTAAATTTGATTGTTCAGAGTCGCCTTCCTAAATCAAATATAAGTGCCATATTTCCAAAAGTGATGAACACCAACAAGTCCTGCTGCAAGGGTTTCTACTTTCACAGTGTGCTGAATTCAGTATGATGTGTATTTTGATAAAACCAATCTGTTTATTTAGATGTCTAAATAAGGGCTGAGCTAGCACACCAAATTTCAGACAGATGAAAATTATTTCCCATCGGAACACGAAACATCTTTGCAGTGAAAATTCTGACACATTCTTAACAGTAATAGCAAGTAAAACTCTTAGAATATATTACTTGTTCTTGGAAAAAGAGTTTTATCTTTATCACTAAACCCACTATGACTGCCACTAGAATCTCCTATTACAGGAGGATGTGCCTTGGCAAGCAGGAGGGGTTTTTAAATGCATGTGTACAGTTCCTGGTCAAATGAGTAGATAATAGACATTTTTTCTAGAAGCAACTCATGGCCAGAGGGTTCCCTTTAGCAGCAAAATCATAAAGCTTTGTGCGTCCAAGAGAGAAGTCGAGGTTTCTGACATTTGTTCAAGCCATCCACATCTCCAACATATGATTACCAACAAAGGTCTTGAGAGCAGATGGACAGGGAAGCAGAAGCGAGCACTTTGAGAAGCAGAGACATCAACAGATTCACAATCAGCCAGGGCCTACCAAATGTCTAGTTCTTTTTTCATACTTTAAAGAAATAAACACAGGACACAAAGCCCGTATTTTACAAAACAAACCATGGTGTAGAACAGGGACATATTTTGAAGCATAAGCAATGTGTGCATGGTTTTGACTGGCTCCTTATGTTTAACTAATTGCTTTCCATGCTCAGCCCTTGATTCTTCTCCTGCTGTTGATGGTGGCTCCTTGGACACTCTCCACACCAGGTTGTACTTTCTTTTTATTCCAGTATGAAACACTGGATTGCAATAAGTAAAATTTTAGGAACGGATTCTTAGCCATGTGGTGTTCAAAATAAGAAGGTACCATACCACCTGTGCTTTTACAAAACATTGCGTCATACTGTCATGAGGTAAACATCAGGTTGCTGTGACAGTGGAATTCTTTGTTGCAACATACTTTCTGAGCCAAAGGCATAGACATAAACAAGAAGAGGGAAAGAAATGTGATGATTTTTTTTTTTGTGACTAGCCACGGTGGATTGAAAATAAAGCAGTAAAACTGTGGCAGCTACAATTATTTGATATGAAAAAGCAAACATTCCAAGACTGTAAGAGGAATCAGACAGATGATAAATTAATTCAGAATTCTTAATTCAGCCAACCTTGTCATACTTATGATCATTTCACATATGCCCTCAGTACATATGAAACTCATCCACAGCATTGCTTAAATTCTTCACTCTGCATTCAAGACTTTCATGCTCCTTTGGCAGTACACAGAAGGAATCAAGCAACATTTAACAGGCGAGCTGAGCAGTAACCATGAATTTGGTGCAAATAGCTTCTGCACTAGTCTGTCTCGGAGCCTTCAGCGGCTTGCCAGGAGTTTGCCACGGTAAGGGATCTACATAAGCACTGTATTACAGCTCAGGGGTTATCATTAATTGAGTGGGAGAGATAAAAGTTCCTTCAGCTCCCTCACTAAACCAAAATGCGCTCTCCTGTCAAGAATAATACAATAAACACAAGCCTCCTAATGGAGTATTATAAACCTCCTAATGGAGTATTACTTTCCTCTCTTTCAGCTCATCCACATGAAAACCTAGAAAGAGGATGCTGCACTGCAGAATTGTACATGATTGCAATGTCCCATTCCTACTGGAAACTCCTGCATTTGCCCGGCTGAGGCAACCAGCTTTCCTGAGACTATGAAACATTGTCTCCAATACACACACATGAATAAAGCCTGGAATGGTCCACAGAAACCTACAAGTAACTGTTTCCTGGTCAATATACTTTGCATTGCTAGTCCAGCCTCCTGAAGAACTGAATCTTAGGAAGACTAAAGTGATGCCGGCAAGAAGAAAAGCAGATGGAAATGCACAAATTCTTCCACAATAGCACTTCCCACAATGAATGTCTGCCCTGAGACCATGAAGACCTTCAGTAACTATGCTGTTCACTTGAATTTATGTCTGCTTCTGAATAACTAACTGGAGCCACTGCAATAAAAACACATTCCACTTTCCTGGGTTTAAAAAAGGTTGGACTTGATCTCGTCAAATGAAAGCTGAGCTTTAATGTGCTCATATGTAAAACCTCCATAAAATTAACATAACTGTAGTTCTCAGTAGCCTTTACAATCTGTCTCTTTATGACACTTCTAATCTTTAAAGGAACTAATTCAGTCAGAACAGAGAAATCAATAGCATTAAGTGCATCACTACCTGCCTGCTCTGTTAAATGATGAGTTATATTCCACAGTATCAAAATCTCCTCTTTAAAAGCTGAGTGTCATGCAGACAACTTCATGTGATCCTCTAGAACACTTGTATCCCACTACGGCAACAGGGCTGCCATATTCAACTGTGAAATTCATACAAGTATTAGAACTCTTTCTTGACATCACACTCAGGGCTGGAACTAGCTCCTACTAGAGAAAACAAATTATCAACCATCACAGAAAATTGTAAAAGCTACTGTCACCAAGGAAATCAAAAGAATAATATAGGTCTGTTACTACTTTGGAAGTAGAGACAGTAATTGTCACTGACATGCACTTCTTATGTTTTGCAATGTAGCTGAGTAATATCGAAATGAAGCCATATACAGAGAAACATCCACCTTTGCTCTTCTTTCTGAGCACTTCGGCTCTACAGATCAAAGCATAACTGTATTACTTGATCTGATTACCTGCAAGTGAAGAGGGAAACACATAAAGTGATGCCTATGAATGCTGAGATGGGCAGAAAGCAGGAAAACAGGAAAAAAAAATCCTGTTGGCATTACTGATCCTCACCAATGGACACAGCCAAACCAAAACCAGCTATTCAGCTCAAATTACTTTTGTGTTTTCTTTGTCTCTCTTTTCCCTCCTGTGCAAGGTACAAATCACATGTGTCATCATATTTCTTGTCAGAGTCTGAATCAGGAAAACAACTGTGAGTTTTCTCTCTATTTTTCAGAAATTATAGCTGTAGAAATGAAGCTGTTACGCACACAAATAAAGCCTCCAAGAAGTCACCAAAAGGCCTCTTTAATATAGAATTGTTTTGATCTAAAGAAAGCACTGCTATTGCAGTTGCAGACTCAAAAATGGTCTTTTTAATCTTTAACAGAGATTTATGTCTCCATAGTTCTATAACTTTCTGCAAAGAAATCACAATCTTCAGTCTTATTACTATCAGGGTTTCTATGGAAAATTCTTTTCTTCTTTGGAAACCAATGACGGATTAAAGATTTTAGATACACCCACATGGACATAAACACATTTTTTGGTTTACTGGATATATTTTCCTCCTCTCTGAGAGAAACAGAAAAAAAGCCTGAGCATGGAAAACTGTGAGAAGAGAGAAAAGGACTTACAGGCCTCATAAACCAGGTATTATGCTACCTGCATGTTTTCAAACCCTCCCTGGCACTCCTGTCACACATTAGGGAAATGCAATCAGGTTCCCACAGGGAGAGGTGTATGCAGCAGCCTGAGCTATGCTAGCTTTGAGCCCTCTGAAGATCTTCAGCTCTGCATTTCATCCGTGTGGCCCCACCAAAATCAATGCTCATGCACCTGGCTAACTGCTGGTCATTTCCTCAAAGGCAAGCAGAACTGACCCAACAGCAGATACTTGTTTGATCTTTCTCTCCAGTCACTGGGGAAGATGGAAACACACCTAGTTTTCAGCCTTTTTCAAAGGAATAGGGATGAATGACAGGCACAGCAGCTTGGCAAGCGGATAAAGGAAAGAGGTTGCAATTTTTCATGGATAATAAAACAATTAATGACTGAGGGATACTATTTAAGCATACAGGTGCAAAATATTGCTTGCAACAAAGCCTGACTTTGACCAGACAATACCAAAAAAAAATGATAATATTAAAAAAGGAACAGCAGCAGCTACAGCAACAGGAAAGATGAAAATCAGAAATATATTGTTTTCCAGAAAGGAAATTGTGACTGCAACTAAACAAGCAGAGTAATACACATGCTTTGCTTAGTGGCCTGCTGTGTAAGACATTGCTTGAGCAGCATGGAATTGTTAATTTGAAGAGTTGCTTTGACGTTATTCAACTCTGTGTAAGGATACAATATTTAGCATTATTCCAAATGTTAACAAAGCAATTGAAAGGAATGAACTAAAACTAAGAATTTAAATTGCATAAGTGTTTAAAAACACGTGTCAATTAGAAACAAAAAACTCCTAGTAATTGTAAAGTGTTAGTTACCGAATATATAGGCTAAACACCAATAATAGCAAATACATTTAATGGCAGAAGCCTTTAAATAACCAAAAAAAAGAGAAAAGTCCATTATGCCACTTTAAAAAGCATTGGCTATTATATGCCCTCCATGAGTTTTGAATATGTCATAGAATGCTGGGAATTACATATTTAGAATCATAAGCATTTGGCTATTGCCATTTTAATAGACAGATTACTGCTAAGAATTTTCAAAATATAAGTGGTATGTATGTCATCAAATTAAATCTGACGTTTACAGCTTTGCATGACCTTAAGGAAATGCAGGCAAAGTACCTGCAATGCACCTGAAAGCTGCTGTACCTGTCAATAAATTATAAGATTGCATGAGCTTTGAGAAGAAACATTCAGAGACATTCAGAGCCTGAAACAACTGGAAGACCATACCAACAACAAAAAAATATATATGTGCACCATTTTCAGACTTTCCTTCTCATGCCTGTAAAGACTGTTGGCAATACTCACTCATATGTTTTAAATTAGAGAGAATGATTAACGTAACACTAATAAATTACAGTACATGCATGCTTTGGCTGTGAGTGTACCCTGTATAAACAAAGCGTATACAAAGCAATTTCATTTCTTCAGAGATCGTGACATTTATAAATTACTCTCGTATAAAATGAGATTAAGGTTGCTAAATGACCCGCGTAGGCACATTTTACTCCAAAATGAGATCCATAACTCATACCATGATATTGGTATATGGATATCCATACAATACACTGATCTTTCACACTCCAATGGGTTTCCAATAGCAGTGCCGACTTCTGTCATGTTTTCTTTGTACCTTTCTTTAGTCATAGAGATATAGCACAGCAGTAGTTCCAGAAACAGATTCCACGAAACACACAAGTGATGCACAGAAACCCCTGAGGCATTGTTCCTCCTTTTCAAGCAACCAGTGTGGCTCCCAGCCACAAGTTATTTCACAGCTGTGGCAGTTATTTTTTTTTTAAACATGCACACTCTGGTGTGAAGGCAAGAAGCTGAGGTTCTCAAAAAACTGTATCCAAACCCATGTACTTTAATAAATTATTAGAATTTGTCTGTATTAGAATGGTACTATCCTACCCAAATCAAAAGCAAAAGGCTTTCCAAAAGTCATGGTATAAATACAGTGCATCACTTCTGAGCACATCATCCAGCACATATTTATCCTTTCAATACCACTCTGTGGTAAAAAGGTGTTCTCCTCATGTTGCAGTGGGGGATATAAGAGGGATGATTTGTTCATCCCAACCTTCCAGAAAATCTACAGAAGAGGAATATACTTTGTCTCTGCAGTGCCAGGTACCATCCTTTGTGTTACATCCAGCATGATTTCTGATGTTTAAATTTGAAAATTCAGTACAAACCATACGACAATCCACATTAACAATAGTGGATTGGTGGTAATTCACCTTTTTTTCTGCTTTTTTACAAGGATTTTCTGAACACCTGGATTTACTATATGCTTCAGATGCAGAAGATGCTGTGATCCCAAAATCTCTGAATTTCTTTTTGCCTGTGCATGCAGGTTAGGTCTCAGACTCATCAGAAAGTAGCTTTTGGGGGGCTGGTAGTGGTTTGAGTTTATTTTTTCCTATTTTGATTCAAACGTATAATCCAACACAATAGCAAAACTTCAAAAATTTCAAACACCAAAATACCCCACTCTGCACCATTAAGTATTCTAGTTTTTTGATCTGTGTTTGGCTCCCACAATTCAAATAAAGGCATTTACAAAATTATGGTATGACTTATGCAGAGTTGCACTTTTTAAAATAAAATATACATTCTGTTAGTTAACATGAAATAAGTATTCTGCTATTACAACATTACAGAATACCTGTATTGGGAAATACCCACAAACTCCAAGGAGCCAGTAAATAGGCATCCCAAAAGGATACTGTAAATATTGCTTACTGCTTGAGAATGTCATGTGCCAGTTGTAGCACACAGTACATCACACTGTAATTATACGTAATTAAAACCACAGACTTCTCCCATGTATTGTATTCCCAACCCAGACTTTCTCTTCCTGATTAACTTCTATGACAGCATCATATTAGTACTTCAAATTCCAGTCCTTGAAGCTGTGAAGGAAACATATGGAGCAATGATCCTGAGTCTAACATTTTTCAGCCTGGTCATGAACACCGTCAGATAACTTAGTCAAGCAGCAAGCCTCTGACAAGCAGGCAAGTATTTGCCCGTGAGAATTGCCATTCTTTGGATGGCTTTATCATCAGAACTACTAACAGCTGTGCTTGAAACCAAGCTTTGGCTTCATTACATTAAGCTTTGCTCACCACCCCTCTTTCCAACACAAGAGCTGGTAATGGCATACACTGTTTAAATCCCCTTCAATTTATCCTGTCATATTTTATTACAACAACATAAACTGTGATATTGCAAGATACTGAGTGTTATAAAGTACTGAGTGACTTTTACTCCTATGATTGTCAGTAAGAGTTCAGTTTCTCACAAAAATGGTCTGATATTCCCTATCTTCTGTGAACAAATAATCAATGAAAACAAACAAAAAAATCTAACATGCTGCATTAAGTACATTTCCATGGCAAAGTATCAAAGTGTTCTTGCAGACATTGGCAATTTCTGTAAATATTTTGCCAACCATAAAGTGAAAGCTATTAGTAGATTACAGACCTGCAATTCAGCATGCAAATCCCCAGATCTGGTGTATCACTTATGGTTCACAAGCTTGAAGTGAAATCCACAGAAATTTTAAGGATCTGTTATAAACCCAAACAGACTTTGTATGAGGTACTGCACAGGATGAACCTTCTTCAGATCACCTTCTTTTGATGTGAAGACATCACCAAATTTGCAATACCCTTTTTCCTTTAGGATCTCTCTCCTTATACTTCAGCTATACTGAAGTGGACATAGATGCAAAGGTGCTGTTATCTATGCTTCCCAATACCTTTAAACAATTTGGTATTTTCAAATACATCTGATTTTCCAGTGAGCACACCATCAGCACATGGAGTGACTTTAACTGTTGCTATCTGCACCCATATTACCTAAATACTAGCCTGGAAGATTTCTGCTTACAGATATGCATTGAACCTGTCTGTATGAGGCTGGATATCTTACTTATTCAAGAAAAACAACTGTGCTGAGAAATAAAAAGGAAATTATTATTTATAAAAATTTAAACACAGACGAATACTATGATGTGCTACAAAAGAAAGGCTTTTATACGAAATTTTTGTCATTCAAGTACATGTAAGTAATGCTTTCATTCTATTACCTACATCATCATGTTATTAAAAAAATAAGCTATTATGGGGATGCAGCTGTTTCATAGAATCTGATACATAGATGACGTTTTAAAGCAAGTCAAAGCAAAATACTTCTTGCAGAATTTAACTGAACTTAGGAACTCTCTGTAAAGTGAAAAAGGGAAATTTCAGTGGAATTCATAAAAGGAAGAGAATCTTAACACCTGAATGCCACCTGACCCCTAAACATAAATGAATAAAAAAAAAGTCCCATGTTTATAAGTGCCTTATTTAAATAAAGAATTTATTTTGTTTTCTTTGTGCCTGATGGCCAAAACTGTCAGCATCTATTGATATCTATTGGCACCTGTTGAATTATTTATACTGTAAGTATAATAGTATAAAAAACAGGGCCTGAGGCAAAGAACACTTTGCAACAGAACCATATTTATATTCATCTGAGAGCCAAGTGGAAAAACCACTCCTGAATATTTATTTCAAACAAAATACAATTTAAATGAACTCAACAGGGAATAATATCTATGCCTGTTAATTAAAATTTAAGAAGTTCTAAGTGTGAACAGTTAGATTTGACTAACCTAATGCAGTGATAACCAACGTGTGAGAGTTTTCTAGACAAAATACAGAACAAATGGTGTCCTACTTCTTCCAATTACTAAGAATGGGATAAAAAAAAAAAAAAAGTAAGAAATAATATTCCAGCATAGTCTGCTGGCAGAAATGACCTGTCAGATCTATGATAGTCTGACAGCATTTTGGAAAACCCTGAGATTTTTCCAAGTCACGCTAAGATCCAGTTCATCTCCCAGCAGCATAGTGCCAACACCAACCACTTACTATAAGGAAGAGGCTGTATTTAAGCTGAAATTCACATTGGACTGCTGGTGTGCTCCACACCCCCAGTGGTGCCATGGGCAGAGCTGCATGCCAGCGTACCACTGGAGAACCCCTCCGGCTGTGTGAACACAGGGTCCTCCAGCACCTGCTGCTGCCACAGGTAGGAGATTGTGCTACTGCCACAGGACAACTGAACAGCAACTGGCTGCTGGTCACTACACAGGACCACAGTGCAGTCTGGACTGGAGGGCACCTCAGAAGGTCTCAGGTCCAACCTCCCTCACACAGCAGGGTTGGCTCCAGGATCATGCCAGGTTGCTCAGGGCATTGTCCAGTTATCTTTAGAATATCTCCAAGGATGGAGCCTGCATAACTCCCAGGGGCAGCCTGTGAGTTCAGCACACAGTGGGTGCCTACAGTCGGCAACTGGCCTGAACTTCATTGGCCACATACACACCATGTGCACTTCGAGCCCTCAGAAAAAAAAAATGGACTGGCCTTGTCCTTTCCCCTCCACACTGCACCAGTCAGTAATCACAGAATCACAGGATCATGGAATAGGCTGAGTTGGAAGGCACCCACAAGGATCATCGAGTCCAGCTCCCGGCCCTGCACAGCACCATCCCCAAGAGTCACACCATGAATCACAGCGTATGAATCTCACCTCCCCCTCAGATGTAGTAAAGGCAGCTCTATTGCAGCACCAGAACTGCCTTCTGACAGAAGTACCTTATTAACTGTAACTTCAGGAGAAAGGGAAATCTTGAACACACCTGAGTTACACATTCATATACTAAAAAAACCCCCAAAATCAATATTAATCATGTCTTTGAGCCTGTCCTCTAGTGAGCAATTTTTAAAGCAGCTTCCATGGATGATTTCATGTGCACATGTGTGACTGTTTTGGTTTCACTCTCTCAGGAACTGATTATTTTCACTGTCTCTTAGAGAATTAAATCAGCAAGAGACAATGCCAAAGAGAATCAGGTCCTCATTTACAAAATAATCCATAAAACTTCCACTAATATAAAAGCAAACACGACTTCTTGTGAACTTAACTTGGCTACAAAACAGTGTTTTCTAATGAATAAAGCAAAAGAAATACACAATAGTATTTTCATAATGCATCTAAAATATTAGTATGCTACAAGTTTATACGAGTCATATAAGGGACATAAGGTCAAGGCATTAACAGAGAAATTATTTCATCTGTGGTTAAGGGTTCCAACCCACAGTCTGAAAGGTCTCTTTGCTTATGTCAGCTGCATGTTACTCTAATAGTCATGACTCCTCTCTGATTTAACTACTTATTCCAGATTATATTAAATCAAACTCAAAATCTTGGCACACTGCCCATCAAGATCCCTGCATTTAAGAAAAATGCAGGCTTTTAAAACTCAAAATTAGAGCTTCAGTCTTTTTGATGACTACTTATTGTAATCCTATTCATTTGTTTTCCAGTATTGTCTCAGCTATGGAGGGATGCTGCTCTGTTTTATGACTTTTCACCTAGCTTTATAAAGAAGATATCTTTTCCAACAATTAATGCAGAAACAAAAGCAGACAAAAAGGAGAGGTTTGCCATTTAGGCTACATGCAACTGTAATTAAGCCTGGGAGTTAAAATAGGGATTTCAGTTTCTCCCTGAGGAAGCCGTTTTTCAAGAAAGACTCGCACAAAGGTTAGCCTATTTTTTCTAATTGCCTGAACAGAAAATGTTATAGAAAGACCATTTTAATTATAACTACATTAATTTCTATCAAATCTGCAGTTATGCACACTTATAAATGTAAATTCAATAAGGTTCACCCTCCTTTTTCAATTCTTATTAACGCTAATCTGAAAGCTCACCTTTTAATTGCAACTTTTGACATGTCAAACCACGTATAGGTATTGTGTTCAAAGGCACCAGTGCATAATGAAGCTGTAGAGAACCATAAAGACTACCTTCTGCCATAAAGCTCTACATATGCACGGGTGATGGCACATAGAATCGCATTAAATTCTTCATATTGCCTTCCAGACTGGCTGTGAAAAGATGATGCACATATACGTACATGTGTGCACACACACACAGAGACCAGCAGCACAAAGGACTGGTGGATATTGGTCTGCCTGGAGAAATTATGACAGTAGACTTTACTTGATTTTCCTTACAACAATTAAACTGATTCACTTATTTCTTAGCTGGTGAGGCCTGCACTTCCCTAGAACGTTTGCACTTTCATCACCACTCAGCTGCAGATCAGCAACTTAATCTCTACAGAAGAGTGAATAGCAGGTGACACAGCTTAATGGATCACATCTCCATATCCATTTTGACTATCAGATTTGGTTTTGGATTACATGCATTTTCTGTGTAATATCAGGTCCAAAGCCCTAATCCCTGTTTTTAAAGATCTCAATGGCTGAGCATCAAGATATCTCATAGTTCAAATACTGAGAGGATTTGGCAAATAATTTCATCCTTCTGGCAGAATGGCAGTGGTAAAGTTTTCCTCAGTGAATTTCATCAACACCAGAGATGGGGCTCACCTTCCACTTCAAATGCAAGTCACATTACTTTCAATCTTCTCTAACCCATATGCCTCTTTCTGAGAAATCATAATTTAGTTGGGCAATTCAAAATTCGTGTCGTAGAAAAAAGACAACATGGCTAATATTATAATGTATAGTATATACTGTTTTATATATATAATGTTATAAAGCCATAATCATATTATTATTATATTAAGATGTCATACTAAACATGAATAATCTTTAATGCATTTCATGTTGAAAAGAACAACAATGAAACATAAGATTGTGGTCAGTCACCTTTCCTTAGTCCACAAATGCAATGCTTTGCTTAGGTACAGTAACCAATAAACGTAATTTTCCCATGGAAGGAATATGGTTAATTAGCTACTGGTATTGTATGCAGCTACAGCTTTTCTGTGTCTTGTACTGCCCATCCATACCTGCTCATGTCCACAGAACAAAGAGCTAATGAAGCCGTTACAGACACACTCACCATCTGGATACAGCCTAACTTTTTTTACCATGCCAATCTAAGCTGACTAATCTTAATTAGATCGAATGATCAGTGCCCAGCTAGAACTGGATCAAATAAGGTGCCTTGGGTAAAAGCTCAGAGCAAAAGTCTCTCACTGCTGGCTGCACATACTGACTGCACTGCTCCATCTAATCTCATGCCATTACAACACAATGAAGTCTCTGCTTCTCAGAGGTTTACTAAGATATTTTGAATTCACCTTTTTTTTACACAGTGGATTGGAAAGCTTTTCTCAGTACAAAATGAAAAAAATCATCCTTGCTATTTCACTTTCTTTTCATTTAATCCTCAATTCACAAAACTGGGTCATTTTCAATGGTTTTACCACATGAAACAGTAAGGAATAATAATAGCCAGCAATTAAGTCAAATTTAGCAGTTATTACTCAACAAGAATTGCCTAGGAACAGAACATGTTTTCCATAAATGCATTCATTGTTCAAAATTCTTTTGAGCATGTTTTATGCATTTGCATCCTCTCCTACGGATATTTAATAAGCTGCTCATTGCAAAAATGTATCAGAAGTTGAATACTCACAATTCAAAATTAAAGTTAATTTGACAGAGCTTAAACTGAATGTGTCTTTTGCTGATTACACAAGCATAGCTCATCTGATCTGCAGTAAGACCATTTATGAGTCTGAATTCCACATCTACTTTTCATTAATATTCTCCAATGATCACTAAAAACAGTAAGTTTTTTTAACTACATCTATGAGTAACCATGTTCTGAAAGATTCAAGCTACTTACAGAAGGAGATAAAATAGCTTCACTTTGTCTTTGAGCACAAATCCAAGTGGCTATATACAACTGAAATCTGGCTATAAAGTTCTAAAGAGGAAAAGTACGGTGTGTTCGACATGAAATTAAGATAATTCTGCTTCTCTTCTGTTTGTGTAAATGAAAAATACGAGCTACTGTCTCAACGTGACACGCAGTGTCAAATGTTAATGATTTCATAGCAAATACATAAGTGATCCATTTTGTATTCATCAGCTTTGATATGCTGTCTGCCCTCAAACACTCCTTTAAAATATGTGCAAAGGCTGCAGTACCAGACATGCTTTTCTGGACCATTATCTTTTTCAACCCATAATATAACCACTCATCTACTACAAAGCCGAGGTTTTACATCTCTCTCTTTTTAATTTCAATTATAACTTGCAAAAAAGGTCAACATTCCCTTACAACAGAAATTATTCAGGTTGAATACCCTTTATGTGATCAACACAGAAAGCGAGGAGTTAGAATACGCACACTGTATTTATAACATCCTTTGACTGTATCCTTCTTTAGTTTCCTAGCACAGAGAATCAAGTCTTTAAGTTAAAAATAGTCACCAAATCTTTGGTCTTTAAGTTAAAATTAGCACTTGAAAACATTCACACTTTGGGAATTATAGCTCGAGCAACAAATCTCACCATTTCAGTTACAACATGTGACAACGCTCCTCTGCAACACCCAAAAAGCTGAACATAATGGGATGTTCCCTATCAGGTAGAGACTCAGGAGGCGTAGCAGCTCCAGGCTGGGCGTAACGTGGGCTCTGAGCCTGGAGCTGGAGCACGGCGCCACAGACGCTGTACTACACATCCAGCCTCCATCCCACAGACTTGGGGAGCAGTGTCATGTTGAAGATGACAGTGCCACACGGCAATAAAGTAAATCTGCGTCAGGTCCTTGTGGCACATGTCCAGCCTATACGTTGTTTCAGTCGCCAGTCCTCATCCCGTGACTCGTGCTGTTCACAACCGTGCAAAACACGAGTGCAGAAGGCAGACAGATCAGATTTGGTATTTGTGCTTTGCACAACTGCAGGGGGCCTCACACTTTGCACAGCAGCGAAGGAGTCAGCCTAGCATTCATTACTCCAGGTTGTTTACCACCTAGCTCTCACTCTCACTTATTTGCAAACTGGTAAAAGTGAACAAGTTTTCTTCATTTCAGCTGGCTGTCTAACATGGTTTAAAATTCCCACTCTGACCATGGAGCCAAGAGGAGCCCTGTAATGAGACAAGTGAGGACATGAAGGTCTGTCTTCCAGCCACCGTTTGGCACAAACCAAAGCACTGTATTGACTGAATCCGCACAGACTTTGTTGGCTTACATAGCCATTCATTAGAACTTGCTACAGGTGATAATACTGAAAAACTACAATTTGTTCTTGTCTTGAAATAAACAAGAGCATGTGTGAGAATATCACAGAAAAATGAACTACACTGTATCTCTCTTCTAAAAGCAATAAACTTGTGCATTGGATTTTTAATATCAATAGATTGATATCTAGAAGGGGTAATTAGGTATTTTGTAAAAAACCCAAGTAAATAAGGGACCAAATTAATAAAGATTTAGCTAACTCTTCAGCACTTACATATCACAGTAATGGAGAAGTACTCTAAAATGCTTTATTGCCTCCCATTTTCTTTCAAGTTGCAAATTTTATCAAATTATACAGGGGTCTGCATATATATGTATGTGTGCATATATATATATATATGTATGTATGTATATACACACACAGCATTGCCAACTGCACAAGATTATAATCCACAAGCAAAATTAATAGTATTATTAATATTATTTCAAAACTGTTCTTACCCCTTTCCTTACCTCACCATTTTCCCTCTGGGATCTGATTACATGCAAATAGTGGGTAAAATGGGGAAATACCAAGATTCTGGGCACCTGCTATGCTTTCTGCTTTGCTTCTCTTTCTCTCACTTCATCCTATGTAATGGGAAAGGATAGGTGAGGAGATGCCACAGGCTTCTGGTTTTGTCACACAGGTTGTCACTCCTGGGACATCAGAAACCGGTGCAGGCTATGCAACACCTGCCTCAACTGGAAGCATCCTGCATGCCAGTCCAAAGCCATCTTCCACTTTCCTGCACTGGCAGCCATCCCACTCTCTGCAGCCAGCACTGAAGCAGAACTGCTGAGCTGTCAGCAACTTCTCACAAGAGGCCAATTTTTACGCCGCATAATTGTAGCAAAAAAAAAAATTAAAAAAAATTTTAAAAATTCATGAGAGTTGGCAACCCGTGTTAAATTTGCATGCATATCTGATTAGCTGTGTCTCTAGAAAACACAGTCTTACAAAATATTTCAAAATTATTCATTTTATTTTTTTAAAGTCTGGATTGAATTCTGTCAAAATATAAAGCCTGTGTTCTTCTTCCTTCCCTCCCTCCAAGTGAGTATAATCCAATTTTCCTTTGAAACTGTAACATTTTATTTCACATTGCTTGGGAGTTATGAGCAAAAAGAGAAAAACAGTAATAGGAGTGAAAAGGGAATTTGCCAGCTTCATCTTTATTTAAGGAGCCAGAGAATGAAATAGAACACTTCCCTACCGTTAGTCCTCTTCTTCCACCCACTTCCCCAGAAAATATCTAGAAGATAAGGCTCCAAACTGGTTAATCAAAGCTTATGGAAGTCATTCTCAGGGGCCATTTTGTATATCCCCTACATGCCCTTAGCTTGAGTTCAAACTACTGAGATCACGGTACAGGAAAGGAGCCAGGATGTTACAGATCTAGGCACAGATGGGAGACCTGCTCTGGCTCACCTACACAGCTGGTGTCAGAAGGCCAAAAACGCAATTGCCATCCAGGCTAGAGTGTAAGAGCTATAGTGAACTCAGACAAGATTTTCCTGTGTGCCAGACTGACTGGGACATATTATCTGAGACTGGAAACTGTGCATTGCAGGAAGATTGAGGTAGGAGAGTTGGGGTCACATTTTCTGACCCTGCAGAAGAATTTGGTTCTGACATGCTGTTGTTTCACCATTACCTGTGAAAGCTTGAATGACAAATGCTGCATTTCAGGCTGCATTTGGGGCTGCCAAACATCCATTTCAGGTGGCAGTTTCAGCTCACACCTTGGCCCCTTTCCCTGAGCAATCTCGTGGGACCACCCCAACCCATCCCTTCTCCCCAGTGAAGTCAGAGTAAGGAAGAACACTTTCACCACAAAAGGACCCAGTCTGCATCTTTACCTGCCAAGCTACTGCATATGACAATACCTTTCCAACCTACCCTCTTCTCAAACCTGCCTCAGAGCTTTCTTCCAGCTTTCAGTCAAACATGAGTAAGCCCGCTCGAGCCATCTTCCCAATCACTGAGCCCTCACAACAATCAGAAACTTCCAGCAAAAGACAAAACCACCTGGTTTCCAAGACCAAACCAGCTGCCTTCCTCTCACTTTCATTCTACCATCCTCAGTGCCTCCCATGGTTCAATGAGCAGACTCTCCAGCACATGTCCCTGCTGCGTGGCTCCAGTGCTCAGGCAAAGCTCAGTGCTCACATAGTGAAGACAAAGAATAAAAGGCAATAGAGAATCAACACAAAACAATGTACATCCATGAGACAAAACTAAAAGCTCTTCTTTCCCTTCTTTTGTGACTCCAAAGGCATGTATTCTTTATTCCATAAATGTGCATTGTGTGAACTGCCAAATACTGCTATGAGAAAAGCTGTATCAAATTGGTTAAATTTTCTTTACAATAGTTCAGGCAGAATTTTGAATGCTGTATTCTGCTCAGTGTGAAATATCTGAGGACTGAAGCCATTTTTTAAAATCAATAGATAAAAAAAACTAGATTTCATTTCGGGACTTCCATACAATGTCCTGGGTGTGTTTGTGTAACACTTTCTGAAAAGAACAAGAGAGGAAAACCCAGGCTTCATTTCAGAAAGTGCACAAAGGGAAACACTGCTGTGGTTAAACTGATTTTTTCCCAGAACCTTGATACATAGGTGCTTATGTACATTTGACAAACACTAAGTAATTAGATACTAAGCTATTAGAGAGTGTCCAAAGCAGGGCCACAAGGACGGTAAAGGGTCTGGCGAAGAAGCCTTACAAGGAGCGGCTGAGGTCTCTTGGTCTGCCCAGCCTGGAGGAGACTGAGGGGAGACCTCATTGCAGTCCACAACTTCCTCAAGAGGGGAAGAGGAAGGGTAGGCACTGATCTCTTCATTCTCATAGCCAGTGACAGGACTCAAGGAAATGGCAAGAAACTGAGTCAGGGAAAGTTCAGGCTGGATATCAGAGAGAGCTTTTTCACCCAAAGGACGGTTGGGCACTGGAACAGGCTCCTCAGTTAAGTGGTCACAGCACCAGCCTGACAGAGTTCAAGAAGCATGTGGACAATGCTCTTGGGCACACAGTGTGACCCTTGGGGATGTCCTGTGCAGGGCCAGGAGTTGGACTCGATCCTGATGGGTCCCTTCCAACTCAGCTTATTCTATGAGTCTACGATTCTATGACAAAAATAAGCCTTCCATAAAGACTTCCTACTAGGGGGTAGAAAGCCCAAACTAATAAGCCATTCCCAGTGTCATAAATAAAATCCACTTGCTTCTGTAGTGAAACACCACATTTCATTTTTTATTATCCTCTTACAGCTTTAAATAACGTGGTCACCATAGTTCATTTTCTTTGTGGTGAAACTTTATGCTTTAGTTCATAAAAATAGAGCATAAAGTTTCACCACAAAGAAAATACTGTGCCTGGTAATGTTGACATATAAATGATAAAGCAAGAAACAACAGAAAAATAAAGAAAATCTGGGAAGCCATGAACAATGAATCCTGCATGCTCTTGTCACTTCAAAATAGAAGCTGTAAATTCAAACTGCACCTGCAATCCTTTCTCTTGTCAAAGTCCTCAGAGCCTCTCTAGTCAAGCAGGCGGCAGCCCTCAACCCTGAAAAGAGTTTGGACACTGAATTCCTGGTAAGGAACTGGCACCTACATTAACGACTTTCTGCATATGGAGGGGACATTTCCTCTCCCCAGTTATGCTCACACCAGTGAAGAGATGGCATGAGGTACTTGGCACCAGCTTGCATTCAGAAGGGGTTTTTAGGTCCAGATGAGCACTAGTTTCAGAAGGGTCTAGACAGCTTTGGTGGTAGCAACTTAGATGTTTATGTATTGCACTCTTCAGTACACCACGTAATAGGAAACATTATTCACTTGGCCACAGTGCAGCACAAGTACACAGAGACAGCTTGATTTCTAATCACACCTGAGCTAATAAGTCCTCCTGAGACTTATTATTGTCAGCTTGAGCTGTCTGGAAACATCTTGCCCATATTTAAAAAAAACTCTCAGTCAATCCTCTGAAAAGGTCTAGTGCATCCATGAAGTAGAGCAGACGTCTGTAAAAGCACCACAGAAAACCTCAGACTGTGTTTTTCTAACAGACTTACTAGAATTTAGCAGCTAAAATCTCTTGGCTGTGCTGTGCATGCTTCAGCCCGGGATTTTGATTGGTGAGTAAGGAGGATTTTCTCTCGGGTTGCTCCTAACCCCTTTCCCAAGCTGCCTGTGGGGTAGTCCCTACTGTGTGGCTCCAGTGCTCAGGAAAAGCTCAGCGCTCAGGCAGTGAAGACAAAGAAAACAACCAAAAGGCAGTTAAGTAATTAAAGCCCTACTCGAACAAAATTAATACATATAATGGAGATTAGTTAAGAAGAAAGTTAACCACTCTACGCACCTGAGGTTGCTTTATACTCAGGCTTCTTATTCCTCCTTGGTACAACACCCGTCAAAACTGCAGTATTTAATCCTGCTGCAGTACTTAAAGCATCACAGCTTTCTAAAGTCAATTAGACCTAACATTTGAATGCTTGATTTTGCAGCTCCTTTTAATGAATTTTAATTTCTTTGTTTGTTTTAATGATGTATTGGCAAATATCGTCAAGCAGCAACAAAAACAAGCTGAAAACAAGCACTGTGATTACATGCACCAGGTTTAACTTGCTTCACATCCCTGGGAGCTATTTACTTTTTTTCAGCTATCTAGATGCCAGAGTATGAAAGCTAGTGAACAAAGAACGGTTTTACGATTAAGGCATTGAAAACTAAGTTTGTGTTCTTAGAAAGAGTATTATACAAAAATATTAAATCATTATGCTTTTCTAGTCCCCCTTATTTCTAAATAGATAGAGGTTAGTAAGACTCTAGAAATTCTGGAAGTACTAAATAACACCCGCATAATAATTTATAATCAGGGATTGATATTACATATAAAAGCAATTTATTTTTTATTTGCTGTATTTTCTATAGTGCAACTGGAAAAAACCTGCATGTTGCAAACTAGAATTTCTGTATACCACATAGTAACCAAAGAAACACAAAGCTCCTGGTGCATGCCCCATTCTCTCAGAGCCTTCAGCACACCACTGAATGAATGCATTTAAATGGACCTAATTTTAAAAGGCAAAAAAAAAGTAAAGCTACTATGCATCTGATAGTTTCCATAGCACTAATAACTTTTACACTCTTTCCCCCCTCAAAAATATCAAAATGCTTGGAGTTATCAATGAAATCAGCCAAAAACTTCTACCCTTTTCTCCTTAAAATCACTACAGTTGCAAAATATTCCTGAGCACTTTTGATTACTTCTATTCATACAGAAAAAAAGGTAATGCACTTGTTTCAGATATTACATTATGTGGCAGTCCTTCTAGGAAGTAAGTGCTGTTGTGACAGAAGCAAATCTCCACAGCATCACTGATGTGAAAGAAACTCTTTCAGTTTTCATCAGCTGAGACACTTTCTATGGTGAGGGTGTGGCTAATTTTTTTTCCTGAGGCTGTTGATATCCTGCTGCAGATCCAGTAGCTTAAACATAGGAGAGTTGTCAACATTGTGCCCACATCAGATAGAGACATGCTTATGACTCCTGGGCAATTTTCGTTCACATGCTCATAGAGGGAAGGTTGCAGCCAAAGGAATTGGGGCATGACTTCTTTTCTTTGTTCTCCCACTGCCATCTCAGCCATCCAGAAAAGGAATGCATGTCTGCAGTAAGGATGTTTATTTACATCACACGCCCATGCATTAGCTTTGTGCCATGACCACAGCCAAGGAACTGATCTGAAAAGAAAATACCAGAAATACCAGAAAAATCCAATCCCAATTCTGCAACAGGCAGGAGGTGGTTCTTTGTTCCCCTCCTTTGTTGATTTCCAAAGCTGCCCTCACTCAAGCATAAACAAAACATCTGAAAATACATCCCGGTCTTTCTGCCCACATTGCACATGCTGTGTTCAAGCCATTTGGATATCAACCACATCCATCTTTGAACAGATGCTCAGAGTGCAGTAGAACAGGTAATATTGCTTCCACTTGTGCAAATATTTTATGTTAGCAACTCCATATGAATTACAGCCCAAATTCTGAAAGATGCTAAAATCCCTCACCATTCACTTACCTGCTTAGACCCGCAAGTAGAGGCCATTAGAAGTAACTATCTGTCAAATATTTTAAACAACATCCCATAACTTGTTATTTTCATTTCTGCAACATTTGACAGTAGCGTACATTGTCAACTGAGCAGACGAAATGAGGAAAACAGGAAACTTTAATTGCCATTTAGGTAGAACTCACCATTACAGCCTAGGGAAAAATGAATGAGGAGCAGAAAGTGTCTAACAACGCTTCAAAAAATATTACAAAAAAGTTTGAGTTGTCAACTTTAATTGCTATCCATATGAATGCAGAGCACTGGCTTTGCAGTTGTATCCCACATGCCATTAGGAATCTGTGAATTAGGTTCCTTTTTAATCAGCAGAATTGCAGCACTCCATGTGACACCGGAGATGGATTTGTCCTAACTGGAAGAAACGGGCTATCATCCTCCATCCCGCAGCCCATGGCTCTGCCTCTAGCCTTCTGGCTGCTGCAGAAACAGCAGAGACATGGCTTTTCCCACCTTGTCAGGAATCAACCTCCTGGACATCTCTCCGTGCCCAGAATAGAAGAAATAAGTTTGTGCCAGCCACGCTGCAAGAAGATGAGGGAGAGAATGAGCTAAGCACTACTTTGTCCTTGGTATGCCAAGTGCAGAAATAAAGTACAATCTCACCCTTACCATATGAATAGCACAGTTTGAATGAGTGCACAGTATTGTACAGGGATTTTCTTCAGATGTATCTGGCACAGCCAGCACGTAATCTTAGTGCTTTTTTTTCATGACCATGGCAATCCTATGCCAAAGCATAGGACTCAGTAATAAAATCCTCTGTCACTGCACATGGGAGAAGTTGAATTTGGACAGAAAGCAGCAAGTACTGTGGGGTGCTGGGATGAATAACAGTGACCACCTAAAACTATCGTAACTGTATGGTGACATTTTTCTAAATATTTTTTTCCCTGAAGAAGTACTTCAGGCAAGACAGGTTTCCAGTCTTGGTTTTAAAAGTGGAGATGTATATGACCATGACTCTAGTCTGTGCACTCCTATAGGTACTGTGACCTATCTAGTTTATAAGAGAGAACAAACCAATGATAAGACGAATGAAGCATTACCTTCCTGTTACCTCTGGAACAATTTCAAAGACCAACGAAAAATAACATAGAAATTTACTTAGGATCAAGGTTAGCTAGAGCAAACAGTGAGTAATTTCTAGCTTTTAAAAGACATTGCTAAGATGAAATGCTTTTCTTATCTCCTACTGAAGCATCTTCCCGTTTATGTAACTAAAAAGTCATAGGTTAAAATAAATAGTAATAAATGAAAGAAATAGAATAGAATAGAATAGAATAGAATAGAATAGAATAGAATAGAATAGAATAGAATAGAATTCATTCAGAAATAATAATTTGTTTATGAAGGAAAAATCAAATAACTGGATTATTTGCAGGAACAGTTCATTTCAAAAACAGTGAATTTTTACCATAGTACAGTTAGCATCTTCATTGGCCAAAGACTGAGATACAGGCAGGGCTCAAGCCTGCTATTATTGAATTAATATGATTTTTGAATGACTGAGCTCATCATTAAACCTCTCAACATACTGAAATGCATTGGTAAAACAGTTGACAAAGGCTGGTTAAGAAACTGAATGGTAATACTAACCATAAAAAACAAATAAGCAAGTGGCACCTTCCATTTCATATTGTTGCTAACTGAATAGATCCTATTCATTAAATAATCATAGGGAAATTTTCTCCCCAAGACTCATCCAAGTCAAGGGCAATGTTCACACTTACGGAAAAGACCTCTGGTCTGAAGCTGAATGCTCTCACACAAATGGAAATTTTTGTAACAAACTGATATTCCAAAATATGACAACTAGGCCTTGAGCCTTATCCCACCATTAGCATTACACTTAACCTTTAAGAACATTTTGAGATCTGTTAGCAGCAGAATGACAATTTGTATAATGTATTAACCTATTTATTTCTCAGATTATCTCTAGAATTTTTGAACCAAAAATTGCCTGCAAAAAGCCCAAAATGTAATTGAACCAGCATCCCCTGAAAAATCCTTCATGCTTCTTTGTACATGCCAAACTATGAGATATCAGCGAAGTATTACCAAAATTGTACTCTAAGAGCTCTTTCAGGTCCTTGTACATCCATCATAAATATGACTAATTGACTTCTGTTCAGACATTATCTTCTTAAACCCTCATTACAGTATTGCCAAAAACGGAGCAAAGTTGAGGACATAACTGAAATTGCTGCTGCATGATTTAAAAAAAAAAAAAAAAAACACCAAGATAAAGGTTCTTTAGTAAGCATCAACAGTCTCATGGTATCCATGAGCAGGGAAGAGCAGGAAGGAAGAGGAGTATACAGTGAATACTGTCAGTATAGTATATGGAAGAGCAGAAAGGCTCTTTATAATAAAACAAAAGTTTGGGTTTTTTTTTTCCCACATTTTGAAGAAGAGAAGAACTTCCAGTAATAGGACCCAAAAATTTTGATTCTCAACCACAAAATGTGAAGCTCCTTTGCTGAGCTTCTGGGTACGAGTGGATTTACAGGCTTTGTTCTTTCCTCCCTCTGCTCCACTCACACAAATCCCTCTGCACACAGGCTGGATGGTGCAGCGAGCTCTCTCTAGAGAAACTTCAGAAGCTTTTCCCTCCCCATCTGTTATTCAAATACATCCTAATTTGTTCTGAGTGGATCTTGTTCTCAGAAGGGCAGTAGTTGCCCTACAGTACCATAAACTCAAAGTTCAAAACCTCTTCACTCCGAAGGAAAAGGCTTCTCCTGTTAGGAAACATCCCCATGCTGAAACTCACCAGGTGACGGGGCCACACACTGTGCTCCAAAGATGGTCACTGCCACTAAGGTGTTGAAAGTCGTCACTGGTTACTTCCTCTCACCATGAAAGGAAACCAGGAGAAAGACCATGAGCTCTCTTATGGAGCACAGCAGAAGCGTCCTAGCTCTCAGGCTTCTTTAAATCCATCACAATTTAAAAAACAGGAAAACACGTAGTGCTTCTGAGGCTCTGCACTAGAGCAAAGGATCTGAACTGACAGGAGCTGTACCCACTGTACCCACAGAAGCAGAGAGAGTGGTGAGGAAACTTTGCTCCAGATCCCATCCTCAGGTGGAAAAATTTCCCCACTGGGTGCTCCAAAACAGGATTTTCACTCTTTCTCTAATAAATTTATCTGAAAGGAAGATAAGGAGAGAGATGAAAGCAGAAGGAGGAGAATAAGTAGATGGATGGACTGCAGTAGAGGTCACGGCACCGGCAAAAATAATTTTCCCATGCTCATGTCTCCACCTCTGGAGGTATCCAAAACCTGCCGGGACACGATCCTGTTCAGTCCACTCTAAGTGACCCTGTTTTAGCAGGGGAGTTAGATGATCTCCAGAGGTCCCTTCCAACCCCAACTGTTCCGTGATTCTATGTCCTCTGTGGGCTAAGAAAGGGAAATACAGCTCAAAGTGCTGTGTAAAAGGATAATCTCTAATTAGGTAACTGCATCTAGAGGCAAGAACAATCTGCCCAGTCATTAGCCATGGAATATTCTGACAGAAATGGTGCCTTTTAATGGGTTATTACAGGAAATATAGGAGCTACAACTAATTTATTACCTTGCACAAAGAGTGGTAACAATTTGCCCAGAACACAACAGAAAAAAAGAAGAGCTTGTAAAAATATCTGAGCAGAAAAGATTCAGCTCCATCCTTTTGCTATGAAAGCACTGGGTCTGTTCAAAGCGCAGATACGAGTCAAGTATGCAAAGTGCCACACTCCAGACACTCCTACTTACTAGCACTAACACAATTGTTAATGTAGAACTGCTCACCACTAATTTAAACAAATTGCATATAATTGGTTCCTATAAACCCTCCAGAAAACACTGTTTCACTACCCCAGCTGCCTCAGTGTATTCTCAGTCCAAAAGGCTTAACACGGACTGGCAGAGGGTACCATGTTAATATAATGGAGTTTTTTGGCTTAACTGCCCTCCTAGGTAAATATCTCGGAACCTAAAGCAATAATTTTTAAATTTTGTTTCAGTGATGGACCTTGATTTCATAATTATTGAGTATTGTGGTCTACTGGGCAGCATTTTACGTAGTGGCCTTTCCACCAGTGCTCTTTCAGAAGCTTTGTATCTACCACTATACCTAACCTCAAAAGAATGAGTATTTTTAGAACTATTCAAAAAGTACTGCTAAGATCTACCCATGCCACATATTTCTATACTAGCCAGATCTTTCTGTACTGGATTAAAAACAAAACAAAACAAAACAAAAAAAAAAACCCTAAAAAAAAAGGCCAGTACTCTGTCAGGGGCTTAGGGTACTGTACATACCCCTGAGGGAGAAAACATTAGTGCCATGTACCAGGGACAAGGAGACTACCAGGTGACTCGCTTACTAATTTGTATACTGCAATGTAGGCAGTTTGAACTTTCATTCTCTGATATTCCTTTTTTTAGAAGTATTTTTCAAAAGGATTAGAACTTCCTGCCAAGTCAGCCTTTCATTAAATAAATTTGCTTCGAGGTCCTTCATTGAAGACACACTGAGACTTCTGAAATCTATTTGTGTAACCTCCAGTTTGTTCTGTATTTCACTGTTGCCTGTACCTAACCGAGCAATGACAAAACCAAGAACTTTGGGATTCTGAGAAAAAGCTCAGTTGTCTCTAGAGGAAAATCCAAGAGAACCATGTCCACACGGAAGGAAATTGTAGCTGATCATTTGCTGCTTGTTCTATTTGTTTTTTCTAGACCTAGATTAGTTTGTTAACTAGATTAGTTAATGCCCTTGACTGGAAACAGGGGAAGGTATGCTTGTTCTGCAAATTAGTCACTCTAAGATAAAATTACAAGAAGATGAAGCAGGCTGAGGCCGATGTAATAATTATTTGAGTAATAGTAGATTAAGGACAGAACTATTTAATCTGTACAAGAAAATTTTTGTCTTCAACAGAAACTGGGGCCTTCCCTTAGAGAGACCATGGAGTGGTGGATTAACAAGAAAAGATTTGAATATTTAAATCTAGCTAGATTTTAAAAAACCCAAAACAGTGTGCCAAGGCCAAAAAAACCTCTCCCTTTTTTTCTTCTGAGAGCAAAGATCATTTACAACCACAAGAACGGTCCCATGTTCTGGCCATGGAGAGAATGCTTCCTTTATCCTCCTGTAAAACACATCTCTGGAGGTCTCTGATGACTTGAATACGACCATGGAACGCTGCTGTGTAAAGCAAATAGCAATAAACTTCCTAGAAAAAGGATTAAAAGTGGTGCTTTCAGTTACTATGACAAAAAAAACCACTATAAATGAGGAGACACCAAAAAACTTAATTTCTCCAGCTTAGAAGAAGGACTGAAAATAAGGTACTTTCACTCCTGAAAAGAACCTCAATGCAGTTAGTCTGGCCCAAGCAGTCTTAATTGCCAAGCCATATGAAAATTCCTAGACATGTTACATTAATGTTCTACTAACAGAAGAAACAGTTTCCAAGACACCTAATACACTGAGAAGTATTTATACTGAAAGTCTTTTATTCCTCTGTTGCTAAAAAGACTTTACTGGCTTAGAAGATTTGACTCGACTTCCAAATTAAGAGTGTTTAGAATAGTTTCAGAAATCCCAGCTTTTTCCAACAAGCTCACAGCCGGAGTAAAGCCCCTCACTGTGCTTTATTTTAAGGCAAAACATAAATGTGTCTCATCATCAGAGCTTTTCATAACTGCTTTTATTGCAAGCAGTGAAAACACAAACATCTCTGTTAAATGCAACACTCTTCTTAGCCCCAGATTAAGCAGTGATACTCGGGTTTCTTCAGATGTTCAACTTGTAAAGGAACAGCCATCTGAAGGGGTCTTCAAGGGATTGATGAAAAAAGAAGAATTTCCTGCTTAAATTCAATCTTTTCACATCTAGCATTAAAAGTAACAGTAAACATACCCTGTGCATCCTCACAGGAAAGAATCAAAGGATTCCAAGTGCCACAAACTGACTTTCCCTAAAACTACTAAAAAAAACCCCCACCCAACCACAAACCAAATGCAAACTGCTTTACGCTGTCTAATTTTCATTAATTTAAGAAAAACACACAAATATTCTGGACCATACTGTCAGACTATAAGCCAGACCCTTTAAATTCATAGACTGTGACCAGATTTCATCTGCCAACATATTTAAAGCATCAATAATCAGAAAAAAGCCTATTTCTTCACTCATCTCCTCACAACCATATAAGGGGAGAGGGCAACGGGTGACCATGCAGGGAAAAATATGTATCTTTTAATTAAAGGAAGATCAAGAAGTACGTGCATCGACAATGCAGGTTGATACCCGTGTAGCCCAGAAAATAGAAAGTGGGTATGCAGTGAAACAACAGGTTACTGAGATGACGGATAGTGCTGACAAGTTTTGTTGCACATGCTCACACAAATGAAGGGATGATCCCAAATAAGGTCAGTGAGAAGGAAAGGAAGTACAAGACAGCGAAGCAGAAGAAAAAAAAGATTTTATTCATAGACAGGGGAAATCTCCTGTCCTTCAGCTCTTCCTTACCCTGGAACTCCATCTTCTTGTGAAAGAGAGAAAAAAGAGGAGGTATGCTCCTTTCCCCAGCAAGATTGAGCTTTCCTTCCTGTCTGCTTCATCCTCCTCAGAAACTCCTTATGATTCATTCCCTGCAGACTCGGGGCTGCGCTGCTCAGATGCCAGACTTGCTCAGAAGCAGATACACTCTGCTCTCCTTGCTCCACCAGCTTTGCACAAGGTTAACCAAGGGCCCATAGGAAGCCCCTTTCTAGGTGCTCCTTCCTCAAAGGATGAAGCTGAGATTCATCCACTTTACTGAAGCTCTAATAACCCCTTAGCTTGTCCAGGATGGTGTTATGCCGTTATCAGTCCAGGTACAGTTCCTCTCTGAAGCTGGAGGCACAAGTAAACCACCCTACAAGCAGAGCTTGCCTTAACTTTCCTTGCTGGAAGTGAAGGGCTTTTACTGATCCTCTTTGACTATGTTCAGATTGCTAAAATAAAGCAGTGCTAGAGCCCTAGTCATCCACACTCTTCCTTAAGTCCCAGGCACCACCTCAGCAAGCTCTCGCCAAGCTAAATCTGCCAGGGAGGGTGGTAACTGTAAGTGGTGTGGACATGAGCCAGCCAGAGCCATTTGGACTTGGATCAATCCCTGGCCCTTTTTAATTAAGCAATATAAATTCAGTCTTATGTTCCTGAACAACTAGGAGGAGTTTAAGGTGGGAGAAGGATATCAATGCCAAACTGAAGGTGGACAGTTCTTACTCACAATTCTGACTTGCCATCTGTTAATGAGAAGAAGAGACTGTCTTTCCCTTTGAAGTTACTTAAAGATCTCCACTGTAGGCTTCTTGACGCAAATTTATGGTCATCTACAAGGACTGAATGGCACCCAACACTCTTGACCTGTTTGACTGTGAACTTACTAAGCTATTGGAAGAAAAACACAAATTAGCACTGAACCTATAGTACCTTCTTCTATAGTTTGTACCGCCCAGGACATGGTGCCTTATACAAAGATTTACACAGCTTAAGATCCATAGAAGCATACATTCTGCATTTTAAAAGTTCTGCTGTAAAACAGTTTGAAGGGGGGGGTATTACATTTCCTCTCACCAGCAGTTGCTGTGACAACTACACAGGCTGTTTCAGCTTAGATTGAGGGCCACCCTCACGAGCCAGCTCCTGTGCCATCATCTCTCCTGCAGGTGTTAGCCCAGGCAGCTGCAGCACACGCAGGGCTCCACATACCCATGCAGGTCCAAAGCATCGAGGACTGCCACACAGGATGCTCACAGGGCATCCACGTGACAGCAGGAAGGCAGGAGGCCCTGGACACTCAGCCTAAGGTCACCCTGGCCACTTCTTCCGAGCTATGCAGTTACAGCTGGTAGACTCAGGGGAGCGTGAGAGCACCTTCATTTATAATAGCAAAGCAATGTTTACAAGGATATCTCACCTTTAGCAAGATAGCTATAAATGGAATAAATTGAGTGAAGCTAGACTCTCAAACATAACTCTCTTATATGTCCTTGGAAAGAAAAACTTCTAGAAATAGACGTTTTCCATGAAAATGTCCTTAAATTTCAGATCTATTTGCTCCTCAATTGATAAATAGCTTCAACAATTTCTAAGTTCTGCTTGCCTGTAGGACTCTCTATCACCAACCTGTCTAAATGACTACAGACTCCTTTAATCCCTTTATTATTTACCTTATAATTTCTTTTGTCATTCTGGTTCTTCATCTCCCTCTGAGAATAAGTGGGAGAGAGAGAGCATCCCACACTCTTCATGTATCATCCACATAGCCCCTGAAAAAAACTCACCTAATGTACTAACATCACATTCTGACTTACTTTTGTTCCAACTTCAGCGAGTTCCACCCCCAAAATTCTTAACCTACATATATGACTACAAGGGCTTAGTATCTATCTTCTCCTCATCTTCTGTCTTAAATCTATTAGCAGGTGTTCTTTTTGGCAGCCAACCAAGACTATACTTACTCCAGACAGCCACTGAAGTCCAAGGAAAAGGAACTTCAGAAAACCTAACAAACCCTTGTTTTTCTGTTTCTCCTGATACTTTTAAAAAATATTTTAACCCAGACTGCACAATGTACAGCTGCTTTGGTTTTAAGGTCCTAAACTTCTACATCCACTTTCTTTCAGATGGAAGCTGGTACAACTGGAATAAAATCACTCTCATCCAGCATCCAAGAGAAACTTAGTAGCACTAACATGAAACTCAGTGACCCTACAGTTAAACTACCACGATATTCACCTTCATACATCTACGGTCAGGTTTTTTTTTTCTCATTGTGCTTAAAGACTTTTTTTCTTTTTCTTTCTTTTTTTTTTTTTTTAATGAGAGCACCATATTTATGTAGCTATCTTGAGGAACCCCTTAGAGAGTGTTTTCATCAATGGTGTGTGGCAATGGTCAACATCCACGATGTTGAAATGATAAGAAAGCCAACGTCTTCAAAGACATACTTTCAAAGAAAACTTTCAGTCAGAAGAGAATATCTTCTGTGGCACACAAATCACTGGATTCATCTCCACTTCATGTCAGTAATGCTTCAGATACATCATTTCATATAAACTGCAAAGACAAATCAAAATGAGGAAAGACCCTAGAACAGAAAATCACGATTACTCTATTCTCACTACTTGGTGCAAATTTCTCCTACCATGAGTAACCCAATTTATTTTACCCAGATATGTATTACATAGGAAACTACAACAACTTTTCCTTTCTCTTATATTTTCACAATTCCACAAACATTATCAGAGTTTAAAGTCCAGTTTGAAAACAAAATAAGATCCCCTTCAAAAATCATGGTTCTTCCATCCAAACACTACATAATGACTTATCTGCAGTAAAATAATCCCCTACTGCTTTCAGATGCCCTGTTCCATGGAAGAGTCCATGCTACAAGTTTCAAAGATAAGAGAATTCATCTCTGCCATGTTTCAAAACTTTGTGCATACAGCCAGAGCTCAACACTTCAGAACACAGGGTTTAGCAGCTCATAGTCACTGGCTCTGCTACTAATGTCCCTGGTCAGCAGATCCCCCAGAGCATACTGCACTGAAGCAGCACGTTACGGTCCTTTCATACAGTAATGTCTCTAAACTAGGCTATCAAAAGCGAGCTCCAAGGTGAACAAGATGAATCATAAGAGAGCAAGATCCAAACCACAGTTTTACTCTGTACCCTGCTGAGGTTATGGACATATGGGGCATGCCTTGCATCCACACAGGTTTTGCAGTTCTCTGGGATCTCTTCTGCAGGGTGCCATGGCCACAAGCTTCAAGAAGACACATAGCACCTAAGTGAACAGACCACGCCAGGACCTGGAACCAGCTCCCTACCAACTCAAATAAGAAATGCCCAGCACTATTATCCAGAAAACATCCCTGGAAGCTGAGGAGTCCTGCTTTAACAGCAAAATCTCACAAAAATCATTTTATCCTCAAGCAAGTGTTATCCTCAAATGATCCTCAAAACAATTGAAAAGGATAACATTCATTCTCAGGTCTTCTAAATCCTCTTGCTGATTTTACTGTCTTTTCCTAATCAATCACAATTGCTTTACAGCCTCTGCATTTCTTTATTCTGCTCTTTTTCTGCTGCTGTAAATTAGCAGAACATGGGAAAACAATAATATATACAGCTCATGCCAAATAAAAAAGGTAGTTCATCAAGGGTAGTCCATCAGCCTACCCTTCATCCATCCTAAATACCTATTATATCATTAATAATATAAGCCTGTGCAGTTGTTATGCTCATGGTCACTAGATAATTATTCAAAGTGGTGGAGAGGACTTAAAAATATCTGAAAGAAATACAATTAAGGGCTAATTTTCCTCAAAGACCCTATCCAAAGTAAAAATGTGAGATGTTTGCAAAAGGAGAAGGTGAAAAAAACTCAAAGAAATGTGAGAGGCTAAAACGGAGATGACAGAGTTTGGGATGGATCAAGGTCGTATTCATAGAGACAATAAACATCTGAGTAGAGCCAGGAGACTAGTAAATGTTGGTTATGAAACTCTGTGTAACCAGATTTTTAAGGCAGAAAGTCTCCTTCACATGGGGAAAAACATTTTTAAAAAAGGATTTCACACAGCAAGGTACTAGGAAGAACTCCCTCAGGGGTGCAAAGCTTTACAAATTTTAATCCACCTGTTAATGCTACTTTAAAATATGGATTTTAGTGAAAGAGTCCAAGCCACAAAATTGCACGTGGGTTTTAGACATCATAAAGGTAGTTCACATCTGTGATCTTGGGCTGATCACCTAGTGGGATAATCTGCCTACATCACATTTAGGTTCAGTTTCTTGGGAACTATTAGCTGTCTAGGTTTGACTTGCAATTTCCAGTTCCAAGAAAATCAGAACCATGAAGTGGCTCTTTGTGTCATTAGTACTACAAATTAATAGGGACTACTAATAATTTAACCCTCGTTCAGAGATTCCTGATCGGTTATTCTGTAAGATACTACAGTATTAATGATCTAACTGATTTTTTTTAAGCATTTTCCTGTTCTATAATTTTTCCACATCTTTTTATTTATTTATTTTCCACTATGTTTTGCACTGGTAGTTCCTCTTCATCTCATTCAATGTCAATAAATGTACCTATACAGCAATGAGTGATATGTGTAGAAACTACTGAGCAATGGTAATGCTCCATAGTACATTCCTTTAATGAGAAGCATGAACTGAGAACTGTTTGATCTGCACATTTTGTTTGATTGTAGCAGGACATGATTAGAAATACATTTACCGAAAGAGTAACAAGTCTGACAAACTTGCCTTCTTTAAATTAACATTTTCGTCTCAAACTTCATTAAAGGGCAATGAAATTCCTGTATATTTCCTTTGCTAGCATTGGTGAGAAGCAAGAGATTTATATGTAAACAGAAGTCTGCTTCTTTTATATGCACGCTCTCTCTCTCCTGTTCAAACTGTTCAAGGGTGGTACAACATTCTAGTTTTCAGTCCCACTAGAGCCTAATTCTTTAAAAGCTTCTTCAAGGGAATAACATTCCACTTCTTCCCCCAAGAGAAAGGACATTGTGAAAACATGCCCTTTTCAGGAGATACTTCCTTATCCCATAGGCCTAGAAAATCCATAGAAATTAACTTCTTTTAGCTGGACGAAAGCAGCGCATGCAAAGGGACGTGTCAGCTGCTGCCCCATTTTTGTTCTCCAAAGCCAAAGATATCCTATACCCTCAGCAAAGGCAAGTTATACTGCACAGGAAGCAAGATGACTGAAATGTCCAGGATTTCAAGACAGTTCAAGGAAGGAAAAGACACCATGAAAGAAGTGCTTTTCACCTAAAAAGCTCTCTTTAAACAGTAATCACAAACACAGAGCATGAATAGCAGTGTTAGCCTCTGTTTTTCAACAGAAGAACCAAGGAGTACCCACAGAAAGTGCAAACCCCTCCACATCCTTTCCACAGAGCACTTGGCTATGCTGAGCTCGCTGCCATGCAAAGTTTTTTGTTGCCCAAAATAGAAATGCTGTTTGATAACTAAAGCTGTGTAGCCCTTTCAGAAGCTACTGCATGCAGCGACCTAAACACAATCTCCTACTTCAAACAGTCCAGTGACAGCTGAAAACTGAGAGGACAGATGAGGGGAAGGATCAAACCCAAAGATTTGCCCATGTCTTGCATTTTTTCTTACACCACCTGATGCCCAGAGATGGAAACAGGACATGCTCAACAGCTAAGGCACAAGTCCTGCACATTCTGTGTCTTCACTATGTTCTTATCTTTCCAGATGACAAAGCCATACACAAAAAACCATGGATGACATGATGAATTTTCAGTGAAAAGCAAAGTCTATTCCTCTCTCAGCTCAGTAAAATACAGGCCTTTCGGGAATCTCCTCAGAACAATGTTGTTCATAGAGGATTACAGTTTATTTGTATCACTGTCTTCAAGCAAAAGTCAGAAAATTCCAGTGGAATTAAAATGTTTAACCTTGGTTTCATTCTGCTGTCTGATAGGACCAGGTTCATTTTAGTGCCACAAAAAGATTAAGCCAAGTAATTTCCAAGACAGTGCCTACTCCATGCAAGCACTGAACTTGTTCAGTGCAATTCCCCCTGCTGTTTCCAGATGAAAGTGAAATAACCTGGTGTCAGAGTGAAAAGACAAAACACAGACATTAAAATTATATTATCAATTTCTGCCAGAAACTGTGTGCTACCTATTCTCATTTGACCCACACAACCACTCAATATTAACTCAAAAAACATTAAAATTTTGATTATGTTCACCACAGTATTGTACCTAAACCAGTGCATTGAATTATACTGCAGAAGGTGTTACTAATCTGGCTTGTGCATTGAATATTACTACAGATATTAATATTCTGACTTCTTGACGCTGTTTCATCAGCAACTATTTACTTTCCTTGCTACTATTTAATGTGAGTGCTTCTAACAGCATATGCTACCAACACTCCAAACCTGCATTCCATCTATCCATTAAATGCCTTTCACTTAATGATTTTTGAGGTTTTGCCTTCACAAAGTTCTTCTTCAGATTCAGTGTGCTCCTCTTTTGGATAACAACTTTGTTAATTATTCACAGGCTATTTACCTTTGCTGCAGAGTATATTAAAGAGAATACACTACGCACGTTTTGTTTGCTATGTGTTCAGTCTGTAATGGTGCCAAACACCATCAGTTCCCCTTGCAATTATTATTTTCAGTACTTCTGGATGGATCCGCTCCTAGGATCCACTTCAAGAACACAATAAATATTTTTAATGTAATTAAAAAGTAATAATTGCTGTTGTTAATAAAATATTCATAATTTTATAATTTTTAATTAATAAGCCAGTCTGAAGATGAATATACTCTTTTGACCACTTTATTATATGGGCTCTGATAAAAAGATTTTCTTCCCAGCTTCATTTGCTGAGACAATAGAAGGACACTGTGCAAGAAGGGGGCTCTTTATGAACTAGACTTGGGTGCAGTCCTATAAAGTTTATTTCCAGGTAAACTCTTCTTTACTATAAACACACATACACTCCTTCAGAACAGTGGCAAGTAGCTCTTGGATACATTAACTGTATATCAAGCCTCGTGCTACACCTTAGCAATTTTTTTTCACAACAGAGATTGTAAAATTTTATGATTATTCAATGTTTTGTTACTCAGCAAGCTGTTCAGTAAACTAGTAATTTATCTTTGAAAAGCTATCATTCACTGAAATGCAACAAACAAACAAACAAACAAAAGGGCCAACAGCACACTTGTGCAGTGTTCAGACATTGCCTCCAATTTCTAACAAGCAGGAAGGGAAGGCATAGGTAAGTAACGGTGTGTCCAAAATCACAAAAGCCATCTACACCAGAACTAGGTAAAGGAACAAATCACTGCTCCCAAAGCAACAAGATCATCCTTGACTGAATGAAACACCCTCCAGCAGGACTCACTGTTTACAGGCACATTTGGCAAACATCTGTAAATATTCAGAGTTTAATTTGCACACAACCACTTCATTTATCAATCTGCAATCCAGATTCCCTGGAGAATTTTATCCTGCATATTGATTGTTCCTATGAAAACCTCAGTAGTGACCCCACCAGCAACAAAGTCCCCCCTCAGAGTCCATGTAACAGCCCAATTCCCATTTCTTTAGATTTATGAAGTCCTCTTGAAAAACTGGTTTCCAATTCCAAGCAACCCTCTCATCTCCAGATTATATTTTTACAGGCATTTCCTGGATAGAATATCTTTACAAAGGGACAAATTCTGAATGTCTAAATCACTCCTTTTCAAAATTTGAAGTCAATAGGAATTTTAGCTTAAAATTAATATACTTAACATAATCCGAGAAGATTAAGTAGAATAAACATGAAGCTCAAACGAAAAATGCATACACATAAATATTTAAACCTATGATATTTGTAAATACATTTTTTGTATTTTCCTTAAGCCTAAATCATCCTTTATATATTTGAATTCATTTATAAATGGCCAGTCATTAGCAGACATTGAACTAGGTGCAAATATTTTATTACAGCAGGGAGATGCATGAGCAGGCATAAATTTCACCCCTTAATAAGTAAAGTATGCAATTTAATTTGATCAAGAATAATTAAATTTGTATAAATTCAGGAAATGTATTCCATAGAGGACAAAACTTCAATAGGTGAAATACATGTAAATAGGCAGTTTTACGTTTGAGCAAGAGAAACAGACCATGGCTTAATTCCCCTTACAGAAATTACGGTACTTAAGCAGTCAGAGCTGCTTTTCAGACCTACATGAGAGAAACTTCAAGGACCTGATCCCTCACCTCTCACTGTCTTTTGGTGGGAGGTTTGTTTTCTATGAGTAAGGAAAGCAGTGGGGAGGCCAAATTTTATCAGAATTCAGATAAAGACATATACACACTATATATTTTATGGGCAGGACACAAGCTTCCATTTCAAACAGATCCTCGCATGGCTGTGCTTAGAAACTTTTTCAAAAGTATTAGCAACCATGAAATACCAGCCAAACTATTTTATGGAGAAGGAAATTAACATGGGACTATGCAGAGATTCCAGTTCAGCCGCAGCCTGGATTTGAGACGTATTGCTTTTTAAATAGGTTTTGCATTTGAAATTGCTGTGAGATTGATACTAATTTCCTAAACTAAATCCTCCATCAGTAATATATTTATAGGAATGCCTATTGCCATCTACTCTCCTGTCAACATCCCTGACTGTGTTACAGAGATGCTTCTCCTTGGAAGTGAATGGAGAGGAAACCTGATCCATCCTCTGTCTGTTGGGTTGCCACCAGGAGTGAAACGTGATAGCAATTCCCGCCATGGGGGCATCTAGTACTCCAGCCAACACACCTCCCATGGGCACTCAAACACGTGCCATTTGGTAAAAAAAAATCTATTCTCTTGCTGGAGTTGCTTCAAAAAGTAACCAGAGATAATCTCCTTCCCTGCTTCTCCTCAGGCCCCAAACCCTCTCCATGACTTTGCCATTCCCTAGCTGAAGATACCCAATCTGGAGCCTGGGGATGGTGGTGAGAAAACCACGAGGACAATATCTTATTATAACAAGCCTTGGTTCAGGTCTTATGGTTTGGAGCAGTTTTTAACTATTTGTGTGAAAAAGTCCCTTTGGTCTTGCACTTTTTGAAGTCCTCTCTGTGTGTATGACAAGCAGGAAGGGCAGAGTTAAATAGAAATAATTGCAAAAGCAAGTGAGGCCCAGGGAATGTGACACATGGCAAATACTTTCATGAGGGACAGGACGCTGCAGATACGTGGGTCTTCATTAATTTTGGTACCATTAAACTCAGGAACACTCAAAAAAATTCAGTAGCTGAAAACACAGCCACACCTATTGATTCCCAAAGTTTTTCTCCTTATGAAGAAATGCGAAGAGGTAAATAATTGCAGCAATCAAACACAGCTCCTCTGTCGAGGATATCAAATTTTAAACCGAGGGGTTTCAGACAGCCATAAACAGAAGCCTCCTGATGCAACCCTGCCAGAGACTTACACACAGCCCTTCGGACTCCTCATCCCTCCCTGCCCTCTTGCCCCCCTCTCTGGAGCTCTGACCGGTGCCGGTTGCCGGTGCAGGCGGGGCGAGGCTCCCAGGGACGGCGGGGGAGCCCGGGAGAGGGTCCGCACACGGAGAGGGGGCTGCAGCCAGCGGTGCGGAGGAAACGCAAAGCGGAGAACATTTGGAAAAGAGCCACCCAGCCCCGTTTCTGGAAATTGACCAACTCTCGACAGGGACAAAAAAAGTGCAGCAGGCCGAAAATAGCTAAATAAACTGCAATTACAGCCAGCGTTAGCTGCCTAACCTGCTGGATTTTCCGCACGGTTGGATCAGCGGCAGCTGCTCGCTCATTTGATGCCTTTTGAGACTAAAAAGCCCAGCGGCTCCCGAAAAGTTTGGCGGGCAAAAGGGATGTGCCGCAGAGGGGATGGGGGTCTGCGGGCTGCCGCAGAGGGGGAGCCCCACGGCCCGGGGGCACCAGGCGAGGCCGCGCATCACGGCACCGGCTCCCTGTGCTCCCGCCGGCGACCCTAGCCTGAACGGAGATGATCTGCCGTCAGAGCAACAGCGCCTGTGACCGAGCTACCAGCTAATCCGCCCGAGCGGATTATTAGCCTCCTCAGACATACAGCCGCAGTTCGGCGCTCCCGGAACGGGCTGCCAGGACGGGGCGGGCGGCTCTGCTGGGCTCAGCGTCCCGGCTGCTCTGATGGGATCAACGCGGAGCGGAGCAGTGCAGCGCAGACTGTGCGGGCGGGGAGCGACACCGCGGACCTGGCCGGAGGGGTGGCCCCGGTCAGGGCCTCACTCCTCGCCCCCCAGCTCGCTCCTCTTCCCCTGCCCACCTCGCTTGCTTAGACTGCTCCCCCCACTCCTACAGAAGAGGGGGTCATGCCTCCTCGGCCAGTCCAGCCCTTCGCAGGTAGGGCTGCGGGGTATAGTGCCGCTCCTGCCACCCAAATGCACTCGTCCCATGCAGAGGGAGTAGGTAAGTGCGGCAAAGTCCCCGGGGAGGCGGAAAGCTGTGCTGCGGTTGCCTGGCACTCCGAGGGACGCAACTTGGCTTCAGGGGCCGATGTCTTGACAGCCTGCCCTCCGCAAGGGAAGGACACGAATCTTTAGGGGATAACGAGGGTGTGTGTGGAGGGGGATTCACCTCACCCCCCCACTATGCAAAATGAAAGACTAGAAACCACCACCTCCCTCTCCCCACCCCCCCATCCCCCCAAATCCTTTCCTCAGGAGCATCGCCTCTTGCCCAGAGCACCACGGCGCTGGAGCCGGCCCCCCGGGGGCTGGGGAGCCAAGGCAGCGGCCAGGGCAGGCAGGGCCATGCCGCCGCTCTGCTCTCTCCCCGCGGTCACGGCCCCTGCGTGCGCGGCCCGGGCAGGAGGAGAGGGGCGTCCCCAGGGGCTGCGAGAGGGTGGTCGGCCGTCCTGACCCTGTCTGGCCCGTACCGCCCGGGGGGGCACACGGCTGGGAAGTGGCCCCCGGCTGGCTGCAGTGCTGAGGGACGAGTGAAGCGAAGGGCACTTTGCGGGAGGCTGAGCGCAGCCTCCGGCGGGGCATTTCAGCCTCTTTGGTATGCTAAGTGGCTGCTTTTCACTGCTGCGGCAGCGGAGGGGGGGCAAGGGGCGAGACGAGCTGGCAAACGGAAGCCGGGGGCGGGGAAGGGTAAATCCGCCGAGGTGCCCACCTCGACTCTGCACCGGACCTGGGCTGGGCATAGCAGCACCCGGCACACCGGCTGCCTTTAAGGAGAGGGGTGCGGGCTGCCAGCGCTGCTGCTTGTTGATGTTGGGGTGTCAGAGAGGCAACGAGAGCCTATGATCTACTACACTGCAGTGCCAGCGTCAGGAGTCTCTTGCTCGGGAGCTGCCACTGCAGGGCAGCCGGCACACACACACCAGCGCGCACACACGGCATCCCTCCCCCCACAGCCCGGGCTCCGGCGGCTCTCGCCTCCCCAGGCACGCAAGTGCTTGCAGACAACCTGCCGGCCGGGGTGAGCGAGCAAGGCGGCGCGGGGGACCAGAGGCCGGCGGGGAGGGCCGGTATTTCCCCTGAA
>VZRR01010904.1:482495-641525 GCA_013398015.1 Oreocharis arfaki | reverse complement strand
CACGTGCGGCTCGGCCCGGCCCGGCCCGGCCCGGCACCGCCCGCGGGCAGGACGGGCGGGCTGCCCCCGGGCTGGCCGCCCAGCGCGCACCCCTGTACCCCTCAGCTGAAGTGCTCCGGCGCCTGAAATCTGTCCCTCCCCCAAGCGTGGCTCTTGCCAGTCTCGGCCATGCCATGCTCTCAACGGTCAGGAATGACCAACGCAGTCGCGAACTGAATAAATCAGCCCGAGAGGGGTGTTTCTTTCTGCAACCTGCTGGCATCAGACCTAGAGGGTGTTCTGGTGAGGCATGGGGGTTGCCCCGGCAGAGGCAAGCACCGTGTGTCTCATGGTGTGATGGTGCCATGAACGGTGGAGTCCTGGGCCGGGACTGGGGTTCCCAGGTACCACAAATTCCCAGAGAGGGAGTGCTAACACAGCCCCACAAAGCACCTGCTGCACAGCACATGGCAACCCGGCCATGGGCAGACGGACCGGCTCCTGAGCAGCGCCAGTCAGTGCGCTCCATAGGCCCACCCAGGGAGCGCTGCCCTTTCACCAGTTCTCCCTGGCCTCCGCCGGACGGCTGCACCAGCCGAGCCCGGAGCGTTTGCACCCACGCGTGGCAGTGGTGGCACTGGAAGAGCTGGAAGCTGATGCCCGTGTTCTCCCTCTCCCCTTTAGAAGCTCTGTGGACTATTTGGATACTGGAAGATGTTGGAAGGTAGGACAGAGAGCATGAACAAATGAGGGGAAATACTATGAAGTAGTAGTAAAAAGGAGCTGCTGACAAGAGAGTGGAAGGAGAAAACAGGACAGTGAANTCCCCTCCCCTCCCCTCCCCTCCTTTCATTGCTAAAGTAATCTATATCCACCTTTATGATCATCTTTACCACTTTGAACAAAGGTTTGCTCTTTGACCAGTCATTTTTTCCAGTGTCAGAGTACAAGCTGGAAGTACCAGGACACTGTTTTCATCTATGGAATCTCTAATAATATTCACATTCCTTTAGACATGGTCAGATATTGGTGTTTTCTCCTGAACCCATGGAAGCTGGCATTGCTCAAGGAAGTGTAAGACTTAAATATGAAAAATGCAGAGGTTTGTGTGTGTGCTTTTTCTGCACTGTCAGGATCTGTTGCTTACCGACACTGGGAAATGCTTACAGTAAACATTTGGTCAGCACACCAAAAAACCCACCAGGAAACAGAAATTTTCCAATAGCTTTAATTTCAGTAAGATTCTGGATTTATACGTATAGATGAGCTGCTTGGTTACTAGATCCTCATCTACATTATGTTTAAGCATCATTACCCTGTTTTACAAAGATGAAGAATTACACACAGGAATGAAGTGCTACTTTGTGAGAATTAGCCCATGGGATTTGCAGAACTTTGGAGAATCCCTACTTCTGAGCACACAAGTTTGTAAAAATAAAAAGAAGCAAAGCTCGATAGATTCAATGTAAGAAAAGTTAGAAAGAGGTGAGGCAAAGGTCACAGAGGTGATACTGCTTGTTGCTAAGAGGTGGCTTGGTCCCTTGTTCCATCACCTTGGCCGTGCTGCCTGTTGAGCCAATGCGCTGTCCTGCCTGGTGTGCGGATGTTCCACAGGCTGCTGGGAAGACAAGCTGGCTCAGCCACCTTGCTGCCAGCTGGATGGGAGTTCACAACAGCCCTAGTGCTATTCATGGTAGCTCATATGTCACAACTCCCTACAAACATAAAACTGATCTAGAGTGTTCCCAAAATATCTGAGGTCTCTGTCTATCTTCTCTTGACCACAAGAGCCAACAATATGTAGCTGGGCACAGTGTGTTATCTGTAGAAAACAAAAAGTCATTTACCAGCTTCCCACCCAAGTGATTGGTATATATATCCCTCAGGATAGCTTGTAACTCCCTGCTTTCTAAATGAAAGTAAAACTTCTCTGTAGCATCTCATCATCATTCATTTGTCAGGAATTGTGGCTACGGAACCCAAGGGGGCTGGTTCCAATGGTAGTTATATGATTTAAGGTTTACCAGAATTATAACAGAAGCAGAAATTTTGTATCTGAATTGGGATAACAAATACACACCTTGCCTGTCTGATGACTTAATGACCTTGAAAAGGTCCCCAAAGCATGGCAGGCCTGCAAAGAAATACCTGAGCGAGAGCAAGAATTTATTCAGGATTCCTCTTTATGCAAAGTCAAAGTCATAGAAAGATTAGCCTTCTGAAAGAAGAGTTGACCCAGTGTGAAAAAACACCCCTAAAACCCACAAAAAAACACGAACCAAAAGAACTTAGACATCTAGAGCCATCTGAGATGTCCCAGGGTATCTTGCAACATCAGGCATGGAAGATGTGATTCTGCATCTGTGGGACACCAAGGCCCTTACGGAGATGCAGGTGGAGACCACACAATGCATCCTAGAGAATCTCAAGAGGACAGTGATTGCTAACTATGTATAAGCTATTGTATGGATCTTCTAAATCCTTATTGCATAGGGGCTTAGATACTCAGCTCATACACAGACACAGACACAGTTCAGTTTAGGTGTCTTGCCTACAAGCTGTACCCCAAACTAAATGTTTATACCTGTAGACTCTTGCTATCCTTGGAGACAGCTAGTTCCCCTTCATCTCTTCCTATTCTATGCCAGGAGCAGTTTCTGGAGGAGAAAGGGAGGATGAACCCTTTGTCATACTTAATAGTAGAGTTTTTTGACTATTCCACAAAGAGAACATCAAAAAGAAGTTCCCAAGTACCAGGAGCAAGGGAGACAAAGGTGTTGAGCCTTTTTGGAAATGTCACCTTGTTCCTAGTGGGAAAGGGAAGAAGGAGGGATTGTCAATCTCCCTTGATTCAGCATACAGGTGCACTTACCCTGAGTGAATGAAGAGTATGAGTTTGAACATTGGATGATCTTAAAAATTTGAATATGCTGATCCACCAGTTCCAGCCGAGTACCAATGTCTGTAGGACTAGAAGGGTGACATTTCTTGCCTGAGAAAGGAAGAGAGAAAATGGGGAATAGACCATATTCTTACAAGCAAATGTTGGTCAAATCCATTGGTACATATATAAGAAAAGAAGTACCCAAATATGAGGATTTTCCTGTTGTTCCATGATGATGAAAGAGATGCAGGGAGTTCTTGTGGCAGCTCAGGTGATCAGTGCCCTAAACTGGTGATGCACTGGTGCCCTGTAGAGGTGATGCCTGGTTGAGGAGCCTGGGTGAAGGTGAACATACGTGGAGGGCCTGGGATTATTTCAGTTTACTGAAGCAAGTGGATATTTTCATGAGCATGAGTGCTGTCCTCAATTGTCTGGCTCTGTCCTACCAAACTGGTGTCTCATGACAGCATTGCTTCTGCGGGAAAGAATGAGCTACGTGAACAGGAGATTTTGAGCCTGGAGCTGCCTGCTCGGTAGAGGCCTAAGGTCCTGATACTCATCAGGAGCAATTTTGGAAGGAATCCTGCTGTTTCCATAGAGAATAGCGAGATTTTATGAGACATTAACTGGGTGGTGGATGGGATATGGGTGTGATGTGGATCCAGTGATACATGAAATGGTCAGAAATCCAAATCAGAAACTCTGGCCTGTTACCCTGTTTTGGACCGTAAGCCCCGTGAGAGGCTTTACCAGGAGGTGCCAAGTTTGCCTTACTGAGCAATTTGCTGATTTAAAAGCAGCAATGTGAAAAAAGAGCTTTATTCAAGGGTCAGGACTCTGGCATGCTGGGTCTGGTAAAACATGAAGACTGTGCTTGGACTAAATCTATTTTTGCAGGGGAGAATAAAAGACCTAAATTGGAAGTAGCAGCCAGATTGAGACAGCTCAGATATTGTCCCACATTAGACAAAATGTAATCCATTCATTAGTCTGTAGAAAACTTGAGCAATGTTCATAGAAACGGAAATGCTGCTGCATGCCTTAACTGCATGAACATATTCCCTGGCAATGTAGGGTCCAGTGGCCATAAACACGTGTCAGTCCACTTGTGTGTGTACCACCCCTGCTTTCCCCAAGGGACAGGCTACGTGCAGGCGATCTGGCAGAGCACAGAGTCAGCAAATGGGGTAGCATACGATGCAGGAGGAACCCATGTAGGTTTGTGTGTAAGATTTGCCTTCAGGAGGCCTATTAAAATTCTTTCCATCCAACATGAATGGAGCAGACTTGCTCAAGCAGAGCTTGTGGTAGCCATACTTGCCTCTGCCTAACCTGCGGCACCCACATGGCAGTGACTGCCTTCAGGGCGCTGGGCAGGGGCTAGGGAGTGGTGAGTGATTTACAGATTGAGCTTTTCAGCCTGCAGACATGTCTTGGCTGTGCTGCTGGGGGCTGCCGTGATACCAACTCCAGATGGCTTCAGCACAGAGCCTCCTCCACAGACCGAAACTTTGAGAGCAGAGCCCTGGCTACTCCATGACATACAAGCAGCTGTAAAGCCCTCTGGTTATGGCAGGAGGCTGGGCAACATCCCTGTGTAAATTGCAAGGCTAATTCTTCAGTGTTTTGCTCTGTGGAAACACAAATCTGTCATTGCAGTGACCATAGACGGTAGGAAATCTGACATCGTTGTGGTCATTCAGACAAGATACAGCTATGGATAATGGAGCGAAAGGAGTTAATTTTTAAACAAACCTGGTCAAGGCACTGCTTTCAGAGGCAGAATGAGCCTCTTTTCCTTCAATAACAGGAATTTCATAGAGTGCAAGAGCATGTAGTACAGGGCAGAGGATAGTAATTTGAGAAATATAAAAAACATTGAGGAAGCAAGTACAGTTGAAATAAATATACTGCAAGAAATGTCTCACGGAATTAAGGACAATGGCATTGAAGAAGCAATTAACTGTGAAACTAAGCAAATATTGCAGGTTTTAGAACAGAGGAAAGATTTAAAATAGCTTAGTCTAAGTTGTTTAGGTGATACAATGGTCTGGTATCTCTAGTTGCTTGATTTAATTTCAGATATGTGTAATTGCTATGAAGACTGACTAGTGAAACTCCTGGAGTTCCTAAAGGGCAAAGCATTTGTGTTACAGTTCTGTGGCCAAATTAAAAATGGTGTCACTGAAGGACAAATTAAAGCAAAATACTTTAAGTGGTTAAGTGGAAGAAAATAACTCTGCTTCAGCAGAGTTTTTGTGTCTCAGTTTATTGTATTTGAAAGATGTGAAGAAATCAAATTGGGAAAGAAGATACTACAGGGATTAGAGACTTGGCCATGAGAGACAAGAGGGGGAATCTTACCTGAATATCTTTGTCTTCTACTGATTATGCAAAGAACTGAATCCAGCCCACCTGCAAAATTTACCGGTGGCCAAAGTTGTAGAGCTGGAAGCAAGGGGCTTTCTTCAGGATAAAGAGAGTGATTATCTAATCCCTATGTCCTGTCATTGCTGTTACCTGTAACAACAGTCCAGTATAGCAAAGCACAAATGGGCCAGACATTGACTGGAGCTTTTTCTTTCTTCTATGTTATGTACGTGTCTGATGTCACGACACAAAAATTTGTGAATTGCCCAGGTAAATAAGACCAAAAAAACCCACAAAGCAGATAAAGGAATTAAAGAGACAGTGTCAAGAGTTGTCATTTAGATTTTTTTCAGTAAGAACTCTCTACATACCAGATTTTATTATCACTAATCATTTCCAGAGCTGAAGTGATCAAGAGGAATAAAGATACTTATTTTCCTTTTTTTTTTTTTTCCCTGACTATAAAAGGATCCAAGGCTTACCCAAGACAGAACTAATTCAGATTTAGCTTGAGTACCTTGACAGGCAATTTTGCTATGCCACTGAGACACAACTGAGATTTGGAAATCTGTCCCACAGCTGACCCACTTTTGCATTTTCTTCCTGCATAAATAAAGAAAAATCTTTTCTTGGTAAAGACTACAACAGGAAAATTATCCATTCTTTGGCTCCAAAGCTGTGCTTTCTACCGTGTAATTTTTCTATGTGCTCTGGTTTTGAGAGCACGTTAACATATGATCATTGCTGGGGACAGCTGTAATAGGACAATTTTTTTTTTTTTAATATCTAGGAATGCAATTATTCTACAATGGTTGTATAGAGAGACTATTCAAGACTGAATTTTTATGCCTGATGGTAGTGATAGTGAGGGTATTTCAGCTCCCAGTTTAAAATACCTAAATGTAAGAGGTCTACATGTATTTACACATAATCTATATCTGTCTATATGTGAGATAGCTGTCTCTGTTCCCAAGGTAGTCAATGAGATTGCCTCAGCACAGTGAATGGAGTGTCAAGAATTTAGAGTAGACTGTAGTTTAGCATTTTTCTGCCCCCCTCAAAACAGACAGCAGGTCTGCTTTGCACTGCATCTGCCAAAAACCACTATTGATTTCACTGACCCTTCTGACTAGCTTTCCATAACAGAGATTATATTTAAAAGCCTTAATCTGCAAGCTGAGTCCAATCCTTTATTACATATAGGTGATATGCCAATGAACAGAGAATGAAAACTATTTGGGTTAACTTCAAAAATTATCATACTGGCAATCAAATGAACAAGATGGTAGGCAGTCAGACATTGAAAAATACCCTCTCTGTGGACATGCTGGTTTCTGCACGTGCAAGTTAAGCCACATCAGTTTCACTTTCTGCTATGATCACCTCCCACATAAACAGCTTGATCTTCATAGGTGCTGAGAATTCATACTTTCTGGAGCCAAGAAAGGCTGCAACAGTACACCAAATCTGAAAATTGGGACATTTATTTAGATGGCTATGTGACGATGTTGATTTAAATACCCAGCTTGAAAACGTTAGCACAGCTTCTTCAGTGAAAAAGGAAAGCACGATTATTATTCCTTTTTCTTCCAGTCAACATCTTCCAGTTAGCATATTTGCTTTTTTCTAGTTGGGTTTTTTTTTTTTTTCTTCTACAGATTCTGGCATTACATTCTGTGGATTGATTTCAGTGATGGTTCCTCTTTGACACTTATCATTTCTAGATCTTCTCTCAATATTGTTATTGTTGAAGGCAGAGATTTGCACAACAAATATAACTTTTTTCTTCATGTCTTTCTCTTCATATTAATATTTAGTAGATGTTTGTGCTGAACAAGCTGTTAATCTAGAACATCTTTCTGAAGAACTTTTAAATTTTTTTTTCCCAAAGGAAAAGTATTTACTTTGAGTTGTTCACATCTTTTTCATATTTTTTTCCCAACCAAATTATTAGTTTTAGGTCTGATCTGGGCAACTCACCAGCTTTTCAGCTACGTTAGCACAATTTTTTTGAGTAGCCACTTGTACTGCACAGAGTTTGCACAGAAATCACCAAAAATTTTTCGCTTAAAAGCTTTATTTTGTACCTGGAGCATGGGCCTTAGAGATAACCGTCTACTCTTTAATAAATTAAAACACATAGTGATGTACTTTTGTACTGCAAATGAATGAGAACATATTGTAAATAATAAATTACAAGAGAGACTGACGATGTATCTACTGCACATCTTAGAGCTTTCATTTGTGTTACACTAAATGACTACTCTGTGCCTTGTGTCACAGAACCGTAGGACAAGGTACCTCAAAATGAGGTGTGTATAAAATGTGAGTGTTGTTGGAAAACAAAGCCCAAGTTTGTTTCCCATATGCATCCTTGATAATCTAGAATCACTGTTGAATCACGGAGGTTGCTGTTCCTTCTTAGGTGTACAGGTTAAGAGCAGAAGATGGCTTAGAATAGTGGTCTAATCATCCTCTGTAGAGACATCTGAGCCATTCTGCTACCATTTTTTAAAGGAAAAAAATGTACTGCTCAGGGCCAGTGGTTCACTGGTTTTCATTTAAATAATAAAGCAACAAAGCATTAAAAAACTGGAATTAAAGCCATTTGCTTAACCCCATTTCCCCATCTGAAGTCACATCTAGACCAGCAAAGTCAGGAAACACAGAAATCAGCATAACCAATATTATATGTTTGGATGTTGCAGCAGCTGCAAAAATTCTGCTATTAGTTTTTCAACTAAGGCTCATTTTCACATTGAATGGTGGCAAGATAAGGCTAGTAAAAGTCATTTAAGAATGAATAGATTACTGATTATATTTATTAATCACACCTCCAACATGTATTAAGTTTCAATGGAGTTCAAGAATCTAATTTAAGTGACAGATGGCAAGGATGAAAATACTGTTGTGGAAAACTAGGCAAAGCAGAAAACAGTTCTGCTCTTTAATAAATAACCTAGGTCCCCATATATATTTTTCTTTAATGTATTCCTAATGCATTCTGAATCCCATCTCAGGACTGCCTGAATCTGGGAAGGAAAGAACATTTTCCATGTTTTCCAGTCAGCAGGGGTAGAGGCTGGAGAAGCATCTTCTGTGAATGAGACCATAGGAAGTAAGAGACTTGCCTAGATATCTAGACATCTAGGATCTAACTATCCCTGGAATGTATTGGAATGACACAGAGGAAAGTAAATAATCAGCACAGGTTGATTCAATAGTTTCCTACTCTGGTTTATACTTGTCTCTCTTTATGCCATTCGCAAACTCTCATGGAGTCACAGAGCAATGTAGAAAGCACTACATATATGGGAAAATTTGAGTTTGCTTCATTTACAAGTATCTTCATAAACCCTTTATTAAAAAGAAATAAAATTACATTAGGACTGAGAGAGATCAAGGACAAAAAGCCAGGTAGAGCCCTGCTGCAGTGGGCCCAGAACTGGTATGGGCATATTGCCATTTGAAAATGAAGGAGTTTGATTTAGGAATGAGGGCCCTATTTCTCCCTGCTTAAAACATGCTCTGTAAGGAAGCTGAGTTAAGCAAGAACAAGAAATATGGTTTGATAAAAAGAATGTTTAGGTCATCCTTGATCTAAGCATAGAAAGAACCTGTAATGTCTCTTTGGATTTCATTTGAAAGAGACAGGAAGTTAAAACATATTAGACAACTGAAAACATGTTAGACCTGAAAATCTTTAAGTAAAATTACTACCAAAATTATAATTTCTCAATTTATTTTGCTATTTAGGTGCCAAATCTAAGTCATTGTATTACTGAGGTTATTTTCAAGTTAGCTGCCAGAAGGTACCATAAAATTGTTAAGATTTTGTTGCTTTTCTGCAGTAAGCTTATTTATCAGGTATCAACTAACAAATAGGGCTAAAATAGGGAGAGGAGATGAAAAACAGAACAAAACTTTCAGTTCCTCCCTCTAGACACACTTAATTCTAAATGCACTGCTTTTTGTCGTTGTCCATCAACAGGAGTAAAAGATAACGTTCCACACAGCATTAAAAAGGGACATCATCAGCCTAGCTTTAATAAATTAAATCAAAATCTAATAAAGCTACTTTCTCAAAAGGGCACCTGCCTCTGAGATCATCTCCTCTATATTCTTTCTCATTATTTAAACTAATTTTATCTAATTTAATTTTTTTATTACTTTTCCTTTGTCTGCTGCTGTGAGACTGTTTCTTCCCTGTACACAGATGCAAGCAGCTTGAAAAGATTCGTCTCAGGACTGCAAGTAGGACCAAAATCTCAGGGCCCCTTTATGCACCGACTTGTTTGTTCTTTCTCCTCTTCCTTAGCTTCAAGCTGAATGAGACAGTATTGGAAAAAACACATGACCAAAGATGCACTTGGGCATACAGCATTCCCATCCTTACACTCGCATCACAACCCTGCACTCAGTAGCTCAACCTTAGGCATGTTTCTGCTCAACATGATAATTATTTGGATCCTATACAAAGATCTGCTCCAATTGCCTTCTTCTTTACAAGATCTAAGTTAATTTTTAGATGTGTTTAATTTTTTAATCAGAGTTGTCCCAAGAATACATCTTATTCCCACACCTACATCATTCAGAACCTAGCACACCGGATCAAGTATTTAATTTTCCATGGCAGCTTGGCAGTTATTCTGAGTGTTCCCCTTATGTCCTTTAGGTAGAAAAGGAAAGCCCCTCCTCACATGCATTGCAATAGTGATGTCTCCCGTGTGATATTGTCTGTTCCTGCTTCTTTCTCAGGGCATCACAGTCTGACCATGTGCTTCTGAGACAGGGAGCAGCTTCTCAGATAAACAGTCCTTTCCCTAGCATCTGCAGGGATTCAGATGAGAGAAATAGTACTACTCACCAGCTGCTGCATGGACCTACACCTTTTCTGAACACTCAGAAAACATTTACAGATTAACTAATCTTAGTGAATAATAATTTCCTACTATCATCTTGCTAAGGTCTGCAACTTAAAGCTCAGATGCTTTAAATTTAAGGAGCCATATTTAGAAGGACTAGGCTTTCATCCTAGAGGAAACATGACTATTGAATTCTCATTTCTCTTTTGTTAAACTAGAGCATGACACTGACAAAACTGACCCTCATTTCATATGCAAAGAAACAAATTGGAAATAATTTCTCTCCAGCTGAACAGTTCTGGTAGCACAGGCCGTATTTTCTGAAAGAGTTGTTTCAAAGAACATAGGCAGTGCTCTGCAGAAAGCTGGACAGTGCCACTTGTGGCAGCAGTGCTTGTCTCCAGATCTAAACCTCATCAAAAAAGCTAAGTACCCTTTTAGCGTAATTTCCTAATATTATTACATCTTCCATGTAAAGGATTTTCTGTCATAGCCATAAAAAGTAAAGGCTTTGGAAAATGGCCCTGCAGTGGTCCAAAGCATGATTCAGATAATTTCCTAATTCCCACCGCTTCCCAGCATTTCTCTATTCCTTGCTGCCTGATGGTGGCCAGCTAGCCCAAGCAGGCTACACCATTCATCCTCACCTCTCTCCTGAGAAAGCTGATGTCATCTGCCTGTACAGGTGCAATTAAGGCACAGAGCAGGTCACTCTGAGTAACCCACAGTGCTGACCCTCACACGACACTCAGCTTCCCGCTTACTCTCCTAGGAAGGAGGCCAGTTTTCATGGGCCTTGCCTATGCTCACACCTCTTCTTTGTTGTTTTTTGTTGCCTTCCCCTCTGGTCTGGAGTCTTGGATTTTGCAGCAATTTCTCTTTTCTGCCTTTCTGTCCAGTTTTCATTTCTAAAGAAGGGACCATTGTTTTATATTTGATCTGTTCCTCATTTTGTATCCTGGAAAATAGACACACCTCTACTTTGTGCTGTGCCTCCTGACTCAGAAGTGTGAGCTTAATCTGCTTCCAGCGTAGCAGCACCAGGAGTGCCATCAGCCACAGATCTGTTCTCAGTGTTAATTTAGTTATTGTTGTGGTTTAACCACCAAAACCAAGACAGTTCATAGAATCACAGAAAAAGATGAGTTGAAGGCACCCACAAGGATTATCAAGTCCAACTCCTGGCCCTGCACAGGGCATCCCCAAGAGTCACACCATCTGCCTGAGAGCATTGTCCGAACGCTTCTTGAACTCTGTCAGGCTGGTGGTGTGACCACTTTCCTGGGGAGCCTGTTCCAGTGCCCAGTCACCATCTGGATAAAGAACCCCCTGACAAGTTCAGGATCAGCTGGGATTTGATCATTCTCGCAGTCATGTTCCTCCAGCTCAAGGCTGGAGACGCCCTTGGTCCATCCTCTGTGTTGAAGACAGAGATAAAGAATGTGTTAAACACCTCTGCTTGGTCCACGTCCCTGTTTGTGAGGTGGTGTCATGGTTTGAGGTGAGGTGGTGTGGTGGCCATTCTCATCCTGTAATGGGCCTTATGTAAAGACATCAGATCAAAAGGGAGTGCTTGTAAGCTCTCTGGGGGTGTCAGCAATGCAGGCCAGGTGTGACCACAAAGGAACAAGGCTTTTTACTGGTTTTAAGCTACTGGCAGTTTAGAAGACAAATCAGTGGCATCCAGGAACATCTGAATGAAGAAGTCAATGGAACCAAAACAAAATTTCTTGCTGATGGAGCCTGTTTCCCAAGTTGTCTCTATATATCTGAGAAACACAGCATATGCTCCCACACTTACATTTGCATAGCTGGCAAGTACACTTTGGTTATATAGCAACACATGTGGAATAAAACCATTAAAGAATAATAAAAATTAGAATCCCACGAAGCCAGTGTACATGATGATCACTTATCAGAACATGGTTCTATTTTAACATATGGCCTGTAAAAAATGTTACTCAGTATATTTTAAAATCTAAAAGAATGACCTTTTTAATTGCTGATGAAATTGGCTTGCTCCCCAGGCAGTCCAGTTTTGATGAAGCTACAAAGGAATGAACTGGTTTGTGACAAAAAAATTAAGAAATGCATAACTTATATTTCCAGGAAATACCACAGATGAAAAAAGAAACTCAAAAATATGGTGTGCCTTTTAATTATATTTTTTTTAATATTCATAGTGAGAAGAAGTAGAAATCAAAGTTACCACAAGCCACCATTATAAGCATTAATTCAACTGATTAAAAATTATATTAATAATTTAACCAGTTTTAATAATAGAATAACAGACTAGGTTTTGTGAGCTAATAATACGAAGATTTATCTACAGACAGAAACACATTATGCACAGGGTACATTTCTCATATTCATAGAAGATCCATTTATCTTATAATGAAAATATTGTAAGATTTGATCTCCTGAAGCATCATAGGATACCCCAGTGTGACTGATGTAAACCTATCAGGGGAGTTATGCCAGACATGTTGATTCTTATCTTATTTTAACCCTGTTACTTTTCAAATAGTCATTTGTACAGCATGACATGGGGTTCAATGCTGCTTTTTAAAAATCTTTTTTTCTTTTATTAAATGCCGTAAAAGCATTTTCTTGTGAAGAAATCATAGCTCATTTTACATTTCTCTTAACAGCATTTACTTAACGACTTCACCACTTCGGAGTTACAGCTGGGACTGACTCATAAGATATTTATATAAAGGACTGTTTTATCTTGTAGCTAAATTCCCATATACAGACAAACTCTAACCATAGATAGAGCAGGACAAGATTGGTACCAAGCAATGTGGATTTATATTTAGGATTGCTGAAGACTCAATTTTACAAAAAGCCTCTGAAGTGATCTCACTATTTATTCATTTCCTAATAGACTAACCTGAGCTTATTTCCAGGCAGAAAGTGCCTGTGAATCTTGAGGAAAGAAACAGCTTCTACAGTGCATCTGCTGCCCTCTTCTACCCAGAACATGTGGGCAGTTGCACAGCTGTATCCATTTGTTCCTATCACAGTATGTTTAAGGAGGCCTCTCAGTTATCTCCTAACAGAGCTACCTGGCAAGTGTTGGTTCCTTTCAGATAGGCTCTCAGTTTAAATTGAAGTAATATTTTTTATTTGTCCCTGAAAAACAAAACAAGAACATTTAATGCTTTGATAAGACGTGTTTCCTTCCCCGCATCTACAGTCTTTCCAGTGAAGTAAACTAAAAAAGATAAAAATAATTATAAATGACTGAAAACCCCAAACGGTAGTCAAGACAGCCTTAAAAATGAAAGGCTGAGGAAAAAAAAAAAAGGCATCTTTGGGTGGGGGGCGGGAGGGATGAGTTTTACTATAAAATAGGCTGGAAATTTTGAAAATCCCCTTTCCCCTGCTACCAAATCATAGGCCACTCAGACCCCTGCTAGTATCTGATATTTGGTATTACTGAAGCCATTACTCTTAGTAGAGGCAGACTACTACGATTATCCATCTACCGCCCTAGCTCGCTCTGAGGGCTCCGGGGACAGCCTGGCTTGGCATCCTCTGAGGCTCCCAGCCCCATGGGGCAGGTGTATGTCTGATCACAGCCTTTTCAGGGAGGCAGCCTCATCCTTTGAGACGCCTCACCTACTCATGGGTGCTCATGGGCAACCACTCTCAAATTCAACTGACCCGTGGTTTTATGGGTTTATCCATTCTCATGGGCTTGGAGGAGGATTGGGATTTCCTCAGGTTTTGGGAGACACTCACATGCTCCTTCTCAGCTCCATTGCCTGCCTTTGGATGGCTGTTTACAGTAACTCTTTCTCCATCCATGTCCATATGTCCCTGTAGAGCCCATTCATGCAAACCCACTTACGGGAGACTTTTATGACAAACTGGGTTTTATTTTTGACAGCAGGAGAAGGAAGGGAGGAATGACCCTCCTAACCTACAATCTTAAAATGATAGTTTTATCTCTCTCCTTTGTAAAAATAGCTCTGATTCTCTGCTTGATCTTGTTCATCACTGAGTTGCTGTGGAAAATGTTGCTTTATGAACGCCTCAGATATTATGATAGATATGTGCTTTTATTCCTAATAGTTGGAAAGCCTTGAAGAAAGCCAGCCGATGAACTTGCAGATAGCACATCACTACAAAGGCAAGAACAGCAGTCCCTGTGGGGTAAGTTAGCTACCTCTGTTAGTGGCTAAAGCTCAGGGGTTATGTTACGGCTTTTGCTCTATGTATTACACGCATAATGCCCTCCTCCACCCCGGTGCCACAGCCCGCGTATACATATTAGCAACTTATGGATGTGGCTGATCGCACAAATAGCTGTTTAAGCTATTTCTTGCAACTTGGAAAGGGAGAAATCTCGATCACCTGGCATATCTGTGTTATTTCCAGGAAAGGAAGTAGGAAAGCGTATCAGAAATTATAGAATTTATACACAGAAATCCCTGGGTAACAGTGTCCCAGGTACAAAACTCCATGACTGTCCTTTTTTACCTGGTACCTTTCCACATTAGAAAAAAGAGAGGAAATAGTCTCCTCTATTTAGTACACCAGAACCTGTTAAGAGGTTCTCCTGGGAAAGATAAAGACGAACTTCCCTGGGTCTATGAGGGTGGACAGCCAAGGCTGTCCCACTCTGGAGCAAACATTTGCTCTGCTACTATCTATGTGATAGAAAAGTGGGACACAATGGTTATAACTTTATTTTTTAAAAAGAGCTGGTCATGCTTTATTAGGCTGATATCTTCAAAGAGGACTATGTGGAGTGGATTCTAGATAGGCAAAGTCATCTAACATTTTTGTCTCTGTGTAATTAATGAAGAAAGATAAAGATCTGACTTAGTGTGGCTGCATCTCCCTTCCGCTGTCTTCAGAGACACCTACCTTGCACCATTAGCTCTAAAGGATATGCAAGCACTCTCTTTTCTCCTGCCAGGCCAAATACCTCAAATTTCTGCCGATTTTCATACATCAGTTAGACACACTGTGTTTTGCCTGCACAGACTCTCCTTCCACAGAACTTATTATAATCAGTACTTTTAAACTCCCATTGTAAAACTGCTTTGTTTCGCACCAGATGGTATATATGTTTGGTGCTTTCAGGATACAGTGAAACAATTCACTGACTTCCAAGAAATCAAGGAACCAACCTGACTGTCCACTTTCTGTACTTTCTTTGGCCTGTTTGTACAGCACAAAGTGAATAGAAAACACTCTCAACCAGACTCCCTGGCTTTTGTAAGCTAATGCTCAAAGAATTATAAGTGTCTGTGACATGGCAGTATTTTATTCAGTGTTCTACCCGCTCTAGCTCAAAGGAGTCTTGGGCAGAGAGTGGAGTTCTGGGATGCTATGACTAATGGGATTGTATATGAGGGGCTGTTTTTCAATCTCAAGATGTCTTTTCTTTTTTTACCCTGCCTGCAAAGTCTGTTCCAAGAGGATTTTAGTAAGAGCTTGGAGTCAGGTTTTGAAGGCATGACCAAAAACAAGGAATGGGATTTTGGTCTTCTGGGAAAAGAGATGGAAAGCAATGCCCCAAGGTGAGGATGTGGATCATCCAGGAAAAACAGGTCCTGCTAGCGGTGATTCTGAGGTATTGGACAACTGTACTAGTTCTGGGGAGAAGTGGTAAAGCAGATCTCATTACCGATTGTTTAGTTTTCTGATACAGACATGCTAAAGGTGTTGCACACCTCTTCCCTGTGTAAGGATCCTGTGATTGCTTGTATCTTCTCCATTTATCTTTGCCTTATGAATGTGTTTATAGCTTTTGGAAGCTCCTTTTCTTGGAATCATGCAGACAGGGACTCAGAGCCTGTTAGCTACTGGGCTCTTCCTGGTTTTTGTAGAATCATAGAATATGCTGAGTTAAAAAGGACCCACAAGGATCATTGAGCCCAGCCCTGGCCCTGCACAGCCAGTCCAGGCCCTGCACAGGACAGCTCCAAGATCCACACCATGTGCCTGAGAGAATTATCCAAACACTTCTTGAAATCTGTAAGGCTTGGGGAGCCTGTTCCAGTGCCCAACCACTCTCTGGGTGAAAAATCTTTTCCTAATATCCAACCTAAACCTCCCGTGACACAGCTTNAGACATGCTTCTCAATGATTTCACCAGCTTTGTTGCACTCATCCAGATGCATTCAAAGACTTTAACATTCTTAAATTGTGAGGCCCAGAACGACACACAGTATTCAAGGTGAGGCTGCCCCAGTGCAGAGCAGAGCAGGACAATCCCCTCCCTTGCCTGGCTGGCGATGCTGTGCCTGATGCCCCCAGGACACGCCCCTCCTGGCTGCCAGGGCACTGCTGACTCATGTTCAACTTGCCATCGACTGGGACCCCCAGGTCCCTTTCCATGGCACTGATCGCCAGCATCTCATTCCTCAGTCTGTACCATATATCCAGGGTTGTCCCATTCCTGGTGTAGAATCTGGTACTTGTTTTGATAAACTTCATTTGGTTGATGATTGTCCAACCCTTGAATTTTTCAAGGTCTCTCTGCCCCCTCTGCCTTCAAAGGCATCAGCAGCTCCTCCCAATTTAGTATCATAGGCAAACTTAGTAAGTTCCATAAGATGTGACATCTTTTTCCAGGTGATAGCTATGAGTCTAAACCCTTTGGCTTCTGGTAGAGACACCAGCTCCCAGTTTCGGAGGGTGATTCTGGGATCTCGTATGCTACTCTCCAGATGTTGTGGAAGTCACGCATGGCTTAGTGCACCCTGCTCCTGGCTAGTGGACCCACAGATTCCCCCAAGAGGAAGCAGAGAGGAACCAGGGCAGAGGCAGGCTGCCCATCCACACTGGCAGGGTACACACATTGTAGCAGAAACTGAAAGGAGGTGGGATTAAGAAGGGCCCAAAAGACTCTCAGTAAGCAAAAACCTTTAGGGTAACAAATGACACCAGATGGCTGGATTTGATGCTGTATTTATGAGGGAGATCAATTAAGAGAAGTAGTGATTTCACCATTTCATGGGTATGTCATCTTCAGAGGCCAGAGATGACTGTAAAATTACTTAAACTGACTTCTCATGTATTAAAGGCTTGTAAATGTCACCCACACATTCTGTTCTGAGCACAATGACTTTAATTAGACTTAAATATCTCAATCCTCAAGCAACTAAATCCTTTTGTACCACAGAGTGGGAACAGACAAGATTGAGGCATCAATCTATAGTGAAGGGAATCTACTACAACTGAAAGGACTTCTTTTACTTACATTGTAGAAGTGGCATGAGTCCTTCCAGTATGAATATATTTTTCTTCCCAGAAGCATTTCTTTATCATCCCAAATCTGATGTTCAGTTTGACTTTGAGTAAATATCAATCATCCATCTTTTGACAGGTGCATTTCAGAATACCAGCTCATCTGTTTTCCTGCTCCAGTCAAAGTCTTATGTCTTAGAATAAGGGAGAAAAATGGAGAAAACAAAATTTGGCCAGTTGTTGTTCTTATTGAAATGAGGAGCCTTGGGAACTGATTACAGTCGTTTGTTGCAGAGCTGCCAGTTCTGTAGCACTGCACAGGCAAGACTGTTGTACCTCCTTTGCCCTAGGAATGTGTGGCTGAAAGTGGATGGCAGAGTGGTATTTAAAGCCACAAGATCCAAGGCAAGAAGGACCACAACCTCTTAGGCTTACTTGATACCTGCCTGTGCAATCTTCACACTCTCAGAAGCTGGATCAAATCCTATCTTTAGGACAGCAGCTAACGTCACCTTCCAATTATAGTGACTGCACCACCCTCCAAAATCAGTGTTAATTTATCATCTTCCCTGTTAGAAAACTGCATCATATGTCAAGGTGAATTTTCCTGACTTCTGCTCGTTGAATCTGGTTGTCTCACGTTATATAATACTGAATAGACTTCCAGTTTTACTTTCTTTTCTAAAAGCCAGAACTACACACTTGTAAGATCTTTTTTTCCCCCTACATGTATGAGTAGCTACGCAAGATCTTATCTCAGCCTCCTTTTTATAAGCTGAATAGGAACAGCTTCTCATCTGAAGAGTTATTTTTAGCAATTTCATTTTACGACTCTTCCTCTGGAAGTGAGGATAGCAGAGCTGCTATGGTAGTCCGGCATATTACAGTAGCACAGCACATTACTGCAGCACAGAAGTACAGCTATTGCAGAACTATTACAGTGGCGTGTGGCTCCTATGTGCAAAGGCAATACTGAATCTCTCCCCTGCACTTTGATGATCCCTCTTTTTTCCCCAGTCAAGGAGGAGCATCACCTTGATCACGGGTGATGCTGGTATCTCTAAGGACAGTGTAACACTGAAAGCTGACAGTAAGGTGATGAAGATGGCCATTGAGTAAGCCAAAAAAAAAAAGAAATTTTTATTTCTGAGTTCTGAAAAAAGATTTCTTGAAAATATTTGGGGGGGGGAAGAAATTCCGTTTGTAATCATTGTGAAACTGGAGAGCTAGGGTGTTTTTATATTATACTTTTAAAAGAAACCAGAATTAGCTACTTAACTGCTACATGTCATCATGAACCAATTACAACTTCTCTAAAAAGAAATTACAACATTTTAAGATTCAAGGACAGGACAAGGAGAAAATGAAACAGAGAAGAAATATCGACTGACTCACTCTTCTTAGAGTGACGCTCAGGTCCAAAAGGAAGAAAAAAGCTGAATACATGCCACATTTGATAGTAAAGATTTTGCCAGAGGTAGTTTTGAAAACATGTTTGAAACCTGTAGTGCGCTACTAACAGGGAAATGTGTTTAACTCCCTGATGAAGTGAGTGACTTAAAGTTTAGATGCGAGGCTCAAAAAAGTTCCAGTGTGTCCAAAACATATAACTTCAAAGTGGTGTGAAGAAAAACAGATTTATGTTGCTAGAGATATTTCTCAAGATAATTTATAAAATTATGGTTTTATGAATAAGCAGTTATATCAGAATAGAGTAAAAATATTTTTAAATGCATGTAGTTAACAAAGCAAGCTTATTGGAGGTATGTGATAAAATGGATGTATTTTACCATCAGAAAAAGCACAGAAAGTAATTGGACATTGCTTCTCCAGAAAAGAAGAAAAATAAAAACAGAAAGACAGCCATTTATGATAGATGTTTCAGAACATATTTATCATCACTTCATGAACACCTATATGATATATAGAGAGCACGTTTCTCTTCTTTAATAAACAGCAGCAGCTACATGAAAGGACTACTTCCAGATTTAAAAAATAAAGTAGCCATATATATAATTTACAACCCTTTCAGCTTTCAGTACAACATGTTTGCCTAAGTAGATCATGAAAATTGTTCATTTATGCTGGCAAATTGAATAAGTGAATATTCATTGAAGAGAAGAATTTCAGAAGATACAAATGCTAGTTAGACACAGGATTTCCACCATATCTCCACAGAAAATAGGTCCTTAACTGATTTTTGCACGCTTAAAAACCTTCCCTGCAATCATACCATCTAAAAAGCATAAGTTTAGGGTGTTTTTCTTTTAGAAGAAGCTGTATTCTTTCTACCAAATTATCAGTGGGGAGTGTACCTCCACGTGATGTCGCGTTTCTGATGATTTTTTCAATTCTGAAGGATGGGTCCCTACCAGAAGCTCTCAGAATGAAAACTTATAATCTCAAAATGATCTGATATCTGAAATCAAATAAAAGCAAGACAAACCAAAATGATAGTGTTACTTCTACCATTCAAATTTGTAGTTGAAGTATTATAATTGTATTCTGACTTTATTTGAGGAGGTTAAAGCAGAAGTTATAGAATTGCAGAATCGCAGAATGGTTTGAGTTGGAATGAACTTTTAAAGGTCATTGAGTCCAACCTCACTGCCATGGGCAGGGGCCCCTTCCAGTAGATCTGGTGCTCAAAGTCTCATCCAGCCTGGCCTCGAACCCTTCCAGGAATGGGACATTCAGAACTTCTCTGTCAAAGCCTAAGGAATAAAGTAACACAGGTAATAAATACTGTGGAGAAGCTCAAGACTAAGCTATGGATGCTGAGCGTTGAAACACTGCTATGAGGTGGTTGTGATTAAGCTGGACCTGGATGACACATGGAATTTCTCAGGAGCATAGTTCTTTCCCCTGTGACTTCAGTGTTCTGAGCTTATTGAGTATGCTTCTCTAAAGTTGAGGGTCTCCTTTTGAAATTTTCCAGTGTGTATTCCAATAGTGTAGCACTATTACTCTTGATTCTTTTTGTTTTGCCCTCCCCCAGAAGCACCTGTCACAGGCTCTGTCAACATCCTGACACTGTAGCCATTCACAGAAATTGAGTTTCTTACTATTATGTAGGAATCTAAAAATTAGTGGAGAACTATTCTGTACAATTAAAAATATTTATTCTTATGACAAATCCTAACACCATTTAGCCACACTTATTTCCAACCACATGAATTTTGTGCAGTTCTAATTCGGAGAAACTAAATTGATTTTTTTTCTTCATGGTCACTTGGATAAGCAGCAAAAAGATATATGACAGCAGCCTGTGTTTTAGCCATGGAGACAATCTCCTGTGATATCAGCAAATCTGACAAGCCTGACCCTGAAGGTTACTCCAGTCCCAGCAGACCCTGGAAAAGGTTGATGTGCTATCTTTGGCCTTCAGCTAGTGCCAGGGAGACAAGCTACACTTACTGTTTACCAATCTGGTATCTTACAGAAGAAAAGATAGGTCAGAAACTCAATTTTTTTTCTGTCTATGCTCTATTTTTGTCTCACTGAAGAATGCCATTCTCCTGTTCTTTATCCTGTCCTTGCAGGGGCTTCTCTGTGTCTCAGCCAGTTCTGACACAGTAGGGACCTATACAAGAGCAACTAAAAATAAGTATCTTCAGTATTCCATGAGCTGCAAAGTTTTTCCCTTCCAGGAATGGGACATTCAGTATAATCAAATAAATAAATATACTTTCAAGAAGTATAATCAAATTTTAATTCTTAAATGACTAAAATATATACTTTTGTGCAATGGTTCCTTTAGAAGTTGAGCTCAGAGATAAATTTGGAAAACCCTTAGTCCTTAGTTCTGGTTCAAACCTGCCTTTCCACCCGTCTTCTTTCCACTGAGGAAGTGTGTATTTCAGAGGAGGAATCTTCCCTGACTGGCTCCAGCTTCTTTCTTCTTTCACTGCAGGATCTCCATTCCTGACCCTTTGCCTCTACTGAAAAAATCTTTTTTCTTGAACAGTTTTCCAGATCCTTTCTGAAAACTGAGTTTGTTTCTGTTACATGCTGCTGTGCCGTATGGACACCAGGAAATACTCAGAGGAGCTGTGTTTCTAAGAGCCTAAAGGTATCCTGGCTTATGCTGGTAAATCATCTGCTGGTAGTGTCTAGGATTTGCTTGGGGAAAACGGTATGTACAGTCCCAAAGGTGAAACTCATGAACCATTTGTTCTTCTGCTACTGGTGCTGAAGTGCAATTTAAGAAACTACAGGCCACAGAACTTCTGAATCTATTCTGGAGGGTTTTGGACCTCTTCAGCCCTCCACCACCTTCCAAAGAGTGAGTGAAAATTTATGTCGATAAAATGAGGTAATGGTGCTGTTGCAAGAAGTCTCAGTTGATCATGTGGATTTTCCACTTTTCTTGCAGGACCCTTGGTTTGAAGTGACGGACACAGGTAGGTGTAGTGAATTGCCAGGTGTCACTGCAACTGGGTACTATTTAATCCTTTCCATTCTTAACTGCTCCGACAGCCAGTTCAACAAGCATCAGCAAGATGTAAAAGGAGCAGAATCAAAATTGTGAATATTTTCATATTTACATGTCTTTCTATATTTAAACAGTACTTGAAATGAAAAGAAGATTCATTTAAGAAAGCTGGAGCTTGACAAAATACAATGAAGGCATTATAAATGGCTTAAATGAAACTAATGGCATTCATGAACAGTAGGAAATACCGTTTTCTATGAATGAATGAATTTTGACTGCTTCCCAGTTTTTTGCCTTTGCACTCAATGTGTGTGTGTATATTTGGGAAGGAGACCATCTTCGCTGTTGTAGTTACTTGCAGGAGCACCAAGTCACACCTCTCTGTGAGTTTAGCAGAAGTGACAACACCACTTGTCACGCAACATTCCCAGGGTGGATGGTGGGTAGGAAAAGGTGAAGTACTAGGACACAGGTTAGTGTTTTGCTTTCGTTTGCTAATTAAAACTACATTTCCTTCTTCATGAATACCCTTTATCCAGGGGGGGAGAGGAAAGTCACAATTCTCAAATGTGATTACCATCTCCCTCTAGTAGAATTAACACAGCGAGTTGAGCCTTCCAATCACTGTGGCTAACAATAATTCTTTTCTAATTTGTTCTTATATTGAGTATTCATTCATTCTCCTTTTGTTTATTCTTTGAAAAATAAACTAAGTCTGCAAATTTTTGATATTGATGTTGGGTCAGATTTCAGGTTTTGATATTTATCATTTGTTCAATGAAATGGAACTTTTTAAAGACAGTTAATAAATCACTTTGTCAGCTGAAAAGTGAACCACCATAAAGAGAATGGAAGTAGTAAAAAGGCTTTTAAAAATATCTTACATATATTCTGTGACTTCCTGTGAAAACTGTGGAAAGAACATTTTCAGTCAGTTTCCTTCAACCCATTCCTGATTGCCCCCTGAAAATTTTTATGCAGGGTCTGGTATGAAATATATGTGCACATGCCAAGGTGAAAGATAAATGTAGTTCATTGTTCTCACTGTTTTCTCTGGATAAATCCAGTATATTGTGATGGAAATTCCTGCAGGACCTGCAGCTCACCACTACAGGCTGGTGTGAAAAGACATATATATCAGAAACTTCCAGAACCAACCTGGCATTTCTAACAATAGACTAACACCAACAATGATATGTGACATTCTCAGTGAGGTAATTAAATGCCCATTTCACTTGAACATTTTTCTAAATGATGAAAGGCTCAAAGCAATAAGTAATATGATTTGTGCAGTATAAAGAAAGGGAGCTTCCCATGGATGGGCAGAGCTCATCTGGGGGATGTGGGCAGATGATGGAATGCCAGCAGGGCAAGGATGGGCCAGGACCCGTAAGCTGAGAGGTACAATTGCATCCTTACATCTGGGCACACCCTCATTTTTGCATGGTCAACTCTGAGGACTTCTACACTATCAAAGTGTGAACTGAACCTTTGCTTACAGCCTAAATACAGACTCCACTACTTCAGGTGTGAATTTGCTCAATTTCTGCTTACAAAATAATTATACAATAATACAACAGTGTATCATGAAAACCTTGAAAACTTATTTCTAAATTTCTAAATCTCTTCTCCATGTAAAAGACCTCATCTGTGAAAGGGTTTAATGTGAATTCAATATTATTGGTTAAATTTCCATATATAATCAAAAAAATGAAAGTTTAACAGATGTAAAAAACTCAGAGCCTGGAATGTCTTTAATAACTGTTATTAACAGAAATAATTATATTCTACAGCAAAGTCAATTTAATCAATATTTTGTGTATTGCACAACAGGCATCTTTTGTGCATGTCAGTAAGTAACAAAGTATAGCACCTTTAGTGATCAGTTCTTTATATCAGTGACTGTTTTGGAGCATGTGATTGAGCGTGCGATATTCATGTCACTGTTTTCAGCTATTTTCTCCAAGCCTGGTGATTGTTATTTTGTAACAGTTGAAAAAGCAATTTCACTTTGCTGGAATCTGTCATTGGACTGCTTTGACAATTACAGGATGTCCAACACATGCAGGACAAAGACAGGACAAAATTAGAACTGCTGCCCTTCTTTCAACTGTGCTGTCATCAATATGTGGGACTTCAGACAGTGGGACACTGTGGTTTGCATGGTTCTTGTCTCAATGGCTTCATAAAGCCAGAACTGAACACCTAAAACCTGAAGGAGAGATGATATACAGAACCAACATGAGGAACCTGTTAAGATGTTATCAGTGCATGCTTGACTGATGATGTTACCCTAATTAGAGCAGCTTAACTCCACTTATATGCACTACTTCAAGAAGCTATTTTTGACCATGACAAGCAGCAGTGGGTCAGCTAGTGTTCTTGAAATGTGGGGCCTAAAGCCATCCTGGCAGAAGTGTGTGTGTGCTTCATCCCTTTGAGGAAAGTATTGCAGAAGAATGTAGATGCTGGCAGTCTAATTCTCATTTGCAACAGCATGCACTCACACTGACCTAGCTGTTAATGCAGGGACATTAGAACTTGATGAAGGTACATGCTCTTATTTTTATTTTGTCATACCATGATGGGCCAATGAGGGCAAATAGTGTTCACCTCGCTTGCACAACTAGCCTCATCATCTCTATAGAGCTTCACCCCATGAATAAAGGGGAAGAATGGCTTTTAAATTTCATGGAACTCAATATAAAGAACTCTGTAGAGGATTAAAACCAAGGCCCTGATCCTGTAAACATTTTCTTCTTTGGGATATTTTACTTTATTCTTCCCCTTGTGTTCTTCCTTTGCCAAGCCATCTTCTTAGGGTTTTGTCAAACACTAATCTCTCTTGGGAAGTGCAGCATCCCTGCCAGGACCTGGGTTTTGAGATTGTCCATCTCTCACATCCTCCCATACCATGAGCCTCGACAGACATCTAGCTTTGTCTTTCTCAAAGGTCCCCAAGAAAGAAAAGTAATGAGCATTTCTGCTCACTTATATAATATGGTTCTTATTCTCCTCATTTTATTTTTTGTCTCAATGTTCCCCCCTATTTATTACCAGTGAGGCTCATTGATTAGTTATGTCAAGTTAGGATGTAAGCTCTCCCAAGTACATGCCATCCTTTGTGTTTGTATAACACCTGATTCCAGGATGCTAAATGCAACAGATGCCAAATCCCTATTAGGGCTGCTCCTAGGTGCCAGTGCCTTACAGACAATCACATTCCCATTAGTCATAAGAACATATGATTAGTGCTGCATTTTTGTTTGTATAACCATGAATTACATGACTGTGTTTTTACTATGAAAAAACCCAGTGATTTCAGCAGCAGTGTAGGCTGATTTCATGAGCAGGTAGTACAAGAAAATTTTATCCTCAGATCTTGATCATCCAGCAAACCTTTTGCTTTTGATTCTCATGACATGATTCCTTTGTGAGGATATGAATTCTCTGAATACTTATTTTCAAGGAATAACTCCTTTTACTGGGTTGCAGGTGATGTGAAAATATAATAATACATTATTCAAACACAAAGCCTCAGTTAGGTTTTCAAGAGAACTGTATAACCTTGATTTCAGTTGCTTCAGTTTATTCCATATTTCTTGAGGTTCTGTATTCTCCAAAATGCTTCCTCCAACCAAAGAAAAATAAAACCATTTCCATTTGGCATTAGTTATTCTATTTCTTTTCAAAAAACAGCAGCAGCCTTGGTAGTGTTCATGCTCTGCTATTAAGAGCTGAGAAACCTTTTCCTTAATTATATTTTTGCAGACGATGCCTTCATTTCACGTATCCCAAGGCAGATAATGCCATGCTGCAACACATCAAGTCCTGGTACACCAGCCATACACCTCATTATCCCAGGTCATGGGATGGAATACAAGAAGCCTGGTATAAATGGATGTCATGAAGCACAATGTAGAATGTCAGGGATGAGTCCTTGACATGCAGCACTTCTCTGCAAAATGTAGTGTGATGAAAGAGTGCCTTAACTCTGCAGCAGCTAAAGGCAAGAAATTGAAAGTATGTGCAAGAGCATAAAGAACTCCGAAGCTTGATAAAATGGTCCTTTTTAAAATCTTCTGAGTAGAGTTGATTAGCTAGTTAAAGTTGCAAGCAAAAATGTTTCACTCTAATGGGATCTCATGCAACTGGAGTCTCTTCCTGTTTTTCATTGCACAGGATCCAGGCCATTCAGCTCTTAGAGACAGCATCTCTCTCCCTCTGGAAATCATAATAGTCGATGACACACCTTAATTGTCTATACAGGAAAATTTGGCACTTACTTGAGAAGAATTGCCTTTGTTATATACCTAAGATGTATGTACAAGCAAATTGCTAAATTATGCTGACTTGATACGATCCTCCCTTTTATTTCTTATGTTAGAGGTATATTGGCCTCATTAGTTACTAATTTATCAAATGTATGGAAATAGTTTACAGTTTAAAAAAATAATTACAACCTCTAAAAATTATTTTTGTTATGTAAGGACAGAATCCAATGATTTTAACAGACTAATCAAGGTATCTGTGTCAGTCATTTATAAAAAAATGTAGCTAAAACTTCCTGTAATCTGAATGAAAGCAGGAATTAATTTTGCATCCAGAATCAATTTTAAGCACTTACACATCCTGTAACCAGTATGGGCATGGTATGCATAACAGAGGGATGGAACTGTAATAAATGAAAGTAGCTTATTCTTTTGGGGGAAAAAAAGGAAAATATATCCACTTTCCCAGGGAAAAAAGAAAAGAAAAAAAAAAAATTGGCAGAGCAGGGCTCCTCCATCTCATGTTCTATTCATCAGCCTTTTATTACCTCTGGCATTCTTGGGGCATATTTCCATGGTGTTGTCTCCAGACTTGAAATGCATTGTAATATTTTGATGGCATGTGTAGTGTTCTGAATCCCGTAAGCAGCATTCTTTCTCTCAAGGTGATGCAGCTTGGAGGCAGGAGAGTTTGCTATTTGTAGCAACAAAACTGAGGAAGAAAAGGATCACTCAGAGCAGATTACTCTGAGAATAAATGTATTTTGTGCAAGAACCCCCAAAAGTGTCCTCTTTCAGCTTGAACGGGCCTGTATTTTTAAGCTGTTTCACTGAAGCCTGAAGTACACAAATGGAAGCAAATTTTAAAATGCTTTGGCTTTCTGGGATTTTTTGTAGCTATTATATGAATTATTTAAATCTATCAGATAAAATGTAGTAGAGTGAAGAGAGTTCACTTGCTGTTCAATGCTCTTCTTTGAAAGGAGTTGAAACTCCCTCCCAAAACAAAAGCGCAGCTCTTTTACAGAACTTTTCTGTGAGGGAGGAGTGTAAAGCTCAGTAAAGGCTGCAGTTACGTGCCCATTTGCACACTGTTTTCTCCTGAAAGAAAAACGTTTGGGCTACAGTCCTCTGCTTTATAAGCCTACTTCATTTCTCAAGGCCAGAGTCCATGCATCGACTTATGCTCTTGCAAAACACTGTACATAGGCTGGTGCCACCCCCTCCTCCTCCTCTGCATGCGAGAAGGGCACTTGTCTTGTGCTCTGGTCCTCCCAGACTCCTTTCTTTGACCTGTGGTCAGAGTCGCTTTGAGAGCATCCCTGAGCACTAGAAGGCTCCTGAGCTCTCTACATGCAACACTGAGTCAGGCACTTCAGGATTACCAAGTATTATATCAATAGAAGAGGTCTGTGTGCACACAGTATGAGTCTGTTTGCCTTCCCTAAAATTTACTGGTGTGACTCATGACTGGCTCCCTCTTTGCTGTTAATGGCATAATTGAAATACTTTTACAGTGGTCAATTTAACATGCTTTAAACCCAACAGTAAAATGAGAGGAATGGCAATTACACTCCCACACATTTTGTAATTTTTAATATCCATGGGCTGAGTAGAATATATTCTTGTTTGCTGGCGGTATGGCAGATTGCGAGTGTGCACCACATCCCTACACTCTCCTCATGGCTCATGCAGGATTTCAGGGGGCTATGGGCTGGGGCTGGAATGGGATCAAGTCTGCCTGTATGTTGCTCTAGCCAAGAGGGAACAAAGGGAAGGTAAAGCAAGGTAAAGGTAAGGTAAAAGTAAGGTAAGGTAAGAGAATGTAAGGTAAGGTAAGGTAAGGTACAGCAGCAAAGTAATATGAAGGGACACGGGAGAAGAAATGCTATTAATGACAAAGCAAGAGAAAAATACTTAAGGAAAGTGCAGGATGACACCCTGTTGATAGATGGCAAAGAGCTGATCCTGCGCAGAGGGATAAATGAGGAGGACATACAGCTGAAGTGAGAGACAGCAAAATAAATGACTCAGGTTGGTACAGAAGAAGGGATGTGGAAGTGTTGTGAAGCATGTGCTGTATGGAAATGGGACGCTGAAGGTCCCACTGCCTTTCCTTTCATTACATGACAGCATTTGCTGGTTGCAGAGGAGCAGACTCAAAGAGAGTGCAGGTATTAGTTCTCCCTCCAGAGCTGGCCAGCCCCAGGCAGAGTTACAGGGATTTCACACAGCAGAACTGTACTCATGTTATTCACCAGAGGTCTCAGCAGTCTGATTTGTGATGGTGACAATACACCCGGAGGTCAGTCAGCCTTGTCACACAGACAGTGCTGAGCTGATGATGGAGCTGTTGGTTTTGGGCCTTGCCAAGAACTTAAAAGTTGCAAACTGTCACACTGATCGTCTGAAGAGTAACTTTTTCTCTTTGAGGCAATAATCTCTGTTTCTGCAGCAGGAACACGTCTGTGACACCATCTATGGCTGAAAACATTTAGAATACACATATTCCAGTGGTGAATTCTCTCCCTGGGGCTGACTGACTAAGTTACAAATGCTGCAGTATATGAAGTATTTTTCTGNAGTAACTCTTTCTCTTTGAGGCAATAATCTCTGTTTCTGCAGCAGGGACACATCTGTGACACTATCTATGGCTGAAAACATTTAGAATACACATACTCCAGTGGTGAATTCTCTCCCTGGGGCTGACTGACTAAGTTACAAATGCTGCAGTATATGAAGGCAATTTGGTGCAAGACTGCAAAATGGAGACTTGAATTGCACGATTCCTTAGGGGTGCTGGCAAATTAGCCAATTCTGGGCTTCCCTTTTTCCGCAGTTTTTCAACCTTGTTCAGTGCAATCACACACAAAAATGCTTGAGACCCTCCTCAAACTGTTATTTGGGTGCAGAAAACAGTAGTTTATGGTATTGAGTGATGTGCTGATATAGTCATACACCTTTAGTTTGCATGTGAGTCCATTCAGACCCAGATCCAGACTCTGTATAGGACAAATTTTATTTGACTCCCAAAATTTCCTCTTGTGTCAGCAAGGTTCACATGAAGGATGGATGTTAATGGGAGCTTTATACGGGAGCTTTGCTGGGCGAAGAACTGCACCTAGTGATAGTATGGTAGCTTCTTGGTTATTTATTAAAATAAGGACATAAGATGTATTTTAAAATGTGAATATTAATATACTTTGAAATATATTGGAAAGTATTTTTTATAGCTAGATGAAGTGATTATAGCACTTTAAAAATCAATCACCGTTCCCCTTTTAAAAGGTTCTTTGCATTTACCAAACTGATGAATAGCCTAATTAAATTCAAAGGAGTTAAAAAAAACAAGTTCATAAACTGAAGCATGCTGAAGTGCTATTTTGGGGAACACAAAATATGACTATGTCAAAAGCCTGTTTGGTGAAGCACCATGTGATGAAAACTGCCTTACTCAATTGCTCCCTTTCTGTCTCTGATAAAGCTTTTGAATGAAGAATGGCAGTGCTGTTCTTTGAGGATCAGAGTTCCTGTTTCAACCTCACCTTTTTCTTTCCAGTAGTGATGTTAAACAGGAGGAAATTATAAATGCAGTACTGTAAATTACTGCTCTCCATTTTGATTCCTTGTGGAGTTATGGATGCACAATCATTTTATTTCTTATTTTAGTGGCCAGGAAGAACAGAATTCTGTTGCATGAGGCACTGTGCAACCATGAAGTGGGACAAGTTACTGTAGTGTGAAACAGCCATGAAAAAAGTTTTAAAGATTCTTCTTCTCTCTTGAATTGGGACATTTAATAGATAGGACTGCATTGCTACAACTAAAATATTTTAAATTTTGTACATTTAGTTATATAAATAATGTATAGCTAATTTTTATTTATTTATACTTGCTTATTGTTTTATCAATTTATGATCTATATTGAATTTATGTCTTCCTTCTTCCTAAAACTTCAGCACAGTGAAACAACAGAAGACGGCTACAGACATTTACATTTGCTTGTTCTACATTTCTACCGAAGCCTTTTTATTTTCTCAGGCTTGTTTGGTTTTTAAATACAACAGCAGGAGTTAAAATTTCCTTGAAAATGGTCAGCAGATCTCCTGTATGAGAATTTAGCTAATCTGGCACGTGGATACTGAAGAAACAAAGTCTCTTTTCTACACATGGATTGGTTGCTTCCCCACCTTCCATGCAACACTTGGTGTCTTCAAAATTTTGAACAGTTATCTCAATTTAAATTAGGTGAAAGAAACAGATGGGAGAAAGAGTATTAGGGGTATTATTTTTTATCCCAAATTTGAAAAGACTGCTGCAAAAGAAGAGCTTGGGTAGAGAAAATGATAGAGAAGAAAATACGATTGTGATTAGAAGAAATGTACCATGCAGGAAATAAAGAAAAGGTCCAGAAACAAACCCGATGGGTAGGTGAAAGATGAAGTTGAACTAGGGCTGGGACTGACACTCAGCATGAAAAAAAAAGTAGTGCAGTGAGGGAGGAAAGTCAAAGGACTGGAAAAAATGAGAACTGCAAAGTGCCAAGTCTAAGCAGCATAGAGAAGGAAATGTAGCAAAGAGCTTACTAGACCAGTCTAGTGAGAGAGAAAGGAAGATATAGTAGGCATGGAAGAGTAACATAGAGCTCCATGCTGGCCTTAAGTGTGGAATACCACAGTTCAAAACAACAGTCAGGTGTCAGCCAATGTGAGGAAAGGGACAAAGTACTTTGCTACAGTGATAGATCTGTGGGTTTTCAACACTGCTCAGTGAGATGTGGGTTGGCTTTTCTTCAAACTGTCAGCTTTTGAGGCATGTTCAGGATTACCCTTTGCCTTGGAGGAGAGACAACAAGAGCTTACTCTGATTTTCTAATTGTAGCTCAATAATTTAGCAAAATAAATAGAACTTCAAGTGAAAAGAAAACTACCAGCAGCTTCTTTTCTTGTTTGGATTTCTTTTTGCTAGCACATACTGGAGTTTGACATTAGTTTCTCTTTGCTTCCAGATGCGTTGGCGCACACTATTCTACAAGAATAGTGTCCCTGTCAGGTTTGGACTGACTTCTGCCACTGACTGACTTAGAAAGTGAGGCTTTCTAGAGGAGATAAGCTTATAAGTAGCTCCATAAAAATTCTACTTGTCTCATTTCTTACATTGTGCGGAGGTTATCAGGCAGCCAAAGTTCAGTCACTCTCAAGTGCAGTTCATGGCTCAGGAATATACAGGTGTCAGAAGAATTTATTGCAGAGTGGCACAGTCTGATTTCAGCGTGTGAATGGTCCCTCTGATGAAAGCACATAGAATTTGAACTTTCCAAGAAGCATCTCACTATGAGTAGCTGAAACCTGTGATAAACTTAATAGTGTTCGCTAACTTTTTGGTTTTGTAAAATTCATTTGTCTGGAACAAAAATCAATCTCCTAACCATTTTATTTGGACATTGAAGCTGTTAGTCAAATCCTCAATATTTTCTTCTTTTTTCTCTTATTTTCTTCATTTTTTACACTTGCACTTCAGTAGAGTGGTGCTAGTATCTAGGGCTAGTATGAACAATACCTGCAACCAGTAGCTCCTGGAAAATAGCTGATGTGCCTCCATTGAGTAGTGAGTACAGCTGCACATTTGGTGCAACTGAATTTTGGTTCTCAATCCAGCATCTGTTTCTAAAGTGAAGCCAACACTCATTTTGAGGGATGCAGAGAACGCTGCAGATCCATCTATCCAGTGCATTGAACAGGTAACATCTTCAGCCATTGTAATGAGAAAATTCTATTGCCTTACTACCAAACTAAGCATGTTTGGTAATTTTCTAAATTGTTTAAATTTGTATGGATCATTATGGAGGAAAAAACACTCTCTGCCAATGAACTTTAAGGTCCTTCTTTATAGTGTGGGAGCATTAATAAACTCTTCACAAATATACTTTTGATAGCAGAAAGACAAAGAGCTAGTCTCTAGGGTTATTCTTACTAAAATCTTGTAAAAAACTACTAATTCATAGCCTAGGAAAAAAATTAGTCCAGAACTTTGGTTAATCTTTGGCAACATTTTAAGTAACTGGAAACAGAGTCTTCTAAAGGAACGTGTCAGGAAAATTGAACTGTAGGAGGGACTGTCAGCTATGCCTACAATTTCTTATATACATCTATTGGAGATAACCCTATATAAAATTTTTAAATTGTTAGTATGAGCACTGCCTTTACTAATAATTTTCTTTATTTGAGTCTGATAATTGTCCATTAGATCACTCTTACTGCAGTTAATCATACCTGCTTTTCTTGCCAAGGCTTGCTTTCTTCAGAGTTAAGTTTTACCTGAAGTTACAGCTCTTTTTATTATCATCTCTAAGGTCTAGAAGCAGCTTACTCTTTGTTTCTGGTGTTTTGGTACATGCAGATAACATTTATGTCTTGAACTAAATCCAGAAGGAAATGCGATTGAGGCCTTTTACCACTACCTGAGTGACCCTTCTGCACATATCTAAATTTTGAGTGTCTGAATTTAGGCAAAATTAATCCCATCCCAACTAGAGTTATTCACTATTACCCTCCTCACTATCAGATGAAGGGCAAAGAAACATGAGCAATTCCAAAAATCTTCACCTTCATTTGCAAGTGTCATCTGACATTTTAATGTCATTCTCCAAGAATAATGAGAATACTGTGCTGAATCTGAATTCATTGTAGGCAAAATCCAAACCTGTGCAAACAAATAAAAGGTTAATAGTCCATTCACATCTGCCAACTCTGTGGACAAGGCTAAAATGTTCTCATTTTTCTTACTTGGTGTAAAACTGATTCAAAACAAAAGCTCTTATTGGTCTGAGGGAATATCAGTTCTCCCCTCCTTAACATGTAACACATGGATTCTTAAGAAGCTGTTGGCTTTTGTCACTGCTGGAGAAATCCTTCATTTGCATTTTTCAGTAAGAGTCTGATAAATAACAGAAAGTCCTTCTTTCCTGTCAACTCTTCCAACTGCTTCAAGCCAGATGGAGCGTTCTCTTTCTGCTTCTCCCACCTTTGGTTTTGGAAATGCAAAACTATTTATTGTTCACCAGGAAGCCACAGCTTGTCTTTCTCTTCTCATCCTATTTTGTATCTCCTGCTGCTGTAAATAGTTCCAGACTGTGACTCTTCTTCAAAGCTCCTCCAAGCTTATGGGGAATGATTCTGACCCAAGTTTTCCCAGTTGCTCAGTTGTCCCCAGGGATCCCGGCATTGCCACTGTCCACAGCAATCCTGGCAGTACCAATTCATCTATTCTAAAATAGACATCTAGGACAGATATAAGTGTCAAGGATCTCATCCAACCATAACACTTGGGAAAGATGGAAGCTGCAACAGAAGCACGGGCAGCTGTGTGCCTGTAACCTTAAGGAAGACAGCATTGCTCTGGTCATTCCCACTTCATGTAAAGAGGGTTTTCACCTAAATTACACCAGGCTTGAGTCTGTTTATTTCCATACTGATATTTAAATAAAGTTAAAATTCTGCAGAATTTGATAGCACTCGTTTGGAAGAATTGAGGTTAGAGAGGAGCTGTTTCGTCAAGTCTTACATATTTAGTAGCTGACATCTTCTACTATATTTAGCTTGTGTACTGAAGAGCAGATAGCTGATTATGCAACAAATTGAACTTTTTCCGGCCTCTTTGAAATGAGCAGGGCATTTAGCAACCTGATTACAACTGTAAACAGTTAATAATTATTGTAATAAGGACTGCATTAATTTAGCATTAAACTTCTGATATTTTCAAAGCATTTTACAAAACACTGGAGACTTGTAACATTCCTGTGAGTTAATTAAGACCTGACATTCTTCTTGTTTTGGGAGGAATCTCAGGATTAAGGGTCCCATCTGGAGAGAAATGGAGATGATATTGACTCACGTTTTGGTTTTAACATTAATAATACTGATAACACTTAATTGAGTGTTTAAGCTCATGTAACTTATGTGCCTTAATACAGAACCTGCAAAGTTATACTAAGCTACTGCTCGCCCAACTTTTCCAGAAGTTTCTCTTGCTATTTATAATGAAGGCACAATTAAGCCCTCTGTTAATGAACTTATAAATCCTGCTACTGTAACATTTGTTAAATGTGTGAGGAAAAAGAGGAAGTCTGGAAGAAAATTCATGCAGCAGAAAGCCATTCAGGTTTTTTTAATCCCCAGCTAATGGTGAATCAACTATGTGAGTATCAGACATCAGGAAATTTTTCTAAGAACAGTATTTTTGTCAGTGTTTAATTTCATGTAGTTGGCACTTTCCAAAGATTACTGAGGAAATGGGTGGCATCAGGACTTTGAGATATGAAGAAAATTCCCCAAATATCCAGGCCTTTCATCTCTCAGTACTCTCCTCTAAAAATTAAATCCTTATCCTTCAATAAAAGAATGAAACAGATTTCTGAAGCATCATTACTGTGCTTTATAACTCCAAAAGTAAATCAGGAAAGATGCTTCACAAGAAACAAACAATGTTTTGGTTTCTCACAAAGTGCTAATTATCAGTACTATGGTGTATTATTATTCTTTTTGTGATCAATTTTTCTAATTATTTAATAAAATACCATGGTAAAAGAATGACTTTGACAGGTTAACTGTGCAGTAAATTGGCTGTTATTAGTCAACAACATTTCATAATATTATGTTTGTGTATATAGCTGTAGGTGAATTGTCAAAGTAACATAACACGTCAACAAGGAAACCTGCAGTTCTTGTTCCTAATTTCACCCCAAAAAAATCACATTTGAAATAGAAAAAGAAAACGAAAACAAACAAAACCTCTGTAGCTGATTTTATTGACTTACTGTTGCTTGATTCATTCATGCTTATGCAAGGTGTGGGGATAGCCACAGTAAGTCTTCTGATGCTCATCCATTTAAAATGGCAAAAGTTATTGTTGATTAAGTAATGTACATTTCATCATCTGCTAAAGTGTCAGCCCTGGGGAGATGGATGAATTCATATTCTGTGTTCCCTAAGGAACCACACCTTACCTGTGCATTACCACACATTGGAGACAGCAAAGCAGATTGGTTTTATCTGAAACAAGTTGAATCTCCCAAGATAATAGCATTTTGTGTTTAAATTAATACATGCTTGTGTATTACTGCATGCAAAATTAATAGATTAGTTTTCCTTTTCTTCTGATAAAGCCTCAAAGTCTCAATTTCCTTCTCTGATTTATTGACATTTTGATGTAAATTTTAATATGCTATGTTATATGTTCTTTCCCCTTTTAGTAAACCAACTCACATGTCATTCTGTGTAACCATGACAAAAAGTAACCACAGATTCAGTAGAACTTCAATTGTTCTCCTTTGACATTGATATTCCATGATTTTGTGCAAGCCACTCTTGCAAAGGAAAACATATCAGACCTAGAATGGCAAGTAGAATTACCCGTTTTTCATGTGATACCATCCTCCCTTAGCCATGTAACATCACCTATCAGGCTGTAAGGAGGCAAAAGCATGGCACTCCAAATTAATGATAAAACACTACCTAACTCCTGTCCCTTCAGCTTTCCAGTCTCATTCAGCCTCAAAGGAAAAGAAGATTTTTGCTCTTTTCTTTTTCTGTCCATAGATGTTTTTAGAGTTTTTTGAGTTTGGAGGGGGTATTTTTCCCCTAATAGCAACTCTTGGGATTTGGAGAGTAGCAACCTAGTTTGCTGATAAGTTTCCTCAACCCTAATATCTGTGATTTTTCTGACTAGGCAAGAGAAGGCATCAGATACAATGACTGAAGTCTTGAGTGCTTTGTGGCATTAACTGGAAAGCTGACACAAACATCAGCTCAGACTAGGAGCAAGTGTGGAAGTGTCAGTGTCCGAGCCCATACACAGCCACTGTAGCAGCCGGATGGCTGAGCCGACAAACGTGCCCCAGCTCAAGACAAGTGCGATGCAACGCCATTGAGCGCAGTGCACCATGAGGAAGGATTGCAGCAAGTGGCTTCCTGCACATTGCCACGGTCTAAGAATGCGTGCACTGGTGTCTCTTGCTCCTCAGCAGACACGTACTACTAACATTGTACCAGCAATGCAGCAGTCTGGTCATGTATCTGAGCCTCGTGCAGGAGGCCGTGAAGAAAGCGCCAGCTTAGAAAAGCTCAGCTATGGGTTGCTGGCAAAGGGAGAGAGAATATTTTGTCATAGTCACAATGTGATTGAATTATTGTTAGAGGCGTTTGCCATACCACACTTGGCTTCCAATGCACACCTTCCCAATTGTGTTTGAACGCTTAAAAGTTTTGATTAAAGACTTTTATTTAAATTACTGAGCATTGGGAGCATTCAGAATTTTCTGGGTGACAACTCTATTACTTATGACAGACTGCTTAGTTATTGGTTAGCGAAAATGTTAAATTTATATGACACCAGTGTATAAATTAGAAATTAGATTAGAAATTAGTTAGAAAAACATGGATCCGCTTGGGAAGTCACTGCCTTAGAGGCTTGCTGAGAGCAAAATTCAGTTTTGCATCATCATCTGGTACATAAACACCAACAGGTCCAGAAACTACTCCTTTTGGGATTACTGTTACTAGTCAATTTTTGGTCTGTTACTACGATGTCAACACACATGTTGACCAACACAGATTACTGCAGTTTGGTATCTTTTTGCTCATCATTCCATTTTTCAGCCAGTATGTCTGTTATGAAAAGCACTATATTACTTTTCATCTTTTATGCTATTTTAACCTAGCACAACCCACGGCCTTTTGTTCACATATGTGGCAGAATGTCACTATGGTAATAACTGTGCTATTTTTTTCAGCTGTTTTAATAGTATGATAACATTTGCTGGAAGCTAGAGATTTGCTGGGGTACTATTTCTCACACCTGGAGCATATTGTCTACCAAGGTTTGTTATGTTGATTCAATTTCTGATTATAAATCCAGCACTAAATTTTATTTGTTCTCCTTGGCTTCCACTCAATGATCTAAATTTGTGGGTTTTTACTCTTTATGTGTAATTTTCCTTAAGACACCCTGTGAAAATCACTATGCAAGCACAATTTGTGCTGCATGGTGTTATTAAGTATTCTCTTTTGAGTTGTACAGTGAAAGTACTGTATAATTCATTTTGTTGTAGCTTCCCAAAGAAATATATTTAGCTAAAATATTTTTGATTAAAAATTGATGTGTCATTTAGCTACTTCCCACTGATTTTAAGTGAACACAAATGGGATAGACTGGAGGTTTTTTGAAAGGTGTGTTCATCTCGTGTATTTTCTTCAGGTTGACTCTAAAAAGGCTTCCACTAGTTAAATACTATTTCAAAGCTATCATACCTAATTTCTTATTACAATGTTCCTATGGAGGTCAAGATTTTAGAGTAAAATAATCAATAACAGAATGTGCACTTCATAGTTGAGGCATGTGAATCAATATCCTGTTCTTATGCTTTGAATTTTAGTGTTACAGATCAGATGGAGCACCATGGTATGCAGTACTGCTTAAAATATTCTGCTGGTGAGAAGGCAGTGTGAGAACTGCTATTTTAAATTAAAAAATCACATTTTTACGTCAGAGCAGGATGTGATTATACACTGCTACTTCGCAGTTCACCATAACAGTAGTGAATAGTGAAAGCTGCTGCAAAAACATGGCTGACTTACTTTCTCAACAGATTTTAACCAAACTGCACTTCTGCAGGAACCATCTCTGGTGCATTAGACTTCTAACAGGTTTTTTTTGTGGAGTAAAAAAAAGTGGTTTATGTGGAGACCAGTTCTTAGGGAAGTTTTCTTTGATGCTTTGCAGAGGGGTAGCTTTGTCTACAGAACTGCGGCCAAATTTTACTCTCTGATCTATATGATCAGCTTTCATTTATCTTCATATTCTTGACAAATGTATATATGAGCTGATCTAATTTTACTGTGCTATGGCTTACGTTGACAAAATAAGTTCCAATTCAAATAAATCCTATACATTCCCTTCTTTAATAAGCATTAAACTTGAATCAAAATGCCATTAAAAATTAGGAATATCTCCAGATCTCAATACGCACTGGAGTTCCAGTAAAAGTAATAATGGTACTGAATCAAATCCAAATGGAAATACCTTTCAAAGTGGACAAGGGAAATTTAGAACTGGATCTGAGTTTATGTGACTCAAACCTGTTTTTAACAGTTGAATTACAAAGTTACAACCATTCCTTGCTTAACTGATATATCCAAGGCACAAAAAAACTTGGGATCCTCTGCTAAGCTCTTCTGTAGTCCAATTTTGACTTGTTTTTGAAGGCATTGTCATCCTTCTGAGTAACTGAGGTACAGAAGTATCTCTTCTGCTCTTTTCACTGACTCTTTTCATCAGCTTCTCCCATTTCAGCACACCTCAATGTCATATCCTGTCCGCTCTGCAGTCTTTCCATTCCTCAGACAGTGTATTGCTGGCATATATTTTTAATTCTCCTTCTTTTGTGGAATCTTGCTTCATAGACCTATGCCTACTCCTCTGCCCAAATACTGGGGGAAGGGGAGAGGGGTGAGGTGCACAGATCTAGACTGAATAACTTAGAAACCAGATTTTTGCCTCCATTTTTTGTTCCTAGCTCATCAGTTCTTATGAATTGTATGTGTCCTGTATATCTAATGGAGTGAAGAGCGTACTTTCTAAAACCTTCAGGAGGAGGCCCTATCTGCCTAAATTTTAAGTGCAAGATAAAAGCCCGCATTAGGTACACGATTTGTCATGCTCTGTGGCTCTCTCAATGGAAACACGGGAATATTGTTTAGGCCTGTACTTCCTTAGCTTAAGACAACTAAAATTGAATTTTCTTTCTTCTTGTCCCTCTTTTATGTAATTTTCATTGACATTTCAGATGTATTTCCAGTAATTCAGATTTCCAGCTGTGCAGTTCTCTGTTCTGTCTTAGGCTTCTCATGGTCAACTTTTCTTTTTCAACATCCTTCAAAATCCATCCTTTTCTTTACATCTCCACCAGCAAAACTTCACATCGCTCTTTCTTCTTTTGGTTTTTTTCCAAGTTTACAGTCTCTAGTCTCTCTCACCAAACATTTTCTTCTTACAGTTGTTCAGCTTGAAACATTCATTCAGTTCTGCTCTAAACTACAGTTAACATGAGATCTGAGATCCTTGAGTGGGTCCTTATCTCTCGCAAGATAAAGCATTAACTCTGCTCTCTCCTATTGAGAGAAGCAAAACCAAGTTGCTGTGTGACTGTGGATCTTCTCCTCATCCAAGTGCCCTTGTGGCTTGTACTCCCTCTCTGTTGTTCTCCATCCATTTTCTTACTTTGTTTATTTCTTTGCCTTTCTCTTGCTTTTGGAAGTTTTTCATGTAGCTCTGGTTTAAGGCAGTGGGGGTGTGGACAATGCAGAATACATGATAGCAGGTTCCTGTTCTCAGCTGGCCTGGCAGGACGCTCATCCTCTCTCCATTGACTATGGAAGGAAGCAAAGACAGCAAATCACTATTAGGCCAGCCACCTACTGTGTTTCCTTCTACACTATTCCCTCTGCTTTGTGATTTTCTTAGAGGGCATTAAGGAACTTGTCTCCCTATAACTCCAGTTTTTCAGTCCAGTAATGATTCCCTGGGTCATTGCCTAGTGGTTAGGGTCCATGGTGTTTTCAGGTTGTGTTGCTGTGGAGGGCAATTTATCCTTTTAAATATGAAGGATACTAGTAATTCTGGCACTTGTACAAGATAGTTTGTGCTTGCTTCAAATTGTATTTTTCATATAGCTTTTGTTTCTATAAGTAATATTTATTTTTAATATCAAATCATTCATGCCATGAGATAGTTTTTAACCTTCCTTGGTTCTATGTTTAAACTTCAGTGAGAATAATATTTTGATTAAAATATTTGTCTTAGACTTGAATGACAGGGAAGATATTAATGCATGATTCTTCACCACAGGAACTGCAGAGAATGAAACAATCTTTACAAAACACATTTTTCTCCTGCTCACTTGAACACTGAATGACTATTCTACCTTCCTGGGAACAGCACTTTTTTTTTTTTTTTAGTTCCCAGGAGAGAGTCACACAGGACAGAAGACACCCATCCATTTTAGCATTTGTCTGTTCTAGTGGACTTCCACTCCACATGAAATAGCTTGAGCTGATCAGCCATTTCCCCCACAAATTCATCGCACTTCCATGCATCTACTACCAGGTCTTATTGGCCAAAAAATCTGGCCAGTTGAATTTGTGTTCTGTTTGGAATAGTATTGACAGGAAAAAGCAATAGAAGACTTTAGTTACCCGCATCTTCTTTTTCATTCACAAAACGTCACCTTTCCCTCTTCGCTAGCTCAGTATGGACAGAAGGTTTCATCTGGTATTTTTACTCATTGTTAAGGATGAATACAAGATTTACTATATGATCTTTTTAGCTTATTTTTCTGCCACTGCAGGACTTTATTGCTGCCACACAAAACTTGTGATGCTTGCGCTGTCTGACTTCATATGATGGATAACTGAGAATGAAAAATTATTCAGTGGTAACACCTCACATCACTCCAGTGCAATCTCACATAATGATAAATGCTCCAAGCTCAGACTTGTAGAAGGGAGAGATTGAGGATATTCAACAAAAACAAAAGCCAACGTGAATGGGCTTTAAAGGAAAGATGAGGGTGGAAGTATAAAATAAGATGTTACAGTGCTCTGATAGAGGGGACAAAGCCTCACTTGTGTCTGATTGGTGGTTCTTGCAGTCTGGGAATGAAAGGAGGCTTGACTATAAGACAATTTTATTTGAGGAGTGAAGTAAAGTAAAACTAAATACCAGATACCCAGTTCCCTGGCAGAGCCTAACAGGACTGACATAAACCAACTTCCTTAAGATCTCTTCAGCAGTGGAAGTTTCCTTTACATGGATAGCTTCCAAAAGAGACTTTTCAAGTTTGCTCCAGTGGTGTCAAAAGTCTTGGCCTTACAAATAAGTAACTGAGCCTAGGATTTACAGTGTCTCTTGTGGTCCTTTCTACCTTACCAACTGGTCTGGGACATCTCAGTGGTAGAAGGGGCATAACCAATAAATCTGGCTCAGTTTTCTGCAGTGTTTCCACACTGACTTTGGGTGGTAGCCTAGAGGTCTCTCTCAGAAATGCAGCAACAAAGGTGGGAAGTATGTTGCAGGAGTCAGGAAACTATGTACCCCAAAAAGCTGTCTGAAAGCTAACACTCAGAAGTAGTTTCTTCTCCAAAAATCTCTTTGTACACACAAGTTTCCTAGATTTAGCAGCTTACATGCGTGTAAAAGGAACTAGATTTTGGCACAGGCTGTGAGCACTTACAGACACAGAAGCATGTGAACACTCTGTTGATAGGAGAGCTTCCTTGCACAAATGAGACCACAAGCTCCATGAGGGCCATGCATGGCTCCACAATCTCTGTAAAGGTTTCCCTCAACTGTGAGCTAGGAGGTGAGGAGGGCTTTGAGGACATCTCAGAAGGGAAGTGGGAAAACTTTGAGTAAGCAGTAATTAGGGGCACTCCTCCATACTGCTATTTTGTTGTGGGGTCTCCCTGACCCCATATGAAGCACTCCCGTGGAGCTTTCCCCATATGAAGAGAGGCCTTGCCTTCTATGACTTGGAATTCACCGGGCTGAAGCACATGAGGAAGCTGGGCTGCAGGGCTAGAGGACTCTGGCAGAAATCTGAGGGTTGCCAAGAGCTTAGTGCATGGCAGAAGTAGGGGGTCCGAAAATATCACGTGCTGACTCCCTGGTGGGGCCATTCTGTCATGCAGCCCTCTCTGAACAATGTTTCTGACACATTTCACAATGTCCATTATGAATGAGGCTCTGGCTGCTGTGGAGGTCTGGGCTGTCCAGCATGGAAATTTCTGTGCAGCAGGGAAGGGAAGGAGTCCCTCCTGGCAGTTTACCCTTGAACTAACATCACTAGCACCCAGAAACGGAAAAGCTGCATTTTGCCCTTTGGACATTTTAAAGGGATTCTGTGCATGAGGGTGTGGTGGGCCCTGAGCTATGTCAGACCCCAGAAGGCCATGCGGACAACCTGTGGGGGTGGGGAGCTCCATGATATGAAGTTTTGCGAGGACTTGAGGGGAGGCCAGAGACCAGATGCCCGACTGTACAAAAGCAGCCACTCTTCAATACTCCTACCTCCATACAAGACAGTCTCTAGGCCAACACAAGCTGCATGCCATCATGTCCTGAAGATGATTTTGGAAATTCTCCTACCAGATGTCACAGACATAGCCCATACAGTCCACCTTCAGTATTTCACATTTAAATAAGTGTCTTTCTCACCAGAAGTAAAATCTGAAAAGCACATCTTTGTCTACAGTTAAGCACAAAATTTAAAAAAAAGAAAAAGATGGAAAGGAAAAGGAAAGCAATAAATAACTTCAATTCCTGCCATGCAAGATTGTTTCAGGTGTCAAACAGCAATCAGTTACTGCTCTCCAGTTAGAGTACTTGTGGTTGAAGAAATTTTAACCTTCGACTTTATACTTAAAGGAAATGAAAAGCCAACATTGCTATCTCAATTTAGTTTCACAACAAATAAATTTTAAAATATCTAAACTGACAGTCAAAATTTGTTATATAGGGAACTGATGTCAGATCCAGCTATATTCAAAATCTTGCGCTGACAGAAAAGTTTGTTATACTTGGATTTTACGACATGCTAGAGTAAACAGGATTTTGCCTGACAGCTTCTCAGGCAGGCAATCTTACCATTATTGTATTGTGAAAAGTATGTTAGCAGTAGAGCACTGTAAGGGGTATATGCCAATATTCAACAAAACCTGTGCAGAATTTTTAATGCCACTCGAAAATACATGATGTAAAGACAGCTTCAGCTTTGTTTTACTTGATGGACTTACAAGAGCATTAGAAAAATGAGATAAACATGCTTAGAGTATCTAAATTCCTGACACTATAATAATTTTTTTCTGAAGTGTTATATTTTCATTATTTTTGCCTATTTTCAGGTTAGCAGATCTTTGATTTTGCAACATTTTTTTTATCATAGAAGCATCATCTTTTTTTTCTATTTTGTTGTCACTCTTTCGCCTGTTTTTACTTCAGGTACATCTAACAGTGTATCTTAGTTACAATGAGGAGGCCAGAATTCATCTCAGTATTTATGTTAGGGACTTCCTAATATTCAATAGAATGCACTTTTAAATACATATATTCCAGTTTTCCCTTGGAGAATGGCATTTATAACTCTACACAGGTAAGCTAGGCTTGTCCCAGTACTGTACTCTGCAAAATGACAAATTGTTGATGTCTCTATTCATCACCAAAGTGTCACCGCTCTAATACATAGGTTCTGTAGTTGAATGTAATTAAAGTATGCATTATTGATGTGTCTCTGCAAGAAAAGAAGCAGCTAAAATGTACTTTTGTCATCAGTACAATTCCAAATATGATGGCGTCTGTGGTTATTAGTTTTACCTAGTGTCTTACAGGAACAGTACTGTTTTAATTAACTATCTGAGGTAGTTCTTTCCTCTGTTCATTAAACAGCTTTCTCTGGTTTCCCTATCAGAATAACTTTGTTCACTTTTCTCATTAATCTTCCTCCACATAATCTGCTAACAACTTTATTTTCTTTCCGTGAGTTACCCCAGTCTTTCCTCTCTTCATTTAAACTTGGGTCTGCTCACTATTTCTTCCCTTTTATTAATTCTTCTCCTATGAACTCCTAATTATCATTTCCCTAAAACCATGCTCCTGTTTTTCCAACTGCTATGACTTAGAGATTTCCGAAATCTCTTCCTCGTGAAATATCTGGAACATTAGGTCATTCTGTATTTGAGAACCCCCTCTGTGAGTGCTTTCTCTGCATTCTCAAGTTCCTCAGGTCTACCTAGGAGACTCTGATGGGCTCAAGGCTCATTGCAATGCATGATCCATTTTACAAGAAATATAAATGTCACAGTGTTGAGGAGTATTGCCTTTCACTGAAGAACTGAGGCGCAGAGATGACAGCCTGCCCGTGCAAGTTCATGGCAGAACTTGGAGATAGTGGGCAATTTAATGTCTTTATTACCAAACCACTTCATCCTCGTCACTGGTAAAACTGAGTCATGGTTATCAGTCACAGATGAGTACAGATGATTCAGAGGTTCATTAATGAAGCACTCTTTGATGTTGTTGGAGGCTGAACTAATTAGGTTCGGAGATACAGCCAGAATATTCAAGAATCTTGTTGTTTCCCTTTGTTTGCTTGTAATTGCTGTTCTGCAGTACAGCAGTTTTCTGCACTAGGGGATTTATTTCTAATTTCTACAGAGTATTACATTACCCTTTAATGTAACTCCCTGGTGACATTTTTAAATGATTCATGCACACTTCATATGTACTGACTTATTTTTAAATGGAAGGTGCAGAGGAAAATCTTAAAAGACACACATCTGTACGAGGAGCCTTGCTGAAGACTTCACATTCAAGGAGTCGGTGGTCTTGGAGAGGTCTCATCTGCTCTGCTAGGGCTCAGACTTAGGGCTTGAGAAGCCCCCACGTTATTAATATAATATGCAACTTATAATATAGCTTTGGGAAAGGTAAACTCTACATGGATCAAGGGGTGGCGTGCATTGATCCTGATCAGGAGAGCGCTGCTCATTAAGGAGGGAGTGAGTCACAGCACAGGTCACCTGAGCAGGCACAGGCCAGCATGCACTGGCCTGAATGTCCAGTGTGGCCTTCAGGCCCTGTTGTGCCATTTATGTCCATTGACTGCAGGATGAGCTCCACCAGCTCATGGTACCAGGGGCGCCTGCAGGCAGCTCCCACCTGACACTACTGATTGCAGCATCTGCCTGGCCTTGACTTCATATAAAACAAGGGTGGCAAGAAGTTAATGTGTGAGCATCCTGTAGGAATACAGTAGTTTTCTTGTATACAGTACAATTATTGTATTATACAATTGCTCAAATGGCGAAAAAGCGAGACCTTCCCTCCACAGACATGATCAGCTCTGCATAGCTGATGGGGAAATTCCATTCAGTCTTAGCTCTGATGCTGTATGAGCGCCTGTGCCCTCCATCTGAAAGAACATAACATCTACTCATTATCTGTATTTCTTTCTAGTCTGTCTTATTACAGCAATTGTATTATTGAGTCTTTTGTTGTCAGGCCCTTTTTATTGACGTCCAGGAAGAGCCCTGCATGGGCTTGTTCTCTCTCTCATCCTCCCCTAGAACAACCTCTCCATCACTCTTACTGCTCAGTACAAAGACACTAAGGACCTTTAAACACTATTCTGATTTTTACATATAGCTAAAGAGGGAAAGTTGAAAGAAAAAGAAAAGTGAGGCAGCTTCTGGTAACCGAATTCAGGATTTGTCTCTGACTTAAGAATTGTTTTGTGTGGTCACTCTTTATTAACAGAACATATTCATTCATGTAACTTAGTAATGGGGGACAAATAGTCATAGGGGAGGAAATAAAATCCATGGTATACTTATTTCTAAAATATTACTCTCAGCTTGGAAAACCAACACCTGAGGACTTTGGATTCTTAAGCAAGAAACTTAGTGGAATCTCTCTACACTTAGAATAATAGTTATATTTCTCATTCAGAAAGTCAGATGATGATATGATTAAATCATGGGAGCATAAATCAGGGTTCTCATCCAGGTGACTTTCCTGAGAAACTTTAATTAAACTTTGATTAGGTGTAGATTGGAGAGGAGAGGTATTTTTGTCTTGCCTATCCACCTCTGTGTTCACCTCTCCGTTTGTTCACTGTCTAATAATTTTTGAAGCTACCAGTCAATCTTAATTCATTATGACAGATAGTCTTAAATATATTAGACACAAGGCAAACCAGAACCTAACAGTACTGCTGCTTGGAGAACTATTTGCTTTTTCTTCTTTTCAGCTTTCCTTTTTCTTTTTTTTTTAATGTTTATGTTGTATAAGAGATGGAAATATTTCTGTCCTTTTTGATCAGACCATATAATCAGTTAAACTGTATCCTATTTCTAGCAGTGACTGGAACAAAAAAAGCATTTGTACAAGTACAGAATTGCCTGTCCACAGCAGAGTGGTCTCCCACAGTGGGATCTCTGTTCCTATGCACTCTTAGTTAATAGCTGTATATTGGCCTGAACAGGATTTTATATCACTTCTCTTTCCTAAGTTGGCTTTCTGAAGGCAAAAAATATTTACAGTTTCTCTGCCTACCTGCTTGTGCATCCAAGTGTGTCACACACCCACCGAAAACCATTGAACCCACTGGGCATTTTTAGCAAAACCTGAAAAAGAAGAGAAGTCTGGTAAACCATATGAAAATTGATGGTTCTGGAAAGGGGCTTATATTAATGTTCCCACTCAAAAAAGGTCTGGCAAAATTCAGCTGCAATACACTTAGCTTGGGAGCCAGCCTGCAGACAGAGAGCTACAGTAGTGTTGACTCTGGCAAATGAGCGTCAGGGGCTGGGAAATGAGAGCTAGGACATGGGGGGAAAGCAGATGAAGGGGCAAGGCATAGAGTAAATTAGCTGGATTACTGTTTACAGGCAACTTGCTTCAGACACTGTTGCTCCTGTAATAAGAAAAAAAAGTACAAAAGGATGACAATTTCCACGTCAGTCTCTTCATGTTACTCTGGAGGAAAGGAAAAGAAAAGCTCTCTGCCACCAAGAGAAAGTTGTACAGAGTGTTTGCAGGGAGTGACTCCATTGTACTAGTAAATTTAACTGAGTGAAGTGTTTATGAATTTTTTAATCCATATAAACCAGAGTAGTTTAATTACATATAAAAAAAGGATTGCATAACCTCTGTAAGATGTTGAATATTTCATCTCAGCCTAAGGATGCAGCATGTTCCATTAGCTGAAAAAGCTCTTGAGGACGTGTGAAAGCACTGGATAAGTGTCTCTATGTTAGATAGGAAAGCATGCATACATGTATGTGTGTCTCCATAGAGGAGAAGAGAAAATAACTATAGGCAATGCAATATTGTAAGCAGTGGGTTGTATCTCATTGAGAGGAAGCAGGTATTATATGAAAAGATACAAGCATCTTTCATTATAAAATCCATTTTATTAGTATAATAATTTTGACTTGAAGCATCATTTTGCTCTGAGATGTGCCTTTGATTTCCTTTAAAGAGAAAAGAGAATGCTTATGTAAAGTCTGAATCACATTCATATACTCTTATCTGAGTATCAGGATGTTAAATAATACCTTGATTGTAATATTTGGCATTTGTCTAAGATGTCTTTGTTTTTATGCAATCAGCTTGCTGCTGAATGTTCACACTCCTTGTGGCTATTTGAAGAAAATAAGATTTAATTTAGCAAGGTATTTATTGTTAATTTGTTAGATAATTTGATCTCCACTGACATAAAGAGACTTTATTCATTCAGTCATTTATTTTGCTCATGGCTTTGGCAGAAGCACACTATAAAACATACGCATTCCCCTAACTCAGTTCAGAGATGGCATACACTACATTCTCTGCAGCTCAGGTTCGCACCTTCTGAAGAGCAGGGATCTGAAATGAGTTCAGCGTCCGTAGTGGATAGATAAAAGTTTGGCTATGCAGCCATGCTTGGTTAAGCAAGAACACCCCTCTCCAAGTAGGTACTGAAAACTGCAGCTAAAACTTTAGTTTTATTCAGCTGTCCTTGCCATGTCTCCTAGATAAACCCATTAATAGCATGTAACGGTTTAATAATTTAAAGCTCTTCCATACTTAGCTCTTACAAAACATAAAACTTGGCTTTTCTCATCTGTCACAGACCTGAAGCCCATGTCAGCTCCGAGTTAGATAGTAGCAATTTAGTAAGGTCCAGAAACACAGGGACAACATTTACCAATGGGTGCCTGATCCAGAAGATGAGGCAGACCTTGCCTGGACACAAGGATCACTGCTGTGATGTGGCTGATGAGAGCAGGAGAGGAACAAGTTGAGAAACTGCTGTTGGTGCTTACAAGGCATGTTTAGCTAAAGGTCTGTAAATGTCCAGGGAAAGGCTTAGGGTAATAAACAGCTGGTCTTCACCATTTCCTTGGGAACATAAAGAGGTATGACAAGCAGTCACTCCCTCCCACTGCTAGCAAAGCAGATTGCTAGGCAAACTAGATCGCTGCTTTGCTGTCTCCTCTTTGATTTAGTCCAAGCTGTCTACAGTGAACCTTGGCTCACATTTCATTCCAGTCTGTCATGGTTTAACCTCAACCAGCAGCTCAGCCCCATGCAGCTGCTGCTCACTCTCCCCCAGAGGGAAGGGGGAGACAATCAGAACAGTAGAAGTGAGAAACAGTTGAATAGGTGAAAGAAAAGCCACCCACACAAGCAAAAGAAAACAAGAAATCCATTCACTGCACATTGCATGGGCAGACAGGTGTTCAACCATAACCAGGAAAGATGGGCTCTGTCACATGCAGTGTGATTTGGAAAGACAAACACCATGACTCCAAACTTCCCCCTTTCCTTCTTGCCCCAGTTTTATATCCTGGGCATGATGCCCTGTGGTATGGGATATCCCTGTGGTCAGTTGGAGTCAGCTGTCCTGGTTGTTTCCCATCCCAACTTCTTGTGCACCCCCAACCTACTCTCTGGTGGGGTGAGAGGCAGAAAAGCCTTGACTCTATGCAAGCACTGCTCAGCAACAGCTAAAACATCCCTGAGTTGTCAACACTACTTTCAGGACAAACCAAAACCAGCCCATACCAGATACTGTCAAGAACACTATGTCTATCCCAGCCAAAACCAGCACACAGTGCCACAAGATGGAGGTTGCATTGGACAATTCGCCAGGAAGGCCTGGGTGGACTGGTCCACTCTGTGTCCATAAGACCCTTCCTCCAGGGTGGGTGAGGTGACCAGCAAACCCAGCTGAGCCCACCAAGCCCATACCTTTTATGTTGCAGGAAAGGCAAAGCCTATGCTGAGGGGCTGCAAGGCCCTGGACGTTCCCCTTAAACACACCCCAAAGCTACTTAAAACCCTGAGCCTTCAAGTCATGTTGGGTTGTTGCAGGTGCCAGACAGGCTTGGGTCCAAAAGGATGCGGGCCTTAAGTGTCAACTTAATTTTTTTGACCAGTATAACCTCAGGGGTTTATTCCATTTGACAAGTTTAAACAAGGTTTTTAATGAACTTTGGCACGGGACTCAATCACCAAGGCAAGGTTTTCTGATATAAACCTGGTAAATGCCATCAGTGTACCCACATGACAGAAATTCTCTCTTCTCTCTTTGTGAGGCATTGAGAGCTGTAGCTCTCGATGCTCCCGGTCAGCACCTGCCTTTTAAACACACCCAGCAACAACTATGTCTCTCTGGGTTTCAAGGGTTCATCCCCCCTCACAGACAGCTGCCCTCAATAATGGCTTCTCACCAGTGAAAAGGTTGGTGGATTTGCTGCTCTGTCCTGCTCCCTTCCCATAATGAAACAGAACAAAACCCAAACAAACAAGCAAATAAACAAACAAAAGAAAAATCCTGTTTGCTTTGTGCTGCTGTAGCAAAATGCATTTGTTTCCAAAAGCTCAGCAGGAGTAGCACACATGCTGGAGAAGGCAGCAAGCAGACCAAAAAGGAAGCAAGACCTCTCAGTCAGCAGTGGTGATTTTAAATCTGTTCACCCCATCTTGTGAAAACTAAGTTGAGAGTGTAGTGACTGGCTTCTAGCCTCGTGGCTTTAATACCTAACTGAAATCCAAGGCAATTTAACCACAGCAATTCTGTGCATTCATTTAAAAAACTAATTGCAGAGAGATGCTTCTTGAGATTGCTCAAGGCAAAGTGTATCCATGTTTTAGGATTGCTTTGTCAGACCCTCACCCAGCCCACATTAGGAACACCACAAATCCCATTTCTTCAAAATGGGTGACTTTACCTCTCATTTTTGTCTTTGAAAAATGTCTTTATCACTCCTGGTTATCACCTGGAAGATATCATTTCACTCAATGGATTTTCACTGTTCCCACAACTCCTCCAGGCATATTTCAAGAGATGTCTCAGCTTTAATTCTCTCACTGTCCTCTTTCCCCTAATCCTTTTCCTTAATGCCATATAATCAGGCAGAACACTATCAGTTAGTCAAATTAGAGTGCAGATGACATGCCATCAGCCAGAAGGAAGAAGAGGGATTAGAGGCTGGTTCAGACACATGGCATTATCTAATTAGTTGACATCTTGTGAAATCCTGTGAGATTTTTGGAGAGTGGTGGTAGGAAGCAGAAGAAGGGTTGCTACTAGGTGATGGTGATAATTTTTTTCCACAGTCTCCAAAGAATGTGATTGATTACTCTGAATATTTTGAAAATTGTCATGGGTAGAGCATTTTTCTCTACCTAAACAATTCATTTGGGCCTTTTAACACTGTTCACAGATGGGAAGGTGCACTGGGTCATTTACAGTAGGACTTCAAAGAGTTTAGTCACAGGACTGAGAAAAACTATGGGGAATGCTGAGATTTTTTGCCATTGCTCTTGCTGGAAGGAAAGGAAAAAGTCCTAAACTGGTGACTGAGCAGACTTCACAGCACACAAGGTTTGAAGATCCTCAATGGGACACTTGGAGCTTTAAGCTACCCAAAGGGAAATGAAAGGTAACCTCCTCTACAAGATGTCAGACTACAGTCTTACAAACATGTCAGAAACAGAACCCAATATTTTGCTGTTTGAAGCCCGGGGACTGCCAATAAAGTTTGAAACTTGTGTTAAAGCTGTAGTGAAACTGGCACTGAGAATGCTCATTTCCCATATGGGTGAGAAAAATGAGATCTACATTTGTTTTATATTTTCCCTCTGTTTTCATTAACTAACCTGTTACACTAACAATTACTAACCTGTCACTAACACAAGCCTGTCACAATCTGTTATAGTAATCTATACTTCAGGTACTAATGTGACAAAACTCCAGTTGTGCTCCATTTCAAATCAAATTACATAAGTGACAAAAAGAAATCTTTCCATTTGGACATCAGGAAGAATTTCTTCACTGAAAGGCTTGTCAAGCATTAATACGGACTGTCCAGGAAAGTGGTGGAGTCACCATCCACGGAAGTGTTCAAGAAACAACTGGAATGGCACTTTGTGCTATGGTTTAGGTGGCAAAGTGGTGTTCAGTCCAAGGTTGGACCCTGGGATCTTGGAGGTCTTTTCCAACTATAATGATTCTATGATTCTGTTCTATTCTACACTAGCATAATGTTATAACAGGCATGTTATAAAACAAAGCAAAAATGTAGCTTAAAGCAAAAGCTGGGGCAAACATGAGTATTTCTCATGAGAAAAAAAAATGGTTCCTTGTTGATAAAATAGCATAGGATTTGATATTTGGTTTATATTTCACCTGGAAAAACTGAAATACAAGAGGATTATGAGACAAAAAATCCAATAAATCCCACAAAAATCTGAAAAGGAGTGACTCCCTTAGGATGGCAGACAATAAGAGTTCTGAAATAAGAGGGCATGAAGAGGTAAAGATTAGTAAATATTGCAAAAAAATTGAAGACAAAGAAACAAAAATTGTGTGAACATTTGGAATATTTCTTTTTAAAGGACAAATTGAACCTTCTAAGAAAAATATATAAATTCTTTGACTGCAGTCAAAACACTAAAAGGGAAGAATTGGATCAAAGAGTCATTTCCAACTGATAGACCAAACCCCTTTTTTTGGTGGAGAGCCAGTAGAATTACATAAGAGGTTCTGCAAACCATTTGGAAGCTATGTTCTAGTACAGAGTCTGTACTCATAATCTTAATTATAAGGCAGCCAGTAGTTGATCTGCACTTAGTATTTTGAAAATTATCAAGAAACATAATTTTCATTAAATCAGTAATTACTTGTCTTTATGATACTATATTAGATCCTACTTGTAAAATGTATTTTTATTGCACAATTTTGTTACAATTTTTTTTCTTATAATGCCATTTTAGAGGGACTTCAATAGTCAGGTGAGAAATTAACTTTTGAATTTGCATGAAGCAGTCTTAACAAAAGCCCCTCTTTATTCCTCCATATTATATATTTTTGTTAAAATTGTGAAACAAGAGTAGCCATACTGGCTCACAATGGAGGTCCCTTTAGCCCAGTACCTTGTCCTTGGCAGTAAACAAGGGGGGATGCCGAAGAAAAGAACAGGACAAACATGTAGGATATTTCTTGCAATAAACTCCTCCAAATTTTTGTGGCCTGTACACTTAGTGGTTTATAAGCATTAATAACTGCTACTTGACTAAGAACCATGAGGTCTCTGATCCCATACATTTTTTATAGCCACAACATCCCACGAAAATGGATTCTGCAGCTCAATTGTACTGTGTGCAAAGATATACATCCAGTTTTATTTGCTGAATGCCAGGTTTTGTACTGGAGGATACAGAGAAGAACTCATTCCTATTCACTTTCAGCACACTACTCATCTATTTAGACTTCTGCCTTATATCCACCATGTCTCTCTTTTCCAGACTACTTCCAGCATCTCAGTTTACTGAGAAATCCATGAACTTGATCATCTTGCAGCTCTTCTCTGAAGCTCCTTCCACTTCTGTCTTCTTATTTCTCCTGTCTGGACATTTTATTGTATTCTTCCCTTTTTGAGATGAAGCAAGTAGAACTGTATGTAATGAACCATAGAGCTGTGGCATAATGACATTCTGCCTTACTCTCTGTACCTTCTGCTAACAACTTAATATTTAGGTTTTTGACCTCTATCAGGCATTGATTTGGTGTTTTCATCAATGCATCTAGAACATTTCAAAATGGCACTTGCAGAACATTTCAAAATGGCACTTCTGAGTAGATATACATACAAATACGTATAATGCTGCATTTTATATATGGTACACTCTTTCTTTGCCCTCATTCCCCTGAAGGATTTCTATATGATACACTCTTCCTTCATTTCCCTCAAGGATCAAGTATTATCTGAAAACTCTTACTTTGCCACTTCCCTTCTCCAGGTGCATGCACGTTTCACACAAAGCCATGCAGAACTCATTTACAAATTCCTAATATCTAAAGAGCTGAGAACTTATTCCTACGCTGTGTTTCTTATTCCAACCAATTACTTGAACAGGAACCACCAGCATCCCCTGGCAGCGGAGACTGCCAAAGGCATATGGGGCTGCATCCTGGCAGCACAACCAGGAGATCAGGGAGGCATTGGTTATCCCCTTCTGCTCAGCACTCACTAGCTACATCTAGATACTGTTCCCCAACACAGGAAAGACATCAATAAACTGCAGCAAGTTCAGCGATGGTCAGGGCTGGAGCAGTGTCCCTGGGGCAGGGGGGGCTTGTCCAGTCTGGGGCAGAGGTGGCTTTGAGAACACTGCACAGCTACCCCAGTAGCTATAGGAAGCTTGAGGAGATGGGAGTCAGACTAACCAATGTGATGTGCAGTGGGAGGATAAGAGACAATAGGCATGAATTTAATCTCCTCTGAAGTTTCACCTTTGCTATTAACAAAAAATATTTTAAAATCTGTGGCCTGTCTGCACTGACTTAAAAATCAACATGTAACGCCCATGCCTCACAACCTCTTAAAGCTCATGGAAAGTAGCTCCTTTGTTTTTGAGGATTCTGAAGCTTTTGAGTCCCATTAGGAACTGGTTTTTACCTCAAAATTATTTCCCTTTGTGATTCCACTTTGCTGACCGTATATGTATTCCTCACTAATTCATGGGCCAGAATAAATAGAAAACTAACTGCAGGAGACATTTTGGCCTAGTTATCTAGGCAGGAGAAACAGGCATCTCATTGATGTGTTATGGAAAAAGAATTAAAAATTATTGAATGTACTGTTAATTAGCCCTAAGGGTTATTTTGGAGTCAGAGGAAATAAATTAGCATATGAAGAGACATGTTTTTCAATTTTCAGTTCTGTCTAAACTGTAAAATATTTTGAGCATCTAATCAAACCAAAGAATGAAAAGCCATCTAGCAGATCTTCCATGCAAAAATCTATTAATTGATTAACCAATTAATTTTTCTAGAAATAATATTTTTCTTCTAATATAAAGATCTAATGGTTAAGACTTCAAAAGAATGAAACCATGTATTTTCATTGCTTTACAAATTCTAAGGTGTAACTTCTAAGAGAAATGGTGAATATTCAATGTATAGCATTAAAGACACAACACTAGAAAGCTGTAGAGCTTTTTTTAGGGGACTACAACTTAGAGCAGTGAATGATTCTTCAGTCATGCATACATAGAGCAACAGTCACATCTAGTGGCCATAAAGTTAATTATTTCTACGTAAGTTGCATGGCTAATCCGAGAGACATTTTTTATATTGAGTATCAAATGCTATTATTTTCTATTTACATTGTATGTAAATTAATAAAATTTGAAATACCCATATAAGAAAGGCACTCGTATATCTGTGTAAAAATCAATACTTTATAATTCTGAATTGTGTTAGAGTAAAAAATGCTACAACACTAGTGGAGGTAAGAAAAAAAATAAGAAAGCACTTAAAGATACTCATATGGACAGAGAAAACATTTTGATTTTGGCATGGTATAATGCCATTTATTGATCTAGGCAACTGTAACATGTAAAATGGTAATATATCCAGAACAATAAAAGATTTGAGGTTTTTATATCCTTGAAAGCAGAGGCTTGCCATATATTACAGCAAGCAGACACATACAAGATGTCATTAAACTAAGTCTTCAGGGCATGTTAGAGCATAGGGACAAAAATCGTGATTAGCCTGGATAAGTTGCTCTTCTGGCAAAAGAGAAATCTACCTAAGCAAGGAAGGGGGAAAAAAGCCTTTCCTGGGATCAGCCAGCTTTCTGAAGGATTTCAGGGAGGCAATTCCGATTTCCCCAGCTTCCCCAGCATAGTCACCTACCACAGTACCTGGCCTTCTGGCTGATCCACACAGGGCCATCAGTGCCTTAATTTGCAACGAAGAATGACCAGCAGCATACAGTCCAAGGAAAGAGAGTGTATGGCACTATGTATGGACAAGGGATAGTTTGGCTCCCCAGTCCAGCCCTATGCAGGATGAACTGATGATCCAGCCAATCATGATCTTGCCCTCTGGCCTTTCTTCAAGGCACAGGCAGGAGGGGCCTCCAAATGATCCAACAGAGGAGTCTTACAGATGGTCAAGGGAAAAGCTGAAGCAGCTGCTGAGAAGTCAACCATCCCAGAAAGTGATGGGACTAAGTCCAGCCATACAGACGGAGTACGTGAATCATATGCTCTCTCATCAGCCTAGATGCAGTTCACCCTGCACACCATACAGAATAACCTGCAAGGTCAGGTCTCCTTCACAAGCCTGCATGGACATGCAATGCCCACTGCCTTTCACTTCATTCACAAGGAGTTTTATTCCTTTGGTCTACATGATATTCCTCTCAGATCCTTTGCCCTAATTTTCTCTGTCTTATCATGAGCTCTTTGATATCACAATGGGTGAAGAATTCAAATATATGTAACTTTATTGGGGATTTGAGGTAAGGGATTTGGGTAACACATCCAGAGTATATGTTCTTTCCACAAGAAAGTACTCCCTGAGAATGCAATTTTGTGCAAACGAGATATACCACACTGAGAATGATATCCAGCTTTCCTGGGAGCTGGAAGTAAGCCAAAGAACAGAAGACAATCAAACTCCTTCCATAATTCCCAAGATCTCTGCATCCCTGTCCAAGTTTGAAGGCATTATGTTTTCTAGTACCTGAAGCAAATTCAAGGGAAGCAAGTCATTCTTGGATAAGGCATACATTCTGGATCAAAATCAAACAGAAAAGTTCTGAAACACAGAGTTTCTATTAATAAAATCTAAGCAACAGTAAAATGAGACATACTAATGTGTATTTGCACCATTTCCAGTATTAAAGGTTACACTTGTCTAATTTAATCTTTTATCTAGCTTAATTCAAAGACTACACAAAAGTCATAGTTATTTTCAGTGCACCAGTGCAAACTCTTTTTTTGTTAATTAATGAATGAGGAAAGAAAGACGGTTTCTTTACAGTTGCATGGAATTTGCTTATGACAGTTGAGTTTACACAATGACATTGGTGCAGCACATTGACCAGCACAAGAAGTAACAGTGACAGGTGTTGCATTGAGGTGCAGAAATATTTCCTGAAACCTGTCACAGGCCTACTGACCACTGCAACAATTTTCATTTACTTGTTTTGCAGCATGAGACCTCACTGAAGAATGAAGCTACATGGGAGACACACAAGCAATAAATAAGCAAACCCACAACATATATTAGTAGTTTTTGCAATTTGGTTGGTAGTTGTTTCCTTTTCTCTGTTTGGAGCTATTGCACTATGTCCATGACAAAGACACAGTAGACAGAACATAGCCACAGGTGTCATTCTTCTTGGCTGGGCATGTGTGAATGTGCTCAAGAATCATCAGAGATGTCTGAAGCACCTGAGCTTCTCACACCAACTTCAATTGAGCTCCATTATTATGAAGCCATGTTTAAAAAGCTCATTTTAAACTTTATGACAATAACTGCTGTTGGATGGCAATAAGGTTTCTAGAAGAGACAGGTGAAACAAGAGAGGTGTACATTACAGAGTGTTTTACTGTACATTACTGTACATTACAGCGTGTTTTGGTTGTATTGGAATGGACGATGATGAAGATGGCAAGGTTGAGTGCCTATGGGTAAAGATCATGGGAGTAGTTCAGAAGGGCATATGGTGGGAGTCTGTTATAGACCACTCAACTGGGATGAACAGGCTGATGAGGCATTCTGCAAGTGGCTGGCAGAAGTCTCATGATTGCTGGCCCTGGAACTCATGGAGACGCATTTGCCAGATGTCTACTGGAAATACAACACAGCAGAGGAAGTACTTTAAGAGGTTCCTGGGGTTTGTGGGAGACAACTTCCGAATGCAACTGGTGAATGAGCCTACCAGAGGAGGTACCCTGCTAGACCTTTGTTTGTGAACAAAGCAGCACTAGTGGGTGATGTGGTGGTTAGTGGGCATCTTGGGCATAATGACCATGAAATGTCATTATGGAATGTTAGTGTTTTCTATAAGGGGTGAAATAAGGAAAAGTAGAACCAGTAGAACTTCCACTTTGGACCGCCAGGAGGCAGACTGTGGCCTGGTTAAGCCATTGATTGACAGTGCCCTTTGGGAGTCAGTCCTGAAGGGCAAAGGAGTTCAGGGAGGCTGGATATACTTTAAAAAGGTATTGTTTAATATCCAGGAGCAGGCCATCCCCATGTGTAGACAGATAAGTCATTGGAGGAAAAGGCTGATCTAGTTTATCAGAGAACGTAGGGTGGAACTTACGGATGGTAGGGATGAGTTGACAGTTGGACTTGATGATCTTAAGGGTCTCTACCAGCCTTGATGATTCTATGATTCTCTATGTTTCTACTTGGTTACTCTCTTCTCAGCTGGTTTAAGATGAAGCCTTGATTTCATATGCTGCATTTTTCACTTAAACTTTCAGGCTTAGTCCTTTAGTACAAGAATTGGAGGGCTGAAAGTGAAGCTTTCCCAAAACCATGAGAGCCAAGGGACAAGCTAACTCTCGCCTATTTCAAATCCAGGATATTCTTTATCACACCATTAAGAAACATGAATGACTTTTAGTTCTGAATGTTTGCTGCCCTCAAGAGGAGAACTTTAACAAATATCTAATTCATGACATTACTCAAAAACAATCACTGAGGGTGTTGTTTTCATGTTTTGCAAACCAGAAACACATCCCGGCCTTTTAATCTCCAGAAGACTATGTTGTTGAAGAGATTGCAGTCTGAAAAACTTAGCTTTAGAGTTATCCATATTTTTAAATTGGATACAAATTAAAAACACATACTTGATAGCTGTCACCTCACCACTGTCAACATACCATTTCAAGTCACAGACTTGACTCCCTATGACCCTGAATAGAGACAGCAATATGCCCAGTGAGGACTATTAATGTGTTCAAGTTGTCATTAAAAAAATTAGGGAAATTACTTGCCAGTGTAAAGTGTTGCTACATGTTGTAACTAGTTTGTATAAGGTTAGTAGCTGCCTCTGCTTTAAAATAAAGGTAAACTGTCACTCAGTATTTGTACTACTGCATGGTGTACAACAACAAAGAAATATTTAAGAGGGCCATAGGGACACCTGGGTAGTTAAGGAAATACCTGCTGCCATTTGGAGAGATTTCTCACAAAAGGCACCTCTTACACTATAAGGAATTCACAGTAACTTCTCTTACCTTGATGCAGTTTCTTTTTCTTTTATTTCAGGGTATGCTGGTCCTTAAAGCACATTCCTTAATCTTGACTACCAAAATCCAACAGCTGCTGCCCATTTCCTATTTGAGTAAGCCAAGGAAAGATATTTGATATTCAGATTTATCCCTTAGAGACAAGAACTAGAGCTTTAGATTTCAGATGTTGTCTCCATTTTAGTGCAGACTCACCAACTAAAAAAAAACCCAAACAAACAAACAAAAACATTGCCAAAAAATATTGTAAAAGTGCTTACGGGAAATTCTGGATATATTTCTAGTTGCCATATTGTGTAGTTTCTGTCTAAGAAAACATAACTTAAATGCCTCCTATATTTACTTCCAAATGCATAAAGCATTTTTCAGACAAAAGCTCTTGAGTTCCATTATAGGAAATATGTACATATTTCATACATGTGTGCAGATATGTGATGCATTTTTCAGCCTTTCTAGGGTGGGGTTTTAGAGTTTAAACAGATCTAGGAAATCTTCAAAAAGAGCTCGTAAGGATTTACATTCCATCATAAATAAGCATTAATTGTTGTACTTAATTTTGTAAAAGTGTGTTGGTTTTGGCTGGGGTAGAGGTAATTTTCTTTCTAGTAGCTGCTATGGGGCTGTGTTTTAGATTTGTGCTGAACACCGTGTGGATAACACAAGGATATACTAGTTACTAATGAGCAGTGGTTACACAGTGTCAAACCTTTTTTGTGGGGGGGGGTTGTCCTATGCAGGGTCAGAAGCTGGACTTGATGAATCTTGTGGACTCCTTCCAGCTCGGGTGATTCTGTGAGTCTGTAAGGCCTTTTCTGCCTTTCACCCCACCCCACCAGTGAGCAGCCTGGGTGCACAAGAAGCTGAGAGGGGACACAGCCAGGACAGCTGATCCCAACTGACCACAGGGATATCCTGGTGGTGTCATGCTCAGCATAAAAAGCCCGGGAAGGAGGAGGAAGGGGGGGGCATTTGGAGTGATGGTGTTTGTTTTCCCAAGTCCTTCTTATATGTGATGCCTGGCTTTCCTGGAGATGGCAGAACACCTGCCTGCCCACGGGAAGTGGTAAATGAATGCCTTGTTCTGCTTTGCTTGTGTGCATGGCTTTTGCTCTACCAATTAAACGGTCTTTATCTCAACACACAAGTTTTCTCAATTTTACCTTTCTAATTCTTTCCCCTACTCCAGCAGTGAGGAGTGAGAGAGAGTCTGCATATGGCTTAGCTGTCAGCTGGGGTTAAACAATGACACAATATTGTCTGTATAAGTATATTCATAAATTTCAAAGGAAACACAGTTGTTTTGTCTTACAAAATCCAACTAATTAAAAGCCTAAAAACTACAAAGTGACTTTCATGTAACAGAACAGCACTTGAAATATGAACTGCTTAGGCAACACCCTATTAATACAGTACTCCTGACACTGCAAAAATTTAAGACAACAAAAATTAGTGTGAAACCAGCTGGAGGAAGAAGATGCTACCTATGTTAAACAAAACCAATTTTGATCATTTATATTCATTATCTCATAGATTGTTCTCCTGCATTCTCATGTTCACTTGCACCAAGATGTGTGCATCCCAGTGGTCTGGCCAATTTCACTTACACATGACACAGGGACAAGGGACATCAGCTATCAATTTCTAATTAAACCTCTTTGATTTCTCTTGCTGACAATGGGGCCTAGACATCGTTTTAATTCATTTTGTGAATTATTCATTACGGCGTAAACTTATGCTTCAGAATCTTGCTTAAAGATTCCTCCATATGCTTTTTGGAAGATTTATACCCACGGACTTTGTATCCTCATTTGGGCATATTTGTGGCTGCATCCTGTTATCCTCCTGTTACCAGAATTCAAGTCTTCTATTCAAGCGTTGTCATGCTGTGGCCCCATGAGAACTTAGGCCTTCTGGTCTTGCTGTAAACAATGGATTCCTTGGTGTTCACCCCTTTGACTGATGTTAATTGTGTCCTTGGTTATCAGCATATGATGTTCTTCAACCTTTGCTTGATATTGGTTTTTTTGGTGCTTTTATATACATACAATTCCATCCATAATTAATTCTACTAATCTTTGTATTTCTATCACAAGTCTCTGCCAGTTATACAAGGCCAAGTCCGGGAAAAAGACTGAACTCGGTTTTAAGCTTCAGAGAAACATGAAAAATGAATATGCATGCTCAGCTATAGAAATATAAAGTATGTATTTATAGTCAGTAATTTTTTTGTTCATTTCTGCAGCATAGTTAAAGGAGGGCCTCTGTTCTCACAAAAATATGTTTTCAAAATGCAACCCTACTAAAAACTTTTCCACAGAAGACCACTTAATGTTTGAGGCTCAGCTGGTACTGAACTGCTGCCGCAACTTTTTGCTGAGGCCAGTGCTAAATAAACCCTACCTTCTTGAATTTTCAGGACTAATTTCTTCGAGCAGCATTATTGAGAAAGTGTTTAAAAGCAATAAGAACTTATAATAAGAACTTATTTAAGTGTTAAAGCAATATAAGAACTTATCCTTATTATGATATCCTTTTATTATATCCTTTCCATATGGATATAATTTCAGACAATTTTAAACAAGTTTGTAAATGAAAACACACCCTAAAGACATTAGCTAGGCCTCAAGAGTCTGTGACAGAGAACAATAAGAATTCATTCTGGTAATTCTGACAGACATATCTGAAATATGATTATGTTGGAGACTAATGCCAGCTGTTGTTCACTAATGATCTCATAATTTTATATGTATGCAATGATCTTTTTATTTTATATTTATCAAAGGAAGGACATGGTAAATTGACCCAACCAAGTAAATAACTTCCTGAAGACAAAGCTAAAGATACATCATCCATTAAGGAAGATTAGTTATCAAAACTAAAGAATGAGTGAATGTTTTCCTCTCTGTGAAGAAAGAGCACTGAACAGTTCACTCTGCAGATTTCATACCCTTGTCCATGCTGAACTGTTCGGTGGTAAACAAAGAAAAAAGAACTGGGATGGGGCCTTCTCTGAAAATCTTTATTAAATAGATACATACAAAAAAAATTACGCAGGCTTGTAGCTATCCAGGCACTTTGCAGAAGTCTCAGTGCAGGACCTGGTTAAAAAAACCAAAACAAAACAAATCCTATAAACCCAGTTTCCCTGACAGAGTGTGTTGTGGGCTATATGCAGTGGCCAAGTTCTCTCATGTAGTACCTTAGTCCCATGGTGTGTTTTAACTGTGGAGCATGGTGCTGGATCATCTGCACTCTGCACCAGCACAAGCATGGAAGAGGTGGTACAGGAGCCTGTCTCAGGTACCAGCTCTCAACTGCTTATGCGGGATAGTTTTCAGACAGATTTATTCCTTTATTGGTTCCATCATGAAGCCACACCAGCACAAGTGAGTGGGGAAACAGAAGAATGAGAGTGAATAGCCAAGGATCAGGCTGGGAAGGAGTGGGAAACTGCTTCTTCTGGAGGATTTGTGCTGTTTTATGCTTACACAGGAATAACAAGAGCCAATGGGAAAGGAAGGCAGCCAGAAGGCAATGGCAGGAATTAAGTCACATCTTGGCTCAAGGATCATCTATCCCCATTATTCCCTGAAGCCAGTCCTCTGTCACGAAGGGGGGATAAGGAAGTCTCTGCTGAGCACCTTGGTAATTAATGACCTCACTCAGAACACTGAACTTCCTGCCTCGCCTAATACAATTGCATCGAACACATCCTCTCATGCTCCAACTGGTAGGATGATTCCTCCTCTCCATGTGTTGTAACTGAGGCAGGGTTGAAAGCAGGAGTGGGTGAAATCTGAAACACAGTGACTAAGGTAATTGCTTGCAACTGAAATTTAAAGAGCTCGTGTGCAACTCCAATTGATACTTTGAACAGAATAATTTAAAATTAGTTAGAGAAAGAACGAACAGCCCAGTACTTCTATGTTCATGTCAATGCCTGTACTAGAAAGATATTAGCTCATGTTGTTTCAGGTTCACTTCGGGGTGTTTCCATGCAAAACAGAACTGCCTGACTCAGAGAGAATCCTGCAGCAGCTAGAGCATTTAGTTTGCAGAAAGATGCATGCTCAGAGAGAAAAGAGATTTGAAGCCCAGCATGGGACTTCCGGGTGTAACATCAGGCAGAAGATGCAGCAAGTGTCCTCAGTCCTCTCATCTGCAGTGCATTAGGCTGCACATGAAATCAAATTGATAGCTGGCTGGCTCGGCATCCTGGCAGGCCTGACACGTGAGCAGTGTGGGAATCACTCAGGGCTGTCAAGACCGGAATAGCTTTGCCAGGTCTCAGATGCAGACCTTGAAGCACATCCATACTGGGAGTATTCAGAGCAGAGTCTGTGTGGAGCATCACATGCCCATAAAATCTAGCTAACTGAAGATATTTAGATGTTCATAGAATCAGTCATAGAATGGTTTGGTTTGGAAGGGATGTTGAAAGGCCATTTAGCCCAACCTCCCTGCAATGAGCAAGGACACCCTCAACTAGTTCAGGTTGCTCAGAGTCCCATCCAATCTAACCTTCACTGTTTCCAGGGGTGGGGCATCCATCACCTCTGTGGGCTACGTGTTACAGTGTTTCCCTACTCTCATTGTAGGACAAACTTTTCCTTATACCTAGTCTGAGTCCACCCTCTTTTAGTTGCTCAATTGCTACAGGTCCTGATAAAAATTTTTTCCCCATCTGGAACAGGCTGCCCGTGGAAGTGGTTGAGCCATCATCCCTGAAAGTATTTAAATAGATGTAGATGTGGTGCTTAAAGACATGTTTTAGTGGAGGACTTGGGAGGGTTAGTCCAACCGTTAACCTAGCACACTAAACATAAGAAACCTGAGAAGCTCAGGATTGAGTTTAAAATTCCAAAATTCTCAGTATACTCAGGATCTGCAGAGTCTCAGTAAGATGCACAACTTTACCCTTAAGTTCATGTCCTAACACTGCAGTTGTAATCATACAATTAACAAAATAGCTACGTTTTAAAGACTGTCACTGAAATTAGTTTTTTTTTCTTTTCATGGTATCACTTTCAAGTCTGTTAAAAGTTGATTGGCACACCTTCCTCAAATCCTGGGTTTTCCGGCAGAACCTGCCTTGCTACTTGGCAGTGCACATAATTTATATGTACCTGAACAATCTGTACCTGCTAAACAGATGAGTTGTTTGTGGTATGACTTTGAGACCAAGGCAGCGGAACGGGGCAGAAATTCTTAGGATTAGTAATAAATGTTTCCAAATTATAACACACAGCTTTTTCACTGAATGGGATGTGAAATATTTTGAGAATTTTTTGTAGTTTAATGTCTCAAAGTATACTAGGAATAGGATATATGAGACTTCTGTTGATGCCAACATGCTGCCAGAAATACAAGCTTCTCCCATTGAGATGCACTAGCAATGTTACACAGAAGGAAAACTAACTTCAAATAGGTAGTGGATTAGGTATTAGACAAGTGAACAACCATCCTGTCAGAATAATTCTCTCCACTGTGGTAAGATCAGTCAAAGTTTTACATAATTAAAAAAAAAAAAATCAGATTATACTTGTCAGTCACCATCAGCATTCTAAGAAAGTTAAGCACATGGTATCCAGACATCAAAATGTAAAATTTTGATTTAGGATTGAAAACCAAAGGGGGAAGCAGATTTAATTACACACTATGTTCATATGGCACAGCTTGCACTTTTTTTTTTTTTCAATACCGTGTATTTTTAAGGCAGTGCTCTTCAGGTTTATTTTAGCACTTGCATAAAAATCATGTGGCTCTCTAAGGCCATTAATGAGCTGAAAGACGATGCTGATGGTAGCTCACAAAATGGGAAAAATAAATGAAGTATCACTATTTGCTAGCCACCCTCTCCCACTTCTGCTAGAGAAAGAATAAATGCCACCTCCATTTCAACGAAGATTAATGTCTGACAAACATTCCATAATAATCTCATTAGACCTGCAAAACAACAACAAAAAAAACCGCAAACAGAAAAACTCTCAGTAGCCAAAACCCCCCCTTGCTTTATAGTGAACATGTTAATTCATCTTTGTCTGCCAGGGTGACTAAATAGAAACTGGCCTGAAGAAAGCAAGGTGATCCCCCAGAAATCAACCAGGTTTACATTTATTACCAACTAAAATGGCTGAAGAGCCACATGTCAGACACTACAAACAAGACACCTTTCCGAAAGACATTCTGTATGTACGTTTTCAGATACTCCATTGTTCGGCGTTTTGTGCAAGTTTGTATTTAAGCATGAAAGCTAAAAAAATACCTTTGAAACCTCTGTTCAGAGATTTTCCCTTAACATCTTCACCAAAATTTTTATTTTGAGCTCCCTATGGCTTTTAGGTAATCTCTTTGGTTTAGGTTGGATTTTTTTTTTCCCTTTTAGGTAGTCTTTTGGGGTTTGGTTTTTTGTTGTTTTTGTTTGGTTGATTGGTTTTGTTGCTGGGATTTTTGTTCGTTTGTTTTGTCGGGGGCTTTTGTGGGTTTTCTTGAGGGTTTTGGTGGGTTTTTTGTGTGGTTGGGGTTTGTTTGTTTTGTTTTTGTTGGTTGGTTGGGTTTTGTTTTTTAAGTTTTTTTCTCCTTTTTGCAAAACAGTTGCACTGGTACTGACATCGCGGGACCGTTTTATCCTGAACAATGAATCAGCAGAAGAAGAAGGAAAAAAAAAATCACTAAGTAAATGTTTGCACACGGGTTACTTGAGTAAAGGAGGCTCAGAGGTGACCTTACTGCTCGTTACAACTACCTGACAGGAGGGTGTAGCCAGGTGGGAGTCGGCCTCTTCTCCCAGGCAACCAGCGACAGCACGAGAGGAAACGGCCTCAAGATGTCTGCCAGAGGAGCTTCAGGTTGGACACCAGGAAGAAATTCGTCACAAAAAGAGTGATTAGATATTGGAATGGGCTGTCCAGAGGGATGGTGGAGTCACCGTCCCCGAAGGTGTTTAAGGAAAGGCTAGACTTGGCACTCAGTGCCATGGTCTGGTTGACATGGTGGCGTTCGGCCATAGCTTGGACTTGATGATCTCAGAGGTCTTTTCCAACCTAGGTGATTCCGTGATTCTGTTTTCGATTCGGAGGACCCGCACTACCGTGTGCAGGACCCGAGGCCGCAGCCCGCGACCGGCCGGGAGCCCTGGGGCGGGACCGGTCCCCCGGAGGCCACAGCGGCGACAGCGGCCCCGCCCGCGGGGAGCGGAGCTGGAAGGTCCCCTCGGCTCCCGCCGCTGCCGTACGTGGCCGCCACGGCCCCGGCGCGTGGAGGACGTCCCTCCCGTGATTGGCTGCCTCCACAACAGGCCCCGCCCGTCTCGGTTCCCTATTGGTCAGTTTAGCTCCAGCACTGCTCGCGCCCCGGGCCGCGAGGGGTTGCGCGTCCCCGCGGGTCGGTGGGGTTGCACCGCGCATGCGCCGCCCTCCCGTGGCCTCTCGCAGCCTGTCCCCCCGCCCCACCGTCGTCGGCCCCGCGCCCCGGTCTCGCGCCATGGCGGCCGCCGCCGAGGAGCCGTTCCCGTTCCACGGGCTCCTGCCCAAGAAGGAGACCGGCGCCGCCGCCTTTCTCGCCCGCTTCCCCGACTTCGACGGGCGGGGGGTGCTGCTGGCAGTGCTGGACACCGGCGTGGACCCCGGGGCGCCGGGCATGCAGGTAGAGCGGGGCGGCGGCGGCCCTGGGTCACGGCCGCGGCCCGCAAGGATCCCCCAGGTGCCGCCGGACCGACCCCGGGGGGACGGGGACGAGTACGGGGGCGGCCATGGCACCCGGGCGGCCCGAGGCAGCGGCGGCGGGAGCAGGGGAGGCCCCGGAGGGCTGTCCCGGGGACTGTCCCTCTCCTGGGGACTCGTGGCTGTGTGTTCGCTCACGGTTCCCGCCCAGCACGCGTGAACGGGGGCTCGGGTGCGGGAGGGCGGGGAGATGCCTTAGCCAGGGGCTCCGCACCGGTCATTCCGGGTGCTGCTGTGAGGATCCTTCTCCTAAGCCGTCCACAGGCGTGTTATGGCACTTAAATCTCTCGGGCTGCCTTCTCTCACGCAGAGCTCATTATAAAGGAACGCTTTGTATTCTTGTTGAACCTTAGCGTTACTTCGGCAGTAAGTAGCTCGAGGCTACACAGAGCCGCCTAGGTCTTTTACATGAAAAATATATTTCTGGCACAATTTGCATACGCGCATTTCTTAGTGTATTTTTCGTGCATTTTATTGCAATAACAGTCTGTATTAAATTCGGTTCTGCCAGCTTTTTTTTGGCCCTGCCAGCTTTGTGTCTCCACTCGGTCTTGTGAATTTCTATGTGTGATGTCTGTTTGGGCATTTCTCAGCCCTTACTTCTTCTAACCTCTGTCTCTTAACCTTTCTTCATCGTGTAAGTCTGCATGTGACCTTTTGTGTCACTGCTGCTTTTGATTTCTTGACAACTTGTTTTCCCTGAGTGATGGTAGAAGAGCCCGTGGAAGAACGATTCGGAGTTGTATGCAACTCACTTGGATGCTGAATCCTTTGTTTTGTTTTGTTTTGACTAAGCAGGGCTTGTGTTGGTTTCCACCCTTTCTTTGGTGTGGTTTTAACTCCTTTGTTACCTCGTCCTGGGACTTGACCCTGGCAGATCGTTAGTTCTATGTTCTGAAATGACTCCTTACGAGATTCAGTTAAACTAAAGGATGAGTTAAGAGGACAGGCTGGGTGGAAGGAAGAAGTGGACAGCTGTAACTTTGATTGATTTAAGCTGAAATGAAGCTGGTGCTTTTGGCAGGAAGTTGTGGTAAGTGCAATAGTAATTGGAAAGCTTAATGAAAGTTAGCCAAATAGAAAGCAAGATAATACCGTGGGTAGAGCAGAAAGTAGTAGAAGACAGTTGGGAAGATGTGAATATAAATCGGATGATGTGCGTAGTTCTGAAGTTTCACATATAAAAGCAAAAACCCCTAAGTTTCTAGAAGTTATGAATGAGGAGTGGCCAACAACAGCAAAAAAACCCTAATATGAATTTATGGGCAGTAGTGGGAAGCTGTGTTTTGATATAGGTAACCCAAGGATCATAAGGGATATTTATGAACCATCATGATCTTAGTGTTGACCATATCAGTTTTCTCCAACTTACTTTATTTACGCATAGGATAAAATTTCAGGTAGTGAAGTAAAAGATTTGTAAAAGAAGTAAAAGAATTGGAGGGCAGGGTGTGGACTTCATGTTGCAGTGGGTGAGAATAAGTTTGTAGGGTTGTTAAAAAACCTGTAAAGAATTTCTGTGATCTTTCCACTCAGCCCACTTGATAGACCTGGCTTAAGTGGCTTGCTAAACCAAAGACTGGGGAGATGTGCTGCAAAGGAAGCATAGGCAGCACGCAGTCTAGAATAGCTTTGTAGGTGTTCGGTGAGAGAATGTCCTCACTCTCTGGAGTATTTGGCAGTTTACATTTTGCCTCCATGCAGTGAATCAGTGTCCTGGGCACAGGCAGTGACACAGCATAGCTGGACTGCAAGAAGTAGTTTCTAACCTTAGGCCAGTTTTTGGAATATTTTTTTTTTTTTTACACCCCTGTCTTTGCTGCTGCTTTTTCTTATGGTCAGTCTTATTGTCAGTTCCTGGCCTGGCACAGAGTTAGATCTAAGAGAGTTGAATCAGTTGCTTAGAGGGAAGAGGAGACATTAGCTATAGCAAGGTTAATAGGTATTACAACTTTGAGTTCCAGTTAATGACAATAATCATTACAGGCTAAAATGAACTACCCTGTTTTGAATATAATGGAGTTCTTAGTCAAAACAAAACAGTTCATTTCTTTGTTGCTCCCTAGTGTTTCATCCCTGGGTAGGGTTCCTTTGCTTGTTGATTCTGTGACTCGGTTTGTAAACATTGATAGCAGTATTTGTTCCCTCTTCAATGGGCATAGAGATTTGGGTACAGAGTTTAACAGGGGAGTACCACTATGTTTATATTCTTTCCTGGATGCTTGCTGCTGTAGAGAGAGTAGTTACTAAGTTTAACAAAACTTCTTAAATCTTGTTGGTTGGCTTTCTTTGACACATGAAATGTTAATCTAGCTTGTACTTACTTTCCTTTTCTTTATGAATCTTTTGTAGCCACTGCCCTCTAGGAAATTCCTTTTACCTCCTCTTCCACTGCTTTTCCACCAGTTAACAGCAACTGTAAAGTTTAGTTTGTCTGCTTTTTTCGTGCAAGTTCTTCCCCCTCTCAGTCCTCTTGGTAGAATGTATTTCCTGCTGTCTGCCAAGTCATGGTTTGTAATCCCTCATTAAGGCACAGTGACTGATGAAATTTTAGGTGCGTTTAATGGGGTGCTGTGGTTGTATATGTGTAGTCTTCGCTCAACCCCACCCTGTCCTTTCCCTGTTTCTGTTGTGGCTTCTTATGTTTCATGATAAGTCAGTTCATTTTGCTTCTTGCAAATTTATTTATTTTGTGAAGTGGCTTTTGGAATTATTATTTACTAATATTAGCTTGTACTTTTATGTGACAACGTTTTAGCAGTAGCAGCTAGTTTGTTTATACTTGCTTTTCAGCCCTGAGTCAAAAAATTTGCTTGGAAATTATTTTATTTGTGATGATGATGATCAGCTGTCCCGTGACCAAAGTGCTGAAGAACTTGTTCATCTCTTGTGGCTGCAGTAGCTGTCAGCTGGAGTCAGTAATTGTATGGGCTGACAAAAACTTGCTCAAATGCATCTGGCTTTCCCTTTTCCGTTGGGATTGTCATAGGTACTGGTGCTCCTCTACTTCTGTTATAACTGATCAGATGCCAGGATTATGCACATAGATTAATTTTAGTGTTCTTGGTTTACTAATTTACCTGTTTTACAAAGTCAGAACTAACATGTAAGTAGGATTTTTGAACTTCAAATGGAAATGTATAAACAAGAAAGCAATTTTCAGTTTTAAACTACTAATTTGTTTTTCAAATGCCTGTAGGCAAGCCATGAAAATTAAGGCAAGATTGGGGATTTTTTCCAAGTACAGTATAAAATATTTTTAATTGTATAAAGGTTCTTTTTAAAAATTCTAATGTAAAAGGTACTAAAATGTACCTTCTGTCTGAAATCAATTCATTACTTCGGGACTCTTCTGTTCGCGGAAGGAAATTGATCAAGTTCATGTTATTATTTTTCGTTATCATTTTGAACTCAGAATTACAAGATTTGCAAAGGAAAACAGAGCTGAACTCTTGAGTTTCACTCTGGCCATGCTGCAAGTGGGCAGTGTGCCGAAGAGCAGTTCGTGGCAGCAGGAGCTGCTGTATCGGTTACTTGCACTGAATTACCGTAAACCTGTCTGGATTGCTGCTGTTAGGAATTGAACCTTGGACCAGCTGAAACTCTGAGTTTCTTGTGTCTGCCTGAAAGACTCTTGATTTATTGGTTCTGACAGTACAAACTCACGTGCATGTGTGGGCCTGCTACGTTTCAGCTAGGAGGCAAAGAGCTGTATAGAGTGTAGGAGTTGCACCTTGTCTTTCTGGCTAGGAAACAACTTCTAAAACTACCCAAGCTTACTGCAGCATAAATCTGTGTTCTGGCCACCTGTTGCTGTATGACTTGCCTCCTTTAAACAAGTCACCTTGGATTACATTTTCATTCTTGTTTTCTTGTGCTTTGATCACTGAATACTTCACTCTGAGTAGAGGCATACTGAAAAATGTCCAATGCTGCTGAACTCAGGTTTGGCTTTCAGTCGCTTTAGTATTGGAGCAGCTCTTGACTTTTGTGTGAGTTGAGACCAAGACTGAGGGTATTTATTACAAATACTCAAAAATTATATGGTTTAGTGCCTACAGACTGTTCCCCGAGTAAATTTTCACTACTGTGTAACTGTTGTTCAGTAGATGTTTTACCAGGTTAACATACTCTAAAGATTTTCTTCAGTGAACTTGAATTTCCATGAACAGAGTAGCAGTGTTGGTTTCTGTAATGAAAATTCTTCCCTAGCAAGCCTCTTCAAAAGCAGTATTTGTTACCTTCTGGGAAATGAAATTGATGCTCTTTTTACGGTTGCTGTTGGTTTGGAATATGTGGGGTTGGTTCTTGTTATTTTTTTGACCTGTTTAAGCCTGTTTGCATTGGGGGTGTTGCTTGTTGTTTGTCTGGGTTGGTTTTTTGTTTGTTGTTTGGTTTTTTTAAGCCATGAGATTTTGAGACCATTGGAGGTATCTATCCTTGTTTGTTGAGGTGTGATAAGAGCCTGACTTTTGTCCTTTTGGCAGCATCAGAGTGACTTTTGTGAAACAGTTTAATGGTAGCTTCCAGTAGCTGAATTCACAATTCCAGAGCATTACTGGAACAAAACTACGTTCTGTATGTTATGTCTAACATCGAAATTATTAATAGAGGGTAAAGGAAACAATACCATATATTTAAATGGTAGAAACCAGCCAATGTTGCTGCTTTTTTGAATGCAAAGCTTTTTTCACTTTCAGTGTAGTTAATATATGGGTGATACTAGGAAAATGATTGACTTGTTTTTTCTTTTTAAACCAGTCTTTAATGTAGAACTATAAAAATATGTACATATGATCAATTCATAGAATCATGGAATGGTTTGGGTTGGAAGGGACCTTGAAAAGCCATCTAGTCCAATCTCTCTGCAATGAGGAGGGACATCTTCAACTAGATCAGGTTGCTCAGATCCCCATCCAACCTGACCTTGAATGTTTCCAGGGATGGGGCATCCACCACCTCTGTGGGCAACCTGTTCGAGTGTTCCACTGTTCTCATAGTGAAAAATTTCTTCCTTATACCTAATCCGATAGTATCCTTTAGTTCAAAGTCATTCTTCCTTGTCCTATCACTGCCTATGCAGCTGTAAAAAGTTCCTTTCCAGGTTTCTTATAGGCCCCCTTTAGGTCCTGGGAGGCTGCTATGAGGTCTTTCCAGAGCCCTCTCTTGTCCAGGCTGAACAATTCCAGCTCTCTCAGCCTGTCCTTATAGGAGAAGTGCTCCAGCCCTCTGAATTCGTATTCAGGCAAATACTACTGTATATGAAATATAGTTCATGTGCTGTATAAACTAGTAGCTAGTAGATGAAGCATGCTATTGCAAGAAAATAACTGAGTTTTTTTGCTAAATGTTAAATAAATAAGAAATGCTTAACTGTACTATTGGTAATTGTGTAGGAGGCTCCTCTAGGTAAAGGGAACCTTAGTTAGTTTCTTTTGTCATGTTTAGTTGCCTCCAACTACTTTAAAGTCCATAAAGCCAGTTTTGTTTTAATTTGAGGAGGCTTTAAATTTATGCTCATAAACTCTATATAGGTAGTCAGCTCTTCTTCTCCTCACCCTGGTAAAAATACTCCTTGTATAAGTATTAGGTGTATATAGCCATAGCTACTAATAGTTCAAATCGATTAAAACACAAAGCAGAATCTTTCAAACAGGAAAAATAAGATAATAGTAACTTGTGTTCCTTTTACGTTCCTTTAGGCTCAGTTAAGAGACTCCAACTTGTGAGAGTTTGTACTTCAGCATCTTTCACTTTCTTTCTTGTGCACTCATTACTATAAGATTTGTCCAGAGTGAGGGGTCAGAAGCAGCACAGCACGTAAGACGAAAACAAATAGTAGTTCTTGCAAATGCGTCTTTTTGCCAGTTTAGGCTTGGTTTTAAATTGAGGCTGCCTGTGCTTTGTTGATACAATGTTTTTACTTGTTTCTCTTCTAAATCCTTATTAGAAATAAGTGGATTTATATGAACCAGAAAGATGGGCATATTGGTCTTAGTTCTTTGAAAATTTATCTTGAGTTTGAGTTAGCTTTATGTCCTTCTGTTAAAGGTTGGGTGTCTAAGAAAGCTAGTTGATATTTTTAACAACAAAACTTTTCTGGTTTGTGTGCTAAAGGGTAATCAAGTACATTTTCAATTTTTCTGTGCTCGTATTTTCAGATTACAACTGATGGGAAACCGAAGATAATTGATATAATTGACACCACAGGCAGTGGTGATGTAACTACATGTACCATTGCAGAACCTAAAGATGGAGAAATTACTGGTCTTTCTGGAAGAACTTTAAAGGTGAGCATTTGGTGGTACAGAGACACCACTGGACATCATCTTCTTTGCTTAACAGCAAATTTAGCACCTGTTTTGGTTTTTGCAGAGCTTCCTCCTTTCCTTAAGATGTTGTGGTTTAAGCCCAGCTGGCAGCTGAGCACCATAGAGCTTCTCACTCAGCTTTCCCCCAGCAGTATGGGGAGAAGAGAATCACAAGGGTGAAACTGAGAAAACTTATGCATTTAGATAAAGACAGTTTAATAAGTGAAACAAAAGCCTTATATGCAAGCAAAGGAAAACAAGGGGTCCATTCACCGCTTCCCGTGGGCAGGCAGGTGTTCAGCTATCTCCAGGAAAGCTCGGCTCCACGCATAATGGTGACTTCAAGATAAATGCCATCACTCTGAACAACTCCCCTTCTTCCTTCTTTCCACAGCTTCATATGCTGAACATGATGCTGTATGGTATGGGATATCCTTGTGGTCCATTGGGATCAGCTGTCCCAGCTATGTCCCCTCTCAAATCCTTGTGCATCTCCAGCCTGCTTACTGTTTGGGGTGGGTGAGAGAAAAAGCCTGGGAGAGAGAAAAAGCCTTGACTCTGTGCAAGCGCTGCCCAGCAACAACTAAAACATCCCTGAGTTACTAAGAGTGCTCAGGACAAATCCGAAACAGAGCCTGGTATCAGCTACTGTGAGGAAAATCAACCCCAGCCCAACTGATACCAGCAAACCAGATCTTACCCAAACCTAATGCTGCACTTGCTCATCTTCATGCAGATTGCTTAGTGTTTCTTACACTTCTTGTATGTCTTTATTTCTAATACTTTCTGTAGCTGAGTTGGGGTATGTACAGGGCTTTTTGTGGGGCTTGATAATCGTTTTATTATTTGTTCAAGGCAGGATTGGATATAGCTTTGGAAATTGGCTGAAGAAAATGCACTAATATGCTTTAAAAATATCAGACACACTTGTGTGTTTAAAAGTGCTAGTGTTTTCCACATTTGTGTAAGCTGCAAGAGGAATTGTGCTAAGCTTGTGGTGAGTAGTTTTAGACACTGGAAAATGTGTGAGGACCTAGTTGCAGATTCTCTGAAATCTCACTCTGCGTTTAACAGAAATGGTGTAGGGTTTTCAGAAAGGACATGAAATCTAGTAGAGGTCTTAGGTACACAGAACTGTTAATGTTGCTAACATGTTCTTGATTTCCTGATTCCATTGATGATGTGATGTGGGGGCATCACATCTTTGGATCTCTCCATGCTGTCAACTTTCTTCTCAATTTTGCATGGAAGATGATTATAAGGCTGAATCTGTTGCTCTTTTACTGTTGTTACTAGGATGAGCAGATGCTGATATACTGAGTCTAAATTGCATCAAGATGTGAAACAAGAAATTCAGATGTTTGTCATGACTTCCAACTATACTCCCTCGTGTTAGGGTGTGTCTTTTCATTTACAGTACTATTATTTCCCCAGACCTGTCCTCAGTAAAGTCAGTAAAGCTGAGGCTTTGTGTTTTAAAAGTAGACTATCAGGGCAACTGATACTTTAAGATGTTCAATGGCAGTGTCCCATGACCTGATACTGATTCTTTGGGAACTGGATTGAAAATGCCATGTCATGTTGTTGAAACAGTGCAGTAGTTACTCTTGTGGAGACAGGAAATTAAATTGGCAGTATTTGCAGGTTTGTTCTGCTTGAGCTCTCTTACACAGTGTCGGGCTTTTTTGTTTGTGGAGTTTTTTTAATGCCATTAGTTAATCTATTTCTAAATACACTTTTCTGTAGATTCCAGCAAACTGGGTAAATCCTTCAGGCAAATATCACATTGGCATAAAAAATGGCTATGATATCTATCCTAAGGCTCTTAAAGAGAGGATTCAGGTAAGGAGGAGTTATCTTTTTTTTCTGGTATATGGTCATATTTTACTGTTCTGTTTCTTAATTTTCTTAGAAAACCACAGCATGTGATTTGCTAACATACTTGGGCTGCTAACCAGCACTTGTGAGCTATTCTCTCTGATTTTTATTATTTACATGATCCATTCCTTCTGTGATTGTTTTTTTAGAGCAACAGGAGGTGGCTCAGTGCTCCTCCTCATGAAGGTCCATTGAAGCTAAAAGTACAGAAATTACTGATACCCCTTGTTTTTTAAATTGTGTGGCAATTTATGTTTATTTATACTATTGTATGGAACTTTTTTTAGCCATTGTCTCAAATCAGAATTTTCAGATTATTTTTGTAGACTTCTTACTTTGACATATGTTTCTTAATATATTGCGCAACCTCTGTTTTATTTTACAGAAAGAGCGCAAAGAAAAGCTCTGGGATCCTGTTCACAGGCTGGCACTAGCAGAGGCCTGTAGGAAACAAGAAGAATTCGATGCTGCTCATAGCTCTCCCTCACAGGTTTGCATTAAGTCTAAGTTTATAAACTTGTTCTTTGCCACAATTTGTTACTGGTTGACAGGATTAAAATGTTTCATTATATGAGTGAAGGAAAGGTACTTGTGAGTATTTTGGCAGGTAACTTACCTGTGCATCCTCTGATTAATTTTAGAAGTTTTTATATGGATGGTTGTTCAGTTTACTTAGTGTTGTTCACTTTTGAAAGTTGATGTCAAACATGAAAATGGTATTACTTAAAAAAATTCGTTGGATATTTTCAGTAAGTTTTATTTTTAATTTAGTGTTCTAATTTTTGAGGCCACCATCCTTGCTGTGTTCAGAGCTGGAATTTTCTGAACGTATTTTTTCTTTTGTAAACTGTGTACTATTTCAATGAAGTACCAGAAATGTCTCAGGTACTTCTTTATCATTTAACAGTCTTTAAGAAAATAATGGCTTTAAATGTTACATTTACAGAAGTTAGAAGTAGTTTTACGTAATAGGCCAAAAATAAATAGTGCACTGTTGAAAGCCATTGAACTTCTAGATGTTTGTGACTCCTAGGATAGTCTAACATTCCTGAGAAAATAGTGGAACAAATGTATAGCACCAGAAAAGAATGTAGGATTACCTATGTTGTAATAATTTTGGAAATATAACTGAATTTTGTTCGCCTTATTAGGTAAATAAGCTAATAAAGGAAGAACTTCAAAATCAAGTGGAATTGTTGAATTCTTTTGAGAAAAAATACAGTGATCCTGGCCCAGTGTATGATTGTGTAGTGTGGTATGACGGTGAGACCTGGAGGTAAATGACTAAACTTGTCCAAAATGGCTTGTTCTAGACATAAAACAACAGCTTGCGTTGAAGTCTTGTTACCTTTGATATCTGCGCTCTTTATAGAGGTTTTAAGTATTTTTCTCTTTAAAATAGTCTTGCTGTATCAGTTGAGTTTCTTGACAAAATTCTGGTCCCAAATGAAGATACGGTAAAGTCTTATTGAAGACAGTGTGATATGAGTGTGAGCTTTTGGCATTTTTCTTCTGAAGCAGAATAAAACTGTTTTGACTATCCATTGGTGATATGAAAAAAAAATCAAAACAAAACAGATGTCTGTGCACAGACTTCAGGATGTAACATGGCACACTTCTTGACTGATAATGTGCATTATACAAAACAGTAAAACTTAAAATGTTTGTGTACCAGCACTGAATATCTACCCTGAGTAAAATTTCTTCCTTGAACTTGCATGAATTTTCATACGCTTGCTTTTCAAATACAGATTTGAGTTTAGTAGTGTTTGAAAATCAGTTTGTTTAGATAACTTTGTAGTTTCTGAATCTTAAGTGTAAACACCCAGGTTTTAAAATAGTTGCTTAAAGAACTATTTAAAGATACCATAAACACAGAACCAAACTTCTTGAAGTCTTTGTGCTGTGCTCAGCTGGAGAGGGTAGATAACTGAAAGTTTGCAGCAGCTGGGAAATTGCCTTTTTGTTTGTTTATTTTTGTCGACAGAGCCTGCATAGATACGAGTGAGAGTGGTGACTTAGCTAACTGTACAGTGCTGAGAACCTACAAAGAGGCTCAGGAATACGGATCTTTTGGGACATCTGAGATGTTGAATTATTCTGTGAATATATATGATGATGGAAACCTCCTTTCCATTGTGACAAGTGGAGGTAAATGAAAGTAATCTTAAGAACATTTTGCTGCTAAGTAGGTATCATGAGAAGCAGTAATTTGTGTTGGGTCTTGATTCTGATACTTGGGATAGCTTGAGGCAGCTGTCATAATACAATGTCCGTTATTATGGGGTTTAAAATCATTACTCGTATTTCCTTAACTAAATCTAAAATGACAGCTCATTACCAAACTGGCTTGCATTTTTATATGAAATATTGTCAACTTTATGTACATAAGCATGTATACATAGAACGTGCATAGTTAGGTACTCTTTAAGATGTTCCTGCATCTTAAAGCCTAAACGAAAGAGGACCTTCTTTCAAAAAACCTTTTTTGTTTTGTTTGTTAAATTTAGGGTGATGATTGATTTTTTTTTTTTTTTTTTTTTTTTTTAGTTGCTCTCCACTGTACTTGTATACTTTAAGAATCTTAAATATATTATCCATGAACAAAATGGGCATTGGTCTTAATTTAGGTTTATACAAACTTTTTTTGTTATTTCAGGTGTCACTATAGCTGTAGCCCCAACCACTCTGAACCCTTTTTAGTGTATTCTTTAAATAATCATGGTTTGTTTTGGAAGCAAACGGAGTGGTTAGGATGGTATGGGTGCATTTGCTTTGAAAAATGCTCTTAATTCCTCATGAAACTATCCCATCTCAGTAGAGCTACATAAGCACTTCAGGTTTCCAAATAGATGGTAGCTTTTTTGTTCCTTTCTGTGTTTCTGTCCAGTTCTGTTTTCTTTTCTTAATCCCTGCTATCTGAGTTGTCTCAGGTGTAATATTCATAACTTCGAGTAGGAAGCATTGAGCCTTCAAAATAACTTTTATTAGTGGAATTAAGTTAATACTTCATTCCTCTCTTCCTGCTTCCTCTTTTCTCTCCTCAGAAAGCTGTTTGCTTTGTTGAACCTCATACAATTGCCCTCAACCTATTGATCCACCCTGTCTGGATCCCTCTGTAGAGCCCTTCTATCCTCCAGCCAATCAGCACTCCTGCCCAATTTGTCTGCAAAGTGACTGAGGATGCTCTCAATCCCCTTGTCCCGATCATCAGTAAAAATATTAAACAGGGCTGGCTCCACTGCTGAGTCCTGGGGAATAGTGTCACCCTTTTGGTATCAGCAGCACTGATGACCAGCCAGTGACTGGATTTATGTGCTTACAGCTCAATAAGTGAAAATTAATTGAGCTGTAGCGTATTGGATTCATATAAATGAAGTCCCCTAAACATACATACTTTTCATTTGCACAGGAGCACATGGAACACATGTAGCTAGTATTGCAGCTGGATACTTTCCAGAAGAACCAGAACGAAATGGTGTGGCTCCTGGAGCTCAGATTCTTGCAATCAAGATTGGTGATACGAGACTAAGTACAATGGAAACTGGCACTGGTCTAATAAGAGCTGTGGGTATTTCACTGAATAAGTGATTAATCTCAGCAGTGTGACTTAAGTTTAGAGAAACTTCATACCCTACTTGTTTATAGGCTTTGTTTTTATGGTCCTACAGTATTTCCAACAAAAAAGCAAAAAAACAGAAAAAAACAAACAAACAAACAAAACCCAAACCCAAAAATCAACCAAACCACCCTTCCACCAAAAAAAAACCCTACAAAAAAAAAACCCAACCAAAAAACCTAAAAGCAACCAGAATGTATTTTAAAGCATATTTTAAGACTAGTGTTTTAATATAAAACAAGACTTCTGTTGCATAGAGCACTTACAAAGTTTTTTCAGATTAACAGGCTTGCAGTGTCTGACTAGCTTGATGCATGAGAGAAGTTACTTGCATACTTGGTTAAAGTTCTTTCTGTTGTCAGGGATTTTTTTATAGTTACTTAAATAACTATAGAAGACATATAAATCTAGAATAGAGACTAGTATCTACAAACGTTGCTGTATTTGTGTTAACTCTTCGTCTAAGTGAGGAAAAATATCATTCCTTCTAATGATAAAGAGCTTTTCTGTACAGTGAGTTGATAAAGAGAAATTTTGCACAAGAAAAAGATCTGAAAATAGAAAATTTTATTTGTAGCCCATAGAATATTTTTATATAGCAACATGAACAATAATTTTTTTGCAACTTTTTGGAGTTCAACCAAACTGCTCAGGAAAGAAGAATTTTATCTTCTTGAGGACAGACATGAGAGACAGTACTGATGATGTCTGCTTAGTGCAGTTTTGTCTTAGGGTAATGTTTTAATTTATAGCTGGGAACGTGTCAATAAGGCTATTCAGGGAGTAGGGTTTTTAAATTTTCTTTGTTTATTGGGAAAATAGCATTTAACTGGTTGCAGTAAATTATTTTCTAGAGTTAAGAGATTTATCTCTGTTTCTTAGATATGTAGCAGATCAATTTAAGCAGATGTTTTCTGTCATTCCTGAAGTCTCTTACTTTCTCTGACTAGTACATATTTTGAATTCCATTTTTACTTTATCAGATGATAGAAACAATAAAATACAAATGTGATCTTGTCAACTACAGCTATGGAGAAGCAACACACTGGCCAAATTCTGGGTGAGTAGTACCGTGGTTAAAGTGTTTTAATTTCAGAGGTGGCATTGTATTTGTTGAGCTTTGTGTAAGTCAGCTAGTCACTAAGACTGAATCATCTAGGCTCATATGATTCATGTGTTATAAACTGCGGTATAAATGTTGAACTGGCTTTGAAAGAAGTAAACCCATAAAAAAGCTTTTAATATATAATATGTACACAAATATATAATACACAGGTTTATAATACATGAACAAATAATATTTTAGCATAATAAAAAACTTTTGTAGTTGCAGCACCACACGATCTGTGGGGTACTTTTTGAAGACCTAAGATCACTGCGTAGTTGTTACTCCTTTTTGAAACTAGAAGATATTTTTGTGGTCAGCTTCTGTACTGGAACCGCCTCTGCTAGGTGTGGGAAGCAGGCTGCATAATATTCCTTGTTCGGTGGATGGTCAGAGGTTCTACTAGAAATGGGAGCTTTGTCCTGTGGAAGAAAGCAATATTGTTGAGTAAATGATTTCTTTCTTTCTCTTACTTCAGGAGAATTTGTGAAGTGATTAATGAAGCAGTGTGGAAACACAATGTAATCTATGTTTCAAGTGCGGGGAATAATGGTCCTTGCCTTTCTACAGTAGGATGTCCTGGTGGAACTACATCTAGTGTAATAGGTAAATAATTTGTTTTGAAAAAAAAATTACAGTATTCAGCTTCTTTCTTTTCAAACTTTGTACTTTTGTTACATATTTGATTGCTGAAGTAAATCTAAAAAATTGTCTGCCGGGCTACAGGGTTAATTCTGAGAGAGGCACTTGCTCTATGCTTAGGTATACTAATTTAGATTGTTATCTACTTAGAATTCAAGACCTTACTTGTGTAGAAAAGAGGTAGGAGGCAAATGGTCTTGATTTGATGTGGCTTTGTATAAAATTTGCAAAAGAAATCTTTGGTCTGACTTACTTGAATATTTCAGGATTACTTTTTCAACTGTAATTGTCTAAGCACACCACTTTGCTCCGACCAATAGCTGGTGGTAAATGCAACTTATAAAAATATGATTCTAAATTGGATTCTAATTAATCTTCTGGAAAGTCTTGCAATGCATTCTGAATTGTTAGAACTACAGATTAGGATGATCTGTCTTTATCAGATACTTTTAATTTTTATTTTTAGATGGTTTTAATTTGGATATAAAATAATCCCATGTCAGGACCTAGACAAGTCCTTGTAGGGGAGGAATTCTTCCAGCTGCAATGCCACTTCTGTGCAAGTCTATTACTGTCGTTAAAACTCTTTTTCTCAGGGGCTAATACATGGTTTTGATATTTTAGTGAAAGATTGAGTTATAAGATTTAGGAAAATGTCTAGCATTCAGGGGTAACTTCCTTAGTCTTATTTTTTTAATAAATCCTCTATTGCTTCACTAGTGCATTACACAAGATGCTTTTTAAGTCTCAGAATTCTTATGCAAAGAGACCAGTGTGTAAGGAGACTAGCATGAAGTCTTGAAAGCTGGAGAGCAGCTGTTCTGGGGCAGCTTGTAGAATTAATGTGGATTACTTTCTGAAAGTTTATCTGCTATTAATTCACTACTCAGACTAGGAGTTGGAACTGGAACTAACAAGCTCTTTTGAGGTCTGCACTGACTTTGTTCTTGCAGTGCCTCTGCTCTGTCAGTTAGTTGTATCACTGTAGAGACTGGATGATTATTCACTCCCCATGCCAAGTAGCTTGCTCCTGTCTTCCATCTGGAGTTAACCAGATAGAGTTTTTGTTTTTTGAGGGTAAAGAAAAATACAGCTGACAGGTTGGCTTAGTTCACACAGCCACAGACACGGGCCTTGCCAAATTTGTCAGCTTGGTATGGTAGTTTTCTACCACCCTGGTAGTGCTTGTGCTGTAGACAAAGTGGAGTGTTACCTTTTCAGATAGGTAAATGACATAGTTGTAATGTGCATCTTTGGCATTCTCTTCTAGAAATGCTGCTTTATCAGGCTTTGAAGTAGTCATTTGCATACTCTGTGCACTTGGAACTGATACCCAGTAAAGAGTGTCTCCTGACTGTTTGAGATAGGTGTATGTGGCCATTTGCTCCAGGGGTGTAGCTGTGAGCCACGTGAACATGAACCAATTCACATGGATTGCTCTGACAGGCAGTTGTTGTAATTTGTGGCAGAGCAGCATAAACAGAGGAAAGGGGCACAGGAGAGAGAGAAGACATGTAAAGGCTACCTATTGTGAAAGCAATGTAGAAGGTGAATACATTATATTCCAGCTGAATAAAAGTGAAACTTAGAAGTTTGCATGATATTTTAATTTCATACAGTGTGCCCATCAGCATTGTTACTGCTTAGCATGATGTTTTACACTTGCCTTGCAAAAATACCTGGATTTAATGAGAAGGAAAATGTGTGTTTCAGTTTTAAATGTCAAGCAAGAATTCTTCTTATATTGAATTTAAACAACAGAAGTACTTTAGTTTTTAATAAAAATACATATTACAACTAAAACGCTTGAATGTTTTTTGCAGGTGTTGGTGCCTACGTGTCACCTGACATGATGGTTGCTGAATACTCATTAAGAGAAAAACTGCCAGCAAATCAATACACTTGGTCATCCAGAGGGCCTAGGTAGGCTATATTCCAAGAACAAATTGATTACTTTGGTATTCAGATTATGTAACTCAAAATCTAAAATTGGCCACTAATACCAAAGTAAAAGTGTTTCTTTCCTGTGGAAAGAGCATAACTAGCCTGCTCTTCTGGCAACACCTTTGTATGTTGGGCTCTGGAGAAAACCCTACAAAGGGAATAGCATGGAACTGCCTTAGCACAGCCTGTATTTTTCAGGGAAGTATTTGGGTGCAGACCTATTCAAAGATTGTAAAAGTTACTGAAACGTTGTTTGGAAATTTGTTTAGTTTTTTAAAATTTACTCTTTTCTATAGCATTTATTTCATTAAGTTAGTGTGGTGAAGTAAAATATGCTGTAAGTGTTGAAGATTAAAATAAATACTGTTACTGCAGTGGTGTTACTTCTGACTTCAGTGACATTGCTGTAATGGCATAACTTACTCAAGGGTTTTGCTTGAGTCCAGTAGAGGTATGAGTAGGCAGAATAAATTGCTTTCTACTTTACATTACAGAAAAATTTGTGAAAGATCTAGAAAAGAAATTTTAAGGGCCATGTAAATTCCAATTTTTATTTCATGTCTCAGAAGCATTTGATAGTAATGTGATCGACTAATGAAGAAAGAAATGGTAACATCTCTTCTCGAGTTCTTGCCTGTGTTTCGACTTTGAAATTGTTCTCTAGCTCTTACGGTGTATGTATATTTATAGGCAAGCATATTGTTTCAAGAATCTTACTATGAAGAATTGTCATATTTTGTGTAGGGAAAAGAGAAATGTGCTGTCTGCCTTCAGCTGAGAAAGGAAGATGGATTTGTAATTAATTTTGATAGAAATGTTCACACACATATATATATGTAAATTGCTTTTTGTGTGCTTAGTCGCTGTGCTCTGTAAAATAGTCAGAATGAGCATATGTCAGCTAAAAGGCCAAGTCTGGCCAAAGGAGGATTCCCCTTGTTTAGGGTGCAGTATGCAGCTGACTGGAGAGTTCCTGAAGTTTGCTAGAGCAGTCTTGATGTAGGGATCAGTCTGTCCCAGTAAGCAGTAGAGGCTTTCAGGCAGAAGTCCTGTGCGCTGCTTGTCCAGAGGTGTTAGGATGCAGAGCCTCTTTGTGGGTTTATATACAGCTGTCATAAAATATGTCCTTACATCACACTGCACTATCATACTTGGAATATTCTGATTTCATGCAGATTTTCGACATAGGAAGCTGTTAATATGGGATATAAGTACCCTAAAGTACTCTGCCTCTCCACAGAACTTAATAGTTCAGGCACAGGGCTGTCTTATTCAAGCAGTGTGATTTTCGTCTATCCAGAGCAAGAAAGATGGAGCATATCTGGCTCATAGAGTTGAAAACCAGATGCTACTTTAACTGTGCCATAGGCACACAGTTGCTCTGTTCTTCAATACGCTTGTGAAAGAAAAAGTGAGGTTTAGGCCCAGTTGATCCTGATCTACCTCCTGACATTACTTTCTATGTGTTCTCCCCTTGCCCTCTTGTCTCAGGCATAGGATTCAAAACTTGAACTGGTAGTGAACTGTCAACGTGCAAAATTAGAAGTCTAGATTTTGGATCTTTTCTAGTCTTCATCTCCCTTTTGCCTTTTTTTTTTTTTTAAGTCATAACCATCGAATAGGCTGTGTAGAACACTAATTTATTTATTGAAATATTTAATTGTTTGTTTGTGTGCATTTTCTAATTCAAATCCCAGAAAGTATTCTGCTGGTTAAAATGAAGCCTGGTGAAGAATACTGAAGGAGTGAAAATTTAGAAACCTCTCACTGTAAAACAGGCAGAGCTGATCATTAATGTTACATTTTAAATTGTTACTTGGGTGGCACACATTTTATTGGGTTTAATGGGTTAATGGATTTAGTGAAGTAAAATGTTGTAAATGTTCTCTAAAGTGAACTTTTTTTTTAAAATGTACTGACAACTTTATCTTGAAGTGTGGGGGAGAGAAAAAAAAGTTGGTATTTTAACCGTTACTTTTTAACACTAGCACTGATGGAGCCCTTGGAGTAAGTATCAGTGCCCCAGGAGGGGCTATTGCTTCTGTTCCAAACTGGACTCTGCGAGGAACACAACTCATGAATGGCACGTCCATGTCTTCTCCCAATGCATGTGGAGGCATTGCATTAGTATTGTCAGGTAAGGTGCTATGGTGTTAAACATAGATGCATCATCTAAAAGAGGTTAGATACTTTTTCCTCTTAAAAAAATGCTGTTGCTTTCATAATTCTTGTTGTATCCAGTAACACCCTTATTTTTAATTTCAGGACTCAAAGCTAATAATGTTCATTACACTGTTCATTCTGTCAGAAGAGCTTTAGAAAACACTGCAGTGAAAGCTGAAAACATAGAAGTATTTGCACAAGGACATGGTATTATTCAGGTACTTGCAAGCAAAAAAAGCCCAGTATAATATAAATAACTGCAGGTGAAAAACTAACCCACAAAAAAAAAAGCAGCTTTTGAGGTGATCTCAGTTTGTTCCATGCTACTTGATTCTCAAATCTCACTGGAGGAGAGGAAGGGAATGTGGTGGGAGGGGAGGAGGAATGAGAAGGTTCTTCCAGTTTCAGCATGCATTTACTGTAAAATAAATGTGATAAGTGGACACGTTCTTAGACTGATCAAAAAGATACATGGACATAAAAGTGGGATGTAGATTTTTATCACCCACGTGTGCATTTGGGCGCCTAAATTCTGTCCTAATGTCCAGAAATGTTTTGATGTATTGTCAGAGACAGCTGAACTTGTTCTGTCCTGACAAAAGCTGGAACTGTAAGTTCTGGGCAATGAAAATAGATACCCACACTGGTTCACAAAGAAGTACAGCTGCAGTGCTACAGTGGCTTTGCTGCTTCTCTAAACACTGAGTGCTCATTGTTTCCTGTGGGCTTCGGAGTACCTTGGAAATCTGTGATGTGATCCTTTGTATAATGAAGGCATATTGAGTGTCTCCCTATCCATTGGCTTATGTTCTTACCGAGCTGGGCCTGGTTTTTGCCTACCATCGCTCCTGTCCTAGTCTAGTCGAAGTACCAAGATTTTTCTCTTTGCTTCAAGATGCCAGATATTAAATACTTAGCCCAAAACTCACATTCTGGAGATGCTAGGACCTAGTAGGTAATGTCTGCTAAATACATCTGTAATGCTGAGTTTGATACAGAAGGCAGCAGTGGTGGTAGCCATATCAAATAAAAAATGAAATGCGCCAGTCATAGTTGGTGTTTTAGTTGCCTGTGGTTAAATCATCTGTTAAAAGAGGATTAAGATTGATCTGGGAGACAAAGCTGTTTTATGTCCACTTGTCTCAAAGGAGGGCACACTAATCTTCACTGGTAGAGGTACCTTGCTGTCAAGGAGAAGAGAATTTAAGATTTTTCTAGTCAGTAAAATAGCAAGTGAGGTAGAAAGGTGTCTTCTTAAAACAAGAAGGTGAAATTGTTATGCGAGTTTATTGTGACAGCTCATATACTTAGACCCAGGGCTGGATTTCATGACCTGATTCTTTTGCTTCATACCAATGTATAAAACTTGTATGGGTATTCCATTACTTGTCTCTTTTGAATTGCTCAGCTTCTTATTGTATAAAAGCTTTAAATGTTTTTGCTAGTGTTGTTCCACCTATGAAGAACTCACCTAAATTAAAGTACTAGGTTTGGGCATTGAAGTCCTCTTCTTCAAAGTTATCTCTGAATAGGAATCTTTTGATAGATTTATAGCAGAGGAGACTTGGCCTTTTTTTTTTTTTTTTGAGTTTTAAATGTTCTTGGCTTTATGAGCTCTCTGTGGCCATTGCAGACTGCGAAAGTTGCCTCATTTTCTGTATTGAGTATCTTGCAAACACATGTGGTTCAGGTAGCACATGAGGTACTTCACTGTTTGTTGCTGTGATTGCTCAACACTTCATATTGAAGAGAATATGCATGAATTGCTATTACATTGAAATTTGTTAATTTAGAACTTGCTCTTTCTAACAGGTTGATAAAGCTTATGACTACCTCATTCAGAATTCATCATTCACCAGTAACATCGGCTTCACAGTTACTGTCGGCAGCAACCGAGGAATCTACCTCAGAGATCCGGCCCAGACAGCGGCACCATCTGATCATGGGGTTGGCATAGAGCCTGTCTTTCCTGAGAATACAGGTAGGAAAGGGCTTTTGTAGGTGGAGGTGCGGGGAAATACAAGTGTGAGCTTGAAACAAAAAGCTGTGATAATGAGGAGTGATAGGAATCTGTACTGTAAAAGGAGTCAGTGTAACCCTAAGTTTCATGGTAAAGGAAGATATGCAAATTAACAACTTTACCATTTCAACCTTAGATTTATAACTGCAGGGCGTTCATGGTTTTTGGAGAGTCTCTTGCTTCATGCTTCCTTGCACTGGGAAAAAAGAGATCTCTCTTTGTTCTGTAGAAATTTAAAGTGACATTGGAGGCCTAGAGAGAAACAGAGAAAAATAGTTGTAGATCCCTGATGTTTAATGAAGTTACAGAACTTCAGGGTTTTTGTTGTAGATAACTTTTGACGAAGGTTGATGACTGTTCTAAAGATGAAAGCACTTACTCAGAAATCAGTTTCTCAGTTATTTAAAGACTGTAAATTCTAGATTTGGACTTTATCTAAGTTTTCACAACCTGAGAAAAATCTTGTTTAACAAATTAGACTTCCATGTAGTGTCTAATAATTAATAAGCATATCTAAGGGCAGTACAGGAATTTATACAGATTTTATTGCTAATAGGGTAAAAATAACTTCTGCAGATCAAAATAAATTTTGAATTTTTTTTCCACAAACTACTTTGCCCTGCTTTACTGTATTTAATAAAACTTGGAACTTACTGAGAGACTGAGCTATGTTGTATTTACAAGGTGAGCCATGTGAGATCTTGTTACTGAGATTGTCACATGCCAGCCTTCTTGATGATCACTGGTTTTAGGAAAGGAACAAAGGGATGAGTTTATTGTGGAGCAGAAAGGCTATGAATTGTGGCAAGTTACTGACTCCAAGTAACTTAATTGCTTGGCAGCTTACATTGTGATTGGTGCATTTTAAATTTGACATGTGACACAAAATCGTTCACTAGACTTCTGCAGGATATAAGCAATCTAAAAACAATTAGGCATTTTCAGTGGATGACTAGTAGTTGTAGATACTGTTTCCCTAGTTTTCCGTAGTACCTGTTTTCCCTAGTTATTTCTGTGCCGTGTCTGGTGTCTTCAGCAAGACTGAGTATGAGAAACTGTAAGCAAGAGTTTAAGGGAGGCTGGTTGCTCAGTTTGTCTGTTGAAGCTGTCTTCGAGCTTTTGTTGCTTCCCATGTACCTGTAATAGCGTGTTCTTTTCTCTGCTTAATCAAGATGTAATGAAATACCTGAAAATTAAGCTAATCTTAATTAGGACTAAGAAACAGGAAAAAAATTTTCAAAGTGTTATTAATCTTTGGAGCAGGAGGAAGCTGCTAAAACATTTCAACTGCATTAGATGCTTTTCTGGAAGCTGTGCTTTAATACATTTTTGGCATAGAAGCTAATTTGCAGAATCTGCCACATTGACTGTTTGCAAAATCTAGATTATCATAGTAATTTTAATAGACTTTACCTCTTGCTTAGTATGCATTGTAATGTAGTTTGGTAATTAGCATAGCATTCAGAATCAATGTGATTGCATTTTATTGTATTTCTCTGCATAAGGCAACACTTTATCAATAGAGGGAAGTTTATATCTCCTTCCAGACTATGTTGTGGGTAACTGAAGTATTGCTTCCCAGTCTACCTTTGACTTTGTCCCATTTGACTGTTTCAAGGGAGAGGAATTTTAAAGCTGGGTATCACCTTTATTTTACTGCCTACTGCTGCTATTCTGTTTTTGTCGAATTAAGAAAAGTAATATAGAACTCTCTCTCTCTCTTTCGTGCAGAATCTGATATCCAGGGGCCCTAAGGAATTGATTCCTATTATATTTTACTGATGTGTACATTTTAATGGCAAATACTGTGTTACAGTGGACTCTGTGCACATAATTGTGTTATTGAATTGTTTTAAAATTTGTTTCCTGACAGAAAACACTGAAAGAATATCTCTCCAGCTTCATTTAGCTTTAACTTCAAATGCACCGTGGGTCCAGTGTCCTAGTCATTTAGAACTCATGAACCAGTGTCGACACATAAATATTCGTGTGGATCCACGTGGCCTGAGAGGAGGAGTACATTATACAGAGGTATGGAAGTACTGGTGTTCTGAGCAAGGTTGTGTGCCCTTATGGGGTCTCTGTCAACTTATTTATAGAACTAATTTTTAAGGAAATAAAATCTATGTGCTGTACAGACCAGAAAATACTGCCACACTGCATTTCACTACACAGACTGAAGCAAGGGTTCAACAGCACTTGTGCTATACAATATTGTATTAGTTACAATAATACAATACAATATAATAAAATATTACAATTTAATAAAATATTATACAATTATAATAAAATTAATAATAATTATTAAATTATTAAATTAATACTGATTATTTAAAATAATAATTAATTAAAATACAAATTAATAATATTGTATTATTAATAAATAATACAATAATAAAAGCTGTAGAGCTTTGAGTATCTGTGTTTAAAAAATAAAAGCACATAGAAAACATAAGCCAAATAACCATTGATTAAGTTTTTTCCTCTGGATGTATCTTAATCTTTGACTATGTATCTCAATCCTGTATTATCACTGAGGATAGAGATTTGTAGTTTTCTGTGGTTTTAAATACTTTTTCGTTTTGTGGTGGCTTAAGGACTGGCTTGTCTTTTGTAGCCTTGCCATGCAGTCTTGTATGGAACACAGATTTTCCTTTACCCTGAGGAGCTGAGTGGGCACAGTGGTGTAACAAATTTTCTTGTTTCCTCACCTCTACTTCATCCCATTTTGGAAGGTGAAGGAGAAAAATGTGTAGTAATGGCTGTGTACAGTAGAAGATTTTGCTTACCTTAAGCTTCTACATTCAAATTTGGTCAAATGTACTAAGGAAGCCATTAAATGTCTCATTTTCTCTCTTAGCCGTCCTCTTTCAGTCCTGCAAAAGAAAACAACCAACAAAAAACATCTTTCATCCCCTTCTCTTCTCATTACAAGCCTTTATTTTAACACTGAAATGTTTCCACTGCACTTTGGTTGGTCATAACGAAGGTGATACCAGCTTGCTCTTTAGAAGTGCTTGCTTGAGATGTTTAGAACTGCAAGTCTTCTATGGTACCACTGAGGACATTTTGTCAAAGTCACTGTGAGTGGGGTGAGGCACTGGAACAGGTTGCCCAGAAAAGCTGTAGATGCCCCATCTCTGGCAGTGTTCAAGCCTAGGCTGGATGGGGCTTTAGGCAACCTGGTATAGTGAAAGGTGTCCCTGCCCATGGCAGGGGAGTTGGAACTGTATTATTGATAAGGGCCCTTCCAAACCAAGCAATTCTCTGATTGAACAAATTTTCAGAGATGGTATTTAAAGCTTGACTATGAAAGGTAAATCAAACTGTAGTTTTTCAAACATAATCCTGGGAGAGAAGGATAAAAATACTTTTTATATAGCAATAAAAAATATTTTAGCTGAACTAAAATAAGTCTGAGACAAATTCTGAGCTGAAGCAAAGTTGAGCTTTTGATATAGGGACTATCTGATATGGGTTGAAAGCTTGAAAATTTTTGAGGAAAGACTATGAGTAAAAATGGGAAAAAATAGGGTTTTTTTCCTCAGTGATTGTTGGTGTTTTTCTAGAGTGACAGTGGTCAAATGACCTTTTCTCCTCAGTGATAACTACAAAGACTCGAAATACTTTGCAACTGTTTTAAGTTTAATGTTGTCTTCTACAGTTTGACTTTGACCAAAGATTTTATGTTGTTGTATTTTATTTTCTTAGGTGTGTGGATATGATACAGCAACGCCTAATGCAGGCCCTCTGTTCAGAGTTCCAGTCACTGTTGTTATACCGACAAGGTCAGTAAATCCAGAACTCTGAGCGTTCCTGAACTTACTACAAACACCTGAAAAGATTCTTACAGCAGACTTACTCAGGTGTGATGTTTTTTATAGTTTTGGTCGTGACAGCAGTGTGTCCTGGTGGGCTTAGCCACAGTGGCAGCAGCTTTCTGGTCCATCAGCATACAGATGCCTTCTGGCTTGTTGACCAAAGTATCAATCAATGTACTATTCATATGTGTAGGTCAGCTGGAGATTGGTTTTTCATTTCTACTGGTGAACAAGAGCACATAGAGCCAGAGGGCATTATTTGGCCGTTGTGCATTGGGATAAGCTTTGATCATGACTTCAATACAGTGAGTTTAGAATTGGTATTGTGCCTGTCATTAGTTTAAATGTAAGATTTAAATCATGTTGATAATTTGTTGAGAATATTTTATTAAACCTGTTTGGTGGACAAACTGCCCTGAGGGAGAAAGAAAAAGTAACTGTCCTCTTACTCGTTCATGGAAATATTGCTACTTCCATACCTTAGCTCACTTCAGTGGCAATTCACTTGGCCGGGAAAAGCAGGTCCACTGAAAATGAGGATTCTGTGGTACTTCTGTTTAAGCACTGTAATTTCAGGGAGGTGGGGAAGGTGTTTACATAGTGTGGTGGAGCTGACATTGTAAATCTTTTGGATTCATTGTGCTGTCAGATTCTGTACTAGTAAGATTAAGATAATTGGTGTTGAGGACTAAACATCCTCATTGTACACATTTTTAGACTATTTTTGCATTTAAAAATGCTTCCAAAATTGGCTTCACAGCTTGTTTGACTACTATTTGTGTTTTCCTTTTGACATACAGAGTAGATGAATCATCAAGCTATGACCTGACATACACAGATGTTCATTTTAAACCTGGTCAGATCCGAAGGCACTTCATTGATGTTCCGCAGGGAGCTACGTGGGCTGGTAAGGAAAACAACCACACTAAATAAGTAAAAAATTGCATCTGTCAGGCTTGACAAAGTTGGTTTTAAATAATTTTGAGTTCTGCCTGAAAAAATACTGAGGTTTTTGGTCCATGAATATGTAAATACTTGTTTGATTTTTAAGCTCTTAGAGGAGTGATTTTGAGTTATTTCACCATTTTTGGTATAGTAGGATCTTGATTCTAAACTAGCCAATAACAATCTGAAGTGATTGCGTATACCTGGAAGAATGCCCCATGTTTGTGGAAAAGTATCAGTGTCTGAGGTTTATCTAGTTTTTAAGGTGTTGGGATGTAGTGTTAAAAGAAGTCGTAACTGAAGAAAATGTGATTTTTCACAATGGGTGAAAAGCTCGTAATTTTGCAAGAAGGGATTTTTTCCCTTGTCTTTCTTTGTGAGATTACTAAGCAATAATCCTGTCAAAAATCTTTCGTTTAGACTGAAGTTAGTGATGAGACTCTTAATTTGGAATTCAGCAGTCTGTCCTGTACAGATGACACACTTGTACTGTCTGATTAATTTTGACCGTTTAATCGAGACATGTTTCTCTTCTCATCCTCTGAACTTAGCTGGTTTTCCTTTAACCTGAAAGGGCTTTTGAAATTAATTGATAGAAGCATCTTTCACATATGGAGCCACTTGGGGTACTGCATTGTTGGGGTGGATGAGCTGGCAGCGGTAGAAGCCGGGATGCCAGAAAACCCTGGTCCAGGAGATTCCCTGCGCTGGTGGGTCAGCTCAGAGAACAAATAAGCTCCCCCTGCTCAGGTTACAGGGAAAGACTTCTCCCATCAGGCAGTACCTGCCCAGTACCTGGNCCTGGTAACACCTGAGCTATCCTGGCCTGGGTGCAGGGCTGTGTCTCGGTGCCATCCATCGGCACAGGGGCTGGAAGTCGGCCTGCGAGGTGCCGAGCTGCACCCCCAGGGCATCCCTTGCAGGGGATGCTTTCGGGTTAAAGCGGCGATTTCAGCCACCCCGCAGCACCCCACATCACTGCATAACTTCTTAACTTACAAATTACATGTGAAAGTAGTGTTTCTCTGATGAATATCTGCTTTTCTTCTAAAATTTTTGTGTCTTCAGTCTAAATTTCTTTTTCTTTAATCTAGAAGTGACAGTGTGTTCATGTTCAGCTGACGTGACTGCCAAGTTTGTGCTTCATGCCGTTCAGCTTGTGAAACAAAAAGCATACAGAAGTCATGAGTTCTACAAATTTTCATCCTTACCAGAAAAAGGCACAGTGACTGAAGCATTTCCTGTCTTAGTAAGTTACCTTAAGGATGGGGAAAATAAAGTAATGTATTAGTGCAGTATAACATAACTTGTTCAGGACTTTTTTCCTAAGAAAAACCTGAAACCCAAGACATTGTGTGTTTGTTACAGTAGTGAATGCATCTGATTTTCAGTTTTGAGAAGATCTCTAATAGCTTGCTAGTGTTTCTGAGCTATTTAGTAATATAATACATGTTAATCTCTTCAATTTGTTTGTACTTGTTTATACAAAACAGTTTGTTTCCCTTTCATATAGGAGTTATTACTTGTTGGATAGTTCAGCATATTTTGCGTTTAGTGTTTAAAGCGGTTATTTGGGACATCTTCATCTTGAAGCCAGGGGAAAACTGACTGGCTCACATTCATACATCCTAGGTACAGAAATATTAGCTTGGATAATGCTAGCTCAAGAATCCAGAACCATCAGGGAATGAGTTAACAGTTCAGGGGTGTGGATAAAGAGCCCTTCTTCTCAAGTTTGTCCCCTGCTTTGCTCAGTTTAGTTGTATAGCTCTAATGCCTAAAAGTAATTATAAATTCTGTGCAGTTCAGTCCCGTACCCTCTGTGAAAATGTCAGGTGCGGGACTTAAGCTATGTTGGTCCCATTGACGCATGAATTTCATCATGTTCTTTAAAAACTGAAACAAGAAAAACCCAGAAAACCCCACCAACCAGACAAAAACAAAACTAACCCAAACCTCCGAAGTTTCATGTCATCTTACTTAGGCAGAGAGTGAGATCTCTTTTTTTAATACATGTTTTCAGGGGACACACATTAAACTGATCTATGAACTAACCTGTCTGCCTAGTTTGAAACAGCAGTACCTTTCTGTGTAGGTTACTCCCTGGCACTCTTTGTTTTGCTGTTTTGTTGGAGGTTTGTATTTTCTGAACCAAGTGTAGTGCCTTACTTGGTACTGTACAAATCTGTACAATTGGAGTAAACTGGGCATAAGAGGTCTTTCTTGAGTTGTATTCTGATCTTTTTTTTTTGCTTGGCCTGAGGGAGGCTGGGGTCAATAGAAGAGGAGGATGGGAGCTGCAGTCTAACTTTGTGCTTTTCTTACCCAGGCTGGAAAAACCATTGAATTTTGTGTTGCTCGGTGGTGGGCAAGCCTTAGCGATGTTAGCATTAATTACACAATTTCTTTCCATGGTGTACTTTGTGCTGCTCCTCAGCTAAACATGGTAAGTTTTCCAGAATGCTTATATTAAATTATTGTGAAATCCTGTGGTATCTCAGAAAAAAATATCTTTTCTTCCTTCTTGCCTGTATTTAGAAACAGTAAAAGTATTTTTGTACATGAGACTTTCATGTTCTCTGTTAAAAGTTGTTAAAAAAGAGTTCAGTCCCAGAGAAATGCCAGTTACCACTATTTATGATTTTTTCTATGCCTTTGCATTATAAACCAGTAGTGAAAAAAGAAAAGGAGAAAAACCCAAACAAAAACCCTAAACTCAACACCAGTAGAAAAAACATACTAAAAGGCTAAAAATATAAGTATGTTTACAGTACCAAGTACTGTTTTATGTAAATGAACTTTGCTGGGACCACAGTTCTTGAACTTGAATATCTAGACTACCGTTGTTAAAACAACCTCACTCTCAATACCGTATTCAGAGTAAAATTTCTTTAAAATGTATTTTCTATTCAGTATTCTATTGGGATGTGATTGGCTTGAGGTTTATCATTTCGGGCAGTTGAAGGTACAGTGGGTGGGGCAGTGTCATGATTCCTCATGCTCTGTGATACTAAAGAATTGAAAAAGTTGCTTAAAATGTTAGTATGATATTTACAGTACATTGTCTTGGTCCTATGTTCTTTGCTGTCCTGGCTTGACTTGACACTGCCTCCCTCAGGAGAGAGCTCTTTGAGAGCTGGTACCTACATGAAGCAGCACCACGCTAATCTTTCGTGGCTCCTGCCTTTTTTTTCAGCTAAAGGCCAGAGCAAATTATAGCTGTCCCATGGGTGAATTTGGATGTATTCAGGCTCTAAGAGGAAGAAAAAGTGGGTGCAGTGTGCTAAAGTACCAAGTCTTGAACTTGTAGAGCAAGTTCAAGAAAAGAAACAGCTGTGGGGGATGGTGTGCACAGCAGCTGCCCCCAGCCCATCAGGATTGCACCAAATGAATAATGGACAGTGAGAAATAAGAGAATACAGTTTTGCCCTTCCTTTTTGAGCACCAGTAACTTTCATAAAATAAATTTTAATAGTTCTCATATACTAGTGTCTTTGTCATGGGTTAGAAATAAAGTTTTCTAATTATTTTGCCCATCACCAAGTCTATGTATGCAGTATTGTTTCTTTTTTGCAGAGTTAATCTATTCTGTAATAATAGTCCTAGGAAGCATCATAAAATACTTGTTTTATATTCTATATTGTATATATTGAATTACATATTGAAAGGAAATCATCCCAAATGCACAAACAAATGCAGTCCTGCTTGAAGTATGACTTACCATTTCTGTACAAAGTATTTAAATTAGGAAGGGAAAAAAATAGATAAATAAAACTTAAGCTCCAGTTGCTAAAGCTTTGCAAGTCCCAGGATTATCTGCTGTTGTAAAATAGAGATGCACATGTGACACTTTCAAAATTACACAGTATTACTTGTTAAAGTATAAATAATTATGGCTTATGTTGTATTTTTGAGGGTCATAACAGGTGGTCCCCTTCTGATGATGTAAATGCACTGAAGCATAATTGTTCTATACTCTTCTTCTAGCACGCTTCAGAAGGCATCGTACGGTTTGATGTTCAGTCTCTGTTGAAATACGAAGATATTGCTCCATGCATAAATCTGAAAAGCTGGGTTCAAACACTCAGGTAGAGTTTCTGGGAAAACTCCTCATTTGTAAAGTTAAAAGAGTAACACTTCAGCAGTGAAATTCAGGATTGCAAAAATATTCTTGTCAAATTCAAAGTAGCTTTGGAAGCATCAGTTAATTAGTCAGCATTCTGTTTTTTCTTTATGGTGACTTTCTCAAAACTTTATTTTCCTTAAGCTAATTTGAAAGAAGAAAAATTTACAAAAATATTCCACTCTTTCCAGACACTTAGAGGTACAAGGCACTTTAATATCTAAAGAAAGAAATTGTCGAGTTATTGGAGTTATTACGTGTTACTGTTTGTTGTTTTGGTTTTTTTGGTTTTGGTTTGTTTCAGTTTTGGTTTTTCTTTTTTCCCTAAGCACCTGCTTGGGGTCCTGCCACACTTAGATGTGGGAAGACTGTCCTCTCTCTCTTGCTTGATTAAAAGTGTTTTTGCAGAATCTGGTGCAGATTTTTTTGTGAAAAGCTGTGTTTACCTTGTCAGCTTGACACGTGCTGATCTGGAGGAAAAGCTTTGCTGGAAAATTTCTTAACAGTGTAGCAGTTATTAAAGTTGGTCACTTCAGAAGGATAAAGAAATGCCATGTGGCTTAAGTGCTACTTTTGATATGTCGGACAGACAAACTCACAGTGCTCGGTAGTCCAAAGTTTTCCATTATTTGGGCCTGTCAGTGGAGACCTTGGGCTCTGTTTGAGGCTTTTGGGTACTTGTAACTGGAATTGAGGTTGCCAGGAGTTTGAACATATCACCTAATGTTAGATTCAGAAATAATCCATTTAATGTGCCCTAAGTGAAGAAATAAAACTGTCCCTTAATATAGCTTTGCCTTATTCTTGGTTTGAAAAATGGAAATGCTCTTTACTCCTTGTAATATTTAAGACACTCATCTGACAGTAAATGAACTGCAATTAAGTAAGCTATGGAGAAATATTTATGTATTTAAATTAAGGCATGAGTAGTGTCTCTTCAGTGAACTGAATCATAATACAGAGTCAAAAATTACTGAATGGCTTTCCATTCTGTCTCTTGTTTCAGATGCTTGGAGGCAGGGTGAATGTTAGGGAGACATGTCGTGTGGTATTACTCGGTTCTTAAGACTTGTGTCAGCAGTCTTTCTAGTGTCTGCCAGACCAGGAAACCTGGGTTAAATGGACCTGTGGTCTGACCCAGAGCCCTTATCGTATTGGGTGACTAGTCTGTGCCCTTGGTGATGAAAGAGCTGACAGAATCTTGGAAACAAATTCTGATCATGTAGTTAAAGGTTGTCTGCTTTAATAAATGAAATGTGAACTGAAATGATGCCAGACCACCCTGATTCTGCTATTCTTTTCTTCTGAAGCTCGGGTTTTTCCTGTATCATTATTGTTTTGTTTATATTCTTTGATGTTTGAGGTCTAAAATGTTTGGCTGCCCTGAACTTTGGCTGCTTTTCCCAACTGTATCTGAGTTAACATACACGCTCTGTAGTGTACATTCTTCTGTGTTACTATTCAGATTTCTGTAAGGCTTCTTACATTCTCTGAGGATATAACCTTCTATAACAAGGAGTTATCAATTGTTCTGTCTTCGAATTGCAGTGCTGTTAATCTTTCAGTTACAAATACAAGTGCTGATTTCAGCATGAATACTAGAAATGTAACCTGATTTTTTTTTCCTTGAACTTTTAATGGCCTTTAATTTTGAGCATTTAGATATGCTTACTACATTAGCTTCTTCTTTTTTCTTTTTTTTTTAACGGTGTCTGTAGTGTCACTAAACCTTGTTTTTGGATTGGCATTAATTTTAACTGAGGAATTTATGCTGCTTGGATAGTTACAATATATGAGATGGCATGTGGTGAATTCAGTTGTACCTCAGAACATGCTTCTACTTAAACAAGACAAATTTTGATAGAGGATGTGTGTTTCTCAAGAGTACCTTTTGTTGTTTATCTGCAGACCAGTGAGTGCAAAAATAAAACCTTTGGGCTCCAGAGATATTTTACCAAATAATCGTCAACTGTATGAGATGATTTTGACCTATAACTTCCATCAGGTAAGGGTTATGGTTGTTGTCTTTTTTTAAAGTTATTAATAAACACAGCATGTTTTCTAAAATCAGGTCTTAATTTTAACCAGCTTTCTCTCAGAAAGGAGGACTAGATTCATGCTCTAGACTCTCTACAGTCAAAATTCTGATTTGGTCCGCTTTAAAAGCTACTCTTGCTTGAAATAGGTTACAGTTCAGCTATCTCTTTGAATGTATGTGTAAGGATTGTATTTGTTTTATTCTGTAGTAGATTAAATGCTTTTACCTTTCTTTTTAATAGCCTAAGAGTGGAGAAGTAACTCCAAGCTGTCCACTTCTTTGTGAATTGTTGTACGAATCTGAATTTGATAGTCAGCTCTGGATTATTTTTGACCAGAACAAAAGACAAATGGGTTCAGGAGATGCCTATCCACACCAGGTACAGAGTAATATACTTATTTTACCTCCTGTTTGCTGCAGACTGTGAAAATGTTCATTCTTTTTCACCTCCCAGGCCTCTTGTTAGCTCTTGACATTTCCTGATGTGTAGTTTTAATGTTCTTGTATGTTCACAAGAGGACCTGAATCAAAAAAACCCACATATGTGTCCATGGAATAGAACATGGGTTTTTTTCTCTCTCCTGAGGAAAGAGAAAGAAGAAAACCTGCTAACTTCTGATTTCTTATGATTTTGCCTGGTGCTTCTCAATAAATGAATTCAAAATCGTGTTGTTCTTTATTTTGTTTTTTTACAAAGACAATACCTTAAACTTTTCTGTGCAAGGTGGAAAGGATCCATTATTTTTCCTGTAGTCTGACTTGTGCAATGGCAGAGCAGAGGCTTCTGTATTCATGAATGTTGTCCTCTGTGCTGTTGATATCTTCAAACAGCTTCTTTAATGCTTCAGCTTTTTTTGCTTCCTGTTGCCATCTTTGAAAGGGAGCTTTTTGCACAACACTTGTAGTTACTCTACCCTCTGTGGGAATCTCTGCTGTAGCAGACTGTGTGTCTGGATCATGGCTTAAGTAGGGAGAAATGGAAAAAAAAGGAAAAAAGTCACAGAAGAAACATTTTTCATTTTTCTTTTGTTTTGAAACTATTTTTTAGCACCCTAAAATCACAGTTGAACATCATCAATGTAATGTTAGTTTTGATAGGTGGTTCATTTTGGAAGTGTACAAAAGATAGTTTCAAAAGACATGCTTTAAAGTTTATAAATTATTTTCAGAAATTGCATTGTGTAAGCTTCTATTCCTTAATCTGCTTTTTAAGATGCTGTAAAATCTAGACATCAGCATGGTGCTTTGTTACTTAGACCTGGTGGACTCCCATGCTGTACATCTCTGGTGTTGTGCATCATAGGACAATTCTAAAGCAATTCAAAATTATTTAATCCAGGAAGAAATACCAACAGGAAGCATGAGTCCCTAACTCAGGAAAGGGAGATTCTGGGAGCAGGGTAGTTCTGAGTTATTGTTCCTTTCTACTTGGGGCTGCCTTCTGTAGTATTGCAGCAGCATCAGAAAGGAGACTTAGCATACTGCTGCTCAAAACAGCCAGATGTTACCCTGTTACCTTAACAGAAATGAAAGAATGTTTTCAATATTAAAATTTTGAGAGTCTGGAGGATTTTTCCTTGGGTGGTTTTGGGTGGGGAGGGATTCTTAGTTTTGTTATTGCTTGTTTTGATTTTTGGGGGGTTTTTTAAAGTAATGGAGATGAAATCTGCATCTTCCTGAGTAACAAGCTCAGGACAAGGAGTCTGTCAGCTCTTTAAACTGCATCTCACAGGAATACTGAGTCCTTTGGTGTGAAAATTGGTACAGTGTTTGGGACAGGAGAAGGTGTTCTGTGATCTAAACTGCAAAGCCCCCCAGCATAGTAAATTGAAAGTGTATCAAGGCAAACCTGCAGAGGTTTTGAAGTGAAAGTTTAACAGGAATTCTCATTATTATTTTAACAGTTAATTTGTTCCTATTTTAATACTGTATTATGTCAGCCTATTTTGTGGTCTGAAAACTTAATTTTTTTTTGGTCAGTACAAAATGTGTTTTGGCTGCTATCATATCTTGAAAACACTCTTGTTTGCAGGAGATTCGAAAACCAAGCAGTGTAGTACAGTTTAAATGGCTAGAGCTATAAGGATCAAGAAGATGACTGTCTTATTTCTGGGGTTTGGGGTTTCTTTTTATGAATGGTGAAATATTTAATCTTGACATTTATGCGAACTTCTTTTTTTCAGTATTCTGTGAAACTGGAAAAAGGAGATTACACTATTCGGTTACAAATTCGTCATGAGCAGAACAGTGAGCTGGATCGCATCAAAGACCTGCCCTTTATTGTTTCTCACAGATTGTCTAGTACCTTGAGCTTAGATATTTATGAAAACCATAGCCTTGCTCTCTTAGGGAAGAAGAAATCCAACAGTTTGACATTACCACCAAAACACAGTCAGCCATTCTTTGTTACATCTCTGCCTGATGACAAGTAAGTTATGAAGTGTTGTTTTTCTCATCTGCATCTAGGCAGCTGCCTCTGCACCTCACTAAAATGATACTTTAATAGTGTGTACCTGTCCAGGCTTGGTAACTTCTCTTGTTGCTCTTTCCCTGCTTGGCTTCTTTATTGTAGTTTCCATGGAACCTTAGTGAACCTGGTTTTAACACTGGACTTACTTTCTTTGAACAGAATACCTAAAGGAGCAGGACCAGGATGTTATCTTGCAGGAAGTCTTACTCTGTCTAAAACAGAACTTGGAAAGAAAGCTGTGAGTATATGGAATGGATGATGGGGTTTTTTCTGAATTTCTTTCTAGCAAGCAAATGGCATGCCAGGAAGTGCTGTATTGTATGGGGTTAGTACTTTAAAGAGCATTAGATTTGGTAACATAATACGTTTTAGAAGCAGTTGTTTCATTATAAAGTCAGCATAACTTCTAAGTAGTTCTGTTATTATTTTCATCTTCTAATTTCAAATTTAATTGCATTTTCTACATTTTGAGTTTTAATTCTTTTGCTCTGAAATCTTTTATTTCTAGAAGCAGCTGCTTTTTTGTTGGTGTGGAGCCTTTAAAATTGACCTTATGTAACTCCCTAGCTTAACGTAATTTTGGAATGAAAAATACGTGCATATAGTGTTATGTGCATGTTGGTTCTGTAATACTCTTTGTTGCATGCATGCCATTTTCAGCGAAAACACATGCTTTCTAAACACATGTATTACTGTTACCAAGTAGGAATTTTGCTGACTCAAATACATAAACAGGTTTACCTGCTACACACTGATGTTGTCAACCACTAGTATGACTGTATGCTTCAACAGAATGGTATAAGATCTCTGTGTGTGATGCTAGAAAAAAAAGCAGAAGGATCTTTTTGCTCATAACAGCATCCTGTGAAACATGTTTTTTAACTTGTATGACTCTATAATGCAACAGTGATTATAGTAACTGTGTCACTTTTCTGTGTATCTGGTGCTACAGTGTTTAGAAGATTCCCTTAGCTGTTTTTAAACAGATGGTAAGCCTGAGACTAAATTTTAGTCAATCTTGGTGATTGTTAGTACTCAGAGGTAGTTGATCTATGTCCATATATCACTAGATGTGACTGAACAACATGTATAAAACTAGAGTATGTCTTCGTAGAAAATAAGTTTCTGTGAGTAGTTTGGCATGTACCTTTAGATCTTGTTGAGCATAAAAGTTTAGTTAATTCAAGCTGAATTGGTTGTAGCTAGTACTTTTGGGGCAGATTGCATGTAACTGCAGGTGAGAAGGTATCAGGAGAATTTATGTATCAGTGAGGAAAAACCCAGTAACTAGGAGCTCTAAAATACCTAGTTTAATATTTCTTTGTGATTCCTGCAAGGTTGCAAGTGTGCTTTTATGAAATCTATGATAAATCCATTACACTAGTGTAATTTAGTTTCCCTAGCTAGAGTTGTGCACTTCCTTGAATTACTATTTGCAGTTCTTGCATGTTTTATTTTAAAACCAGACTAAGTGGCTATGTACAGTGTTTTCTGGCATGGCTAGGTGGATACAGCCTGTCAAGTTTAATGTGATGGCGAATACTTAAGACTTTACACAGAAAGAAATTCTAGCTGAGGTGTTTCTCATGTCATAGTCTAAGGCACTACTGTTATGGTCATATTTCAATGGAAAAAGGATGGTACCAAATAGCTTCTGATACTTTCTGCTGCCTTTAGTGAACCTCAGTACGTACCAGGAGACAAAAAAGGAGGACTAGGCAGCAAAGTTGTCTCTAAGTCAGTGGGTGGATGCAAGGTAAGGGAAAATGTGTCTAATTTGTCTATTTATTATGAAGTAGAACAATGCCACTAAACAGTCAAAAGAATAAAATTCTGAGGCTGAATTTCTCTAATTTATAAATTGAAGCTAAGTGGTTAACAACACTTGCTTATATTGCAGGAGTAATGAATTGTATATACAGTGATGCATTGGTTTATTAATTTTAAAAACCTGAAAGAGCATGCTTTAAGAGCATGTTTGGTCATAGATGTGACTCTGTAGAAGTTGGACATCTGTAGGTTGGACGTATAACTATAATTGTACAGAGAAGGTGTCTCCATCCTGTGTGGTGTGTGCATGTTTTCTTACAGTATGTTATTCTAACTCCCAGGGGCAGTCTGCAGCAAAACGACAAGGAAAATTTAAAAAGGTACTGAATGTTAGTTTTTGAAAAAGATATACTGAAGTCTTTTTGCATATGACTTAAAGAATTTGTCTACCAGTCTTGGTTTTTAATTTGTCTCCTTCATCTACCTGCTTAGACCTGATTTATTTACTTCAGCACTTTAAGTATGTTTACTGGTAGAATGACAGAACACTACTGTAACACACAGCTGAGAGGCACGTGCGCATCTGTATACTTCTGCAATAAGTGCTGTAAAAATGCATGTGGTGTTAGTGGCCTGCAATTTTTCTTGTTATTAAATGCTCAGGAATGTTCAGTGTTTGTGCTCAAGATTTTTTGTGGCAAGTGTTTCTGCCTATTCTTTCTGCAGATTAAGAATTGAATATGAACCTAACACTTTAATATGAATTGAATAATTGAATATCTAACTGTATTCCCAGTCTACTAAATTGAGAGTTGTCTTCTTTACAGCTGTGAAAAACATACAGTAGGAAGCTAGAGTTTATACAGTCATGTAGCAGGCAGTAGTATTCACATAATGAATTTTGGAGCATGTGTAAGATAGTTTAGAAAGGGGGTGACTTTTAAAATAACAGTGTTTAATATTGTGCTTTCTCGTATTTTCACATCAGGTAATGCAATAATTTGCCAGCAGTCAGAGTGTGAAACAGTTTGTTTAAAAAAATGCAAAAAAATATTTTGCTAGACTACCTACATACAGTTACTGGGTTTTTTCTTGTTCTTAAGTCGTAAGGGTATTTGCTTTCTGTCGATTTTAAGGTACTTTGTTCTGGAGTGACATGCAGATTAGTCAGGATTCTTGTTAGAAGACCTGAGAACCATGAATAACATAGTCTATAGTCATATTCAGTTATTTTTTGAACAGTGAGCTGGAAGCCGAACCTGCTGGCTTAATCTGGTCTTGATGTAATAAGCGTGTGAGAATGTGATTAGGCTTTCCAAGCAGAATTTTAGTGTACATTGTTGAGTTTTATTTTCATACCTGAAAGTCCTGTAGGTCACCTTTAGAAGGATAATTTAAAATCCCATGTGAATGCATGGCTTCCTGGTGAATAGGGTATAAGATCTTCACTAAGTGAATCTCTAACAAGGGAATTAAACTCTAGTAATAATACAGTTTGAATAACAAAACCTATTAAACAGATTCCAGTGGTTGTGGGTTTTTTTGGTTGTTGGAGTTTTTTTTCCTTTGGCTTTAGAACAGAGATTTGTGTTCAGATCTGAGCAGTTAAACCACCCAAGCCAAAATAAAAACTGTCCTTCTTGTAACTTCCATCTATTACTAAACAGTGTACTAGCAGCAAATAAACTAGTGGATTTCTGCAGGTCTCCGTCTTCAGCCCTGTGTCCTTCAGCATCTTCGTAAGTGACTTGGATACAGGACTGGAAGGGATACTGAGCAAGTCTGCAGACAGTACTAAATGTAAGGAGCTGTTGTCTCCGTTGACGGCAGGGAGGCCCTGCAGAGAGACCTTGACAAATCAGAGGGCTGGGCAGTCGCCAGCCATAGGAAGTTCAACAAGGGTTAAGTGCTGGATTCTGTGCCTGGCATGGAGCAACTCTGGATGTTTGGTGCAGACTGAGGAATGAGATGCTGGAAAGCAGTGCCATGGAAAGGGACCTGGGGGTCCTGGTCGATGCCAAGTTGAACATGAGTCAGCAGTGCCCTGGCAGCCAGGAGGGGCAAGCGTGTCCTGGGGGCATCAGGCACAGCATCACCAGCCAGGCAAGGGAGGGGATTGTCCTGCTCTGCTCTGCACTGGGGCGGCCTCACCTTGACTATTGTGTGCAGTTTTGGGTGCCACAATATCAGAAAGATATCAGAAACTATTAGAGAGTTTCCAAAGGAGGGCAATGAAGTTGGTGAAGGTCCTTGAGGGGAAGCCATATGAGGAGTGGCTGAGGGCGCTTGGTCTGTTCAGTCTGGAGGAGAGAAGACTGAGGGGAGACCTCATTGGTGTCTACAATTTCCTCTTGAGGGAAAGTGTAACCACAGGCACTGATCTCTTTTCTGTGGTGACCAGTGATAGGACCTGAAGTGGCCTGCAGTTGTGTTGGGGAGGTTTAGGCTGGATGTTTGAAAAAGGTTCTTCACCCACAGGGTGGTTGGGCATTGGAACAGGCTCTCCAAGGAAGTGGTCACAGCATTTGCCTGACAGAGTTCAAGAAGTGTTTGGACAATGCTGTTGGGCATAGGGTGTGACTCTTGGGGATGGTGCTGTGCAGGGCCAGGAGTTGGACTCCATGATCCTTGGGTCCCTTCCAACTCAGTGAATTCTGTGAAATAAAAAACACAGTGTGTTTCAGAGCACTGTTCTGCAAGACCTCTGTCAATTAACACATTTTGCTGGGAATGCAACCAGAGGCCTTCCTAGTTTAAAAATTTTGATATTGACCCTACCCTGTCATAAGTTTACATGCAATTAAGATGTTTTCCAGCACAGAAAACTTGTTTATATATTTCTTTTGTGATGCAGTCAGTCAAAAAAAGTATGTGTAGATTTTTCATTTTTTTCAAAGACAGGTCCAGGCCCTCTTGTAAATTAGGAGCCCTCTTTGCCACAAGGGCACGCTACTGGCTCATCTTCAACCTGGTGTCCACCAGGATGCCAAGCTGCTTTCCTACTTGATGGCCCCCAGTGTGTACTATGCCTGGATTTATTCTTTTGCAGTTCTTGCACTTCTCTTTGTTGAACTTTTTGAGGCTTCTGTTGGGCCCATTTCTGCAGCCTTTTGAGGTCCCTCTGGATGGCAGCAGACTCCCTGGCATATCAGCCACTCCTCTCCCAGTCTTGTGTCACTCGCAAACGTGCTGAGTGTGCCCTCTGCCTCATTTTCTAGGTAATTAATAAAGACATTGAACAGGATTCAATCCAGAATTGACCCCTGGGGTACGCAATTAGTTACTGACTTCCAGGTGTATGTCACTGATCACCCTCTGGCCCCGGACGTTGAGCAGGTTTCAATCCACCTGACTGCATCTCTGTTTTGCATAAAAGCAGTTCGTGGTTATGCCAGGAAATAGCAGCCTAGTTTTCCAAAGATAGTTAATTCTTTTATAACTGTACAAAAATGCCAAGAGGTTCTCTCCACATAATAAACAGGCATCTTTGTTTTCCTTTGTAATGCAGTTACAATGTGATTTCTTTTTCCCCTTGTCTCCAATCTTTGTCTAGAACATAGTTAGAATGCAAAACATATCATTAAGTTTTTCTGGTCTGTAAGAGTAGTTTTTTGGTGGTTTACATAATGCAGCTTTTGAACAGCAATATGTAACAATTAGCCAAGGGATGGAAAGTTTCAACACCGTTCTCCCTGTTCTGCTATTCTTTCTTCCAGTGTAAAGCAAGAAATGCATTATGCAGATATTGATAAGTACTAGTGGAAGACTAATAAATACCATTGTGAAGTCACATGTAAAAGGGTGACTTCCTTTGAGCGTTAAGACACTGTCCCTGTTTAATCATGAGGCATTCAAAAATAGTATTAAGTATTTGTCTGATACAATTTTGTCTAAGTCTTCCTGGTGACTTCAAGAAGCTTAATTAATTTTCTGTTAAGTGAGAGTTACCATAAAAATAAGCAACACTGCATAAATTGTATGCATCTTAGATTCAAATTCCATATGTATATTCATCTGTATGTGCAGGTAGGCATTAATATGAAGATACTTATTAAATGGAAAATGAGACCTGGGATGTGTTCCTAGAGGGAGCTTTTTTTCCTGTGGTTAGTTTTGCTGCTAATGCTTTGAAATACAAATAACAGTAGTTTCATATGTGTTTTACATATAAAGTACTAGATGTTAAAACACCAGACAAAAAGCTAAATTGGAATTTTAAAGCCAAATTAACTGTTAATTAAGCTCTTTTAAGAGGTGACTGTTTCGAGGGCACTGTGCTTGTTTATGTGTGCAGTTTGTAGTTTAGTTAAAAGTAAACCCAGTGAGGCTTACGATACTCCACAGAGTACAGTGACCGAAGTGCATATCCTTTATGCTTCCCAATTTCCTAATACTGCATATCTTTCTAGAGGATAAATTTGAAAGTTTCCTTGAAGTAATTTTTTTAGTGTATAATATGCTCACTTGCTGTCTTTCTCTGTCTATAGCTCTCTATCTTTTTATAGTTATATATAAAATGAAATCCAGTACACTACTCTAGGAATTCTCTTCCTGTCAGAGGGAAGTTTGAGTAAGAAAACAGATTGAAGTGCTGAATTGTGAAGAGCTGCCTTTCTTCTCCTTAGTCTCTAGTGATGAATGTTTCTGTAATGGCAATGACAGTGCCATTCTGAAATCTGGTATCTAGGGGGTTGCCAAGTGTTATAAATGATCCTAGTGTTTGCAGATAAAATAAGTAAAGAAGCCCTCAGTCCATCTTAAGGCCTTGTAATAGTGTAGTTAAATGTGATAAGCACCTAAACTTTATTTATCTTATGAAGTAAGTTTGAGGTCTGTGGAAAAGTGTGCTCTGTAAGCTCTTGAGAGGAGGGTGCCTGGGTCTGCATGACATTGTTTTCCTTTCAGCAGTCATAGCTTGTAAGGCTTGCAGAACCTCATGAGACCAAAAGTACCTATGTGAGAGAACAGGGAGATGACATTTTACTGTTGATGGTTTAGCTACATAGGATTAGTCTCTCAAAATGCAAGTGTTCATCCGCATAAGTGGGATTTCTTTAATCCAGTTATGTTTGGTTTGAAACCTAAACCAGAGTTGTAGAGGCTTCTCATACAGACAAGGCTTGAGAACAGAGGTCATCCAGATATATAACTCCAAAAATAATGTTGCCAAGTAAAATGAAACAGGACTTTCAAGAAGGAAATCCTTAACTATTGAAAGAATATTTCTTAGAAAGGCAGGTTTCTTTCTTAGGAAAATATTAGTTTCAACACAGGGAGGACTTCTTTTAGAAAACATTGTAAGTTAAGATTTTTGTGCTGAACTAGCTTCTTAGACTTTTTTAAATGCTTGGTTTGCTTTCGTGAACCGTATTGTTGCTTTCTACTGTTCTAATTACCTTAGTGAGCCCCACACCATGTTTCTGACCTCTTCCTGTGTGTACTTACTTCCATGACCTGTTTTATCATGCTCCGGCCTAGGTCTTGCTGGAGGCTCTTTTAGGTGTACGGACTGGTCATGCGCTTCATACTTGAAATGCAAGTGTGCAGGATAGTTCCTGTGAAAGCTACACGTTAATGCAGATTAGTTATCTAAACTAGTTCTCAAAAAAAAGGTATTTAAATGTCCATGTTGTGGTTCTGTGATTACATATTAAGTAGCTGGAAAAATTGTTTTAAGGCAATGTTGAAGTCACTTTTACCAGTATTGTGTTCAGTAACCCACAGCAAGATGCTGGTCTGTTTGAACTAGTAAGTTCAAATAAAATTTTTCTGCATCATGGTTTTTGAATGTTTCAGAAGTGTAATGTTCAAGTCCATTGTTGCAGTTTCTGTCACCCTTTTACTTGCTGTTTAAGTAACTTTATCTTGCACACAAGTGTTCATTTTATTACACAGCACTGACCTGGTTTATGGGAAGTATTCCCCCAAATGTATTCTGGAATAATTGGTAAGAATAATTAAATTGCCACAGTAATTAAGCATGCAGCTCAATATTTTGCACCATGTTGAAACAGAACAGTGGTATCTAGAGGATTTAAACTTAAGTGGTCTTCTCTGTGAAATATCCTATATGTAAGGTAGTGGGACATGTGCCCTCACTGTCTAGGGATAGGCTTGTTTAAAGATTGCAGCATTAAAACTGAAAAGAACAAAATGGCCTCACACAGCAGTTTGATGTTTTAGAAGTGATGAATGAAATCTAATGCTGCCTTATTTTCAAACTTGTATGTAAATTGTCAGGAAATTTACTTCAAGAACATGGTCTGAGTTAGGATTTTCCTTTTAAATAGCTGTAACTGATTTTTTCATGGTGGTAATTGACTAGTGTAGCATGAACCCAAACTACAGTGATATTTCTATGCTACCATTTAAGGTTTAAAAAAAAATCTTGCTGTTGTGTCTACTTAATTGGAACAGAAATACAGGTGAAACTGGAAAGTCTGTGGCAGCAAACTGGAAATCAGTTGACTGTGGATGCATCAGCTAATTCAGTATGCACATGGAAGAAATAGTATCTTGGGGTGAATAAACATTTCCTGTGACATATTTCATGTTTATCCTACTGTGGTATTATTTTTTAGAATTCAGCCATCTTTATTCATTTGTTCATTGCCAGATTGGTAGGATAGGATCTCTGTCTTTTTTCCCTTAGCCTTTTAACCAAGTTATTTGCTTTTTTATCAACAAACAAACAGAAAACTACCTTCCTTATTCTCTAGCTAATATTATGTAAAATTATGTGAATCTAAAAATGTCAAAGTGGCTAAATCTTAGGCTTTCTTTTCTTACACCTAGTGTGCTGTTTTAATATTTACATCCTTGCATTGTTTAGAATAAAAACTTTAGGCAGTTCCTGAATTTTTACTGTCTAATATCTTTGCTCTCAGAACCCTTACTCACTGTGTGTGTAGCTCAGAGTAGTTGCTGGCTATGATTTAGCTTTCATATGACATCAGATAAAAGTGTACCGTATCCCTCTCAGTATGTGTCTCTCTCCCTACCTCCAGGATGTCCTTACTGTTCACTATCATCTGATACCCTCACCATCAAAGAGTAAAAATGGCAGCAAAGAGAAAGAAAAAGAACAGGAAAAAGAAAAAGATGCAAAAGAAGAATTTGCTGAAGCCTTAAGAGACCTAAAAATACAGTGGATGACCAAGTATGTGTGCTATCATTACTACACAAGCTTGAAGCAGCTTGAAGTTCACAAAAATACTCAGAATCTGTACTTTCATGCTATATCCTTCTCTGTTCTAGGCTGGATACCACTGACATGTATAGTGAGTTGAAAGAAGCATTTCCTAATCATCTTCCTTTGTATGTTGCGAGACTTCATCAGCTGGATTCTGAAAAGGTTATTTAACACTTCTTAAACTTCATTTGTCTCAGTACATCTATGTAGCCTAAACAACTGAGTCTTTCTTTGTGTATTTGTACATTTGAACTTGAAGTGACTGTACTCAGTATTAAAAAGCAGAAATTTCTAATGAGAGTGACAGGTGCCTCCCTTGACTGTGATTTACTTAATTCCACAGCAGAATAAAAGAAGGTATGCCCAACCAGAGTGTATTTGCTCATCAAGTTATGCCTAATTCAGTTAAACACATTTTAAGTTTTCTTATTTAGTCTACAACTGTTTTATTCTGAATGGTGGCTACTGAGACAAACACACATCCCAGTTCTGTTCCTCTTCTGCACTGTAATTTCTCCTAGCAGCATGACTCAGGCAACTGAGGACAGTAACCACCTAAAGTGACACGGCTAAATCCAGCTTCCATCTGTCCTCAAAAATGGGAACCGTGAACAGAAGAGTTTGCATATGTGTTTTTGTTTGGTTTTTTTTTTTGTCTTGAAGACAAACACTTCAGTGCATATGCCACTAGCTTGAATGTTTTTCTTTGGTTCTGATTTTATATTTATTTCTGAACTGAATAACTGCTACATTATATCAGAGTACCGATTTGTACTGAAAGGTGATTTTCTTTCTGTAAACTCTGCATTTTTGCAGCCTCATATTTCACAGTTTGTTTTCAATGAAATGGACTAAGCATGCAGGAAATCTTGAAGACTTTTCAGGGTTTTTTAAGCAAAATTTGAATGAAGTGGGGAAAAGAACATGTTGATTTATCAAATGTTATTTCTATATAGCTTTGCAATCACCCTAATGTTAGTAGAATCAACAATGTAGTAGTGTGAGTTCATGGTGCTGAACATCTTTTTATATTCTGCTTTTAGGAACGAATGAAAAGACTTGATGAAATCGTTGAAGCTGCAAATACAGTAATCTCTCATATTGATCAAACAGCATTAGCAGTATATTTTGCCATGAAGACTGATCCCAGGCCTGATGCAACTACTATAAAAAAGTACCTACCCAGTAAATAATTTTCCTGCATCCTATTTCTGTAGTCAATGTACTTTGTCTCTGCATGTAAGAAATTGAATGACTGTAACTTTTTTTGATAGCTTGTATTTTTTTTTTGTGTCACAGGCAATATAAAATATGACTACACAATTATTGTGTTTGCTTATTATATCTCCAGAATGCAGGGACACTGAAACTTCCAGTTTTTTATTTATTCAATAAAATAAACAACGGTGTTTTCAGGATTTAAATGTATCAGAAAAATGGGATATTAAGTTGTTGTATCAAGCTTAATCTAAGATCAGAGGGACCACTGGAGTATCAGTAGAAGTATCTGTTTTGAATGCTACCTGCCTTTTCTTTATATTTTGCCACCTTTCAGATCTGTGTTTGAAGACAAAATTGACATTAGCCTAAGAAGTAACTGCTTGCAAAAAATTTCATTTGTGAAAAGCGTGATGACCATGCTTCAGAGTATTTTTGAGACCCACTGTTCTTCTTTAGTTTCAGATTGTTCCTCTATACTATCAGTACATATATCCTTAGGAAGACAATATTTTGAAGGTGACATCTTAGTCTGGAGAATAAGTGATGGATTTTCCTGTGTGTAGCATGGTGCTGTTTTAGTAACAGATCAGCAGATCTGAATATTAGGCCCTTAAAATGGGACATGCATCTTTGTTGATTATCTATAAAATATCAGATTTCAATTGTAAAGCTAGTCCGTCTGTTCTGGCTATCCTGAATTCAGGTTTGTGTGTAATTCTAGAATTGCTGATATAAAAGCAAAGCCTTGACGTAATAAACTTCATTCTAAATATTTCTTGGTAAGTTGATCCATTAGGTCATGTGGTTTGAATATAACATCTGAAATTGAACACCAAATTCAATGATGCTTTAAATGGATGCAAGTCCTTTGAAGTCAGCAGAATTGTATCTGCTCATGTTAGTGGTGGATTCGACTCTCTGTTTATAATGCCAGGAACTATAAAGCTGTATTTCTAGATGCTGGCTTACTTTTAGAATCCTGGGTTGTCCTTGCCTTAAGTCATCTAAGGCATTTCATACGTAGAATGATTGAGTATCTTTAATGCATAGTGTCTTTAGGTAATCTTTTATGATTAGTGTAATTTATAGTAAATAGCCTTTTGTTAAAAATTATCTTTCTGCTTATTTTCATTTTGTGTGTGCTAACTACTGTAAACTTTTTAACTTAAACTGAGTTAGCACTGTTTTTGTTCTTAAAGAGGTATCTGCGAAAGGTTCTAAATACTTATCATACTGCTTTTTCTTTCCCTAGTGAAATGGAAAAACAGAAGAATACTTTAGTGGATGCACTTTGTCGAAAGGGAAGTGCGCTGGCCGACCAGCTTCTTCATCTGCAGACCCAAGAAGGGGCTGCTTCCAGTGATGCAGAAGGCAAAGATGAGGATCATGAGAGCTGCTCGGAAGCTTTGACAGAGACATTCTGGGAAACGACAAAATGGACTGATCTTTTTGACAGCAAGGTAAGAGACCAGAGCAGATTTTTTTTCATTTGCATGGTGTTTTTTTCTGATGGTTTTTTCTGGAATTATGCACTGCCTTTGTGTGCACAGCCTTGTACATTCCTCCCTTCTACTTTTTCATGATGTCCCCGTATGTTGCGCTTCCTTTATGACCTTTTTCCATGGAGATTTTGCCAAGCCTGTCAAATCCATGGTAAGCCCATCTCTGTGCAAGTGAACGTAGAGGTTAAGGGAAAGGTGTAAGACAGTACCGGATTTCCACAAAAAAGCTGCCTCCTTTATTGAATTGCTTCTTTCTGTACTTTCCAGGGAATATTTTTGATTAACCTCTGCGCTGTTGTAGCTGTACACACAGAAGTGTGCAGCATCCGTACCCTGTTCAGTCCTGTATGCTGTAGCCTCTTCCACACTATGGACAAGAGAAGTTTTGTGTTTTGCTGTCAGTAATGTCTGTAGAGGTAAAGGAAGAAACCCTTGGAAATAATCACACTTACTTACATATTTATTAGCATAGACTTTCCTGACATTTCAGAGTTCCTGATCCTGAGAGCTGAATCTTTTTTCTTCTTCATTCAAGACAGCAATTTCAGAAGGGAAAAAAAAATCAGTTGTAGGTGATTAGTTACGTAGCTTTTAATTTAGAGAGGTTATGACTTTGTATTTTTAACTTCTGAGCTATTGATGTTAATTAGTTTCTGAACTTAACTGTCACATAATGGCAGTGTTTTAGTGGAAGATGGAGTGTACCAGGGTATTTGGTGATAGTTATGTAAAATTACCAAAGCACTTCAGATAGTTACAAAAGAGAAACTTCTAAGAGTAGAGGAAAAAAAGAAAACAAAACCATGTAATTTCGTTGACAGTAGATAAACTTCCTATAAGAATTTCTGCTTTAGATGGAGGCTTGATCAAGAAGGTTGATGGTACTTATCCTCCTCACTTGAATGTGTATATCCTTGTATACATACATCTTTTCAGCATATCTTTTCTAAACATTAACTGATTATAATATGTGGTAGCAGGTTTTGTGCTTCAGTCATATTGTTTGGCACATGATTTTCTTGCCATCTGTTTGTAAATGCAATACTTTGTTCCAGTACAGTAACCCCTGGTTTATTTCTGTCTCCTGTTTTTTCATTTTTTAAAGCTGATGGGAATAATTTCAGTGGAAGAATGCCAATATAGACATTTTGTTGGGAGTTTCATTCTTTGGCTTTTATTTTAAGACAGATAGCATTGTTGAGCTGTGTGCTCTGGGCCTGGAATAAGTAACTGATTTGGATTCTGCAGATGAGGAATTGAACCTCTCTCTTTGACTGGCTTAACCATGGATTTGTCGAAGTACATATTCAGGTTTTGCTCTGAAAATCGATTCTTCTGTGTTGTTAAATTGGTACTAAAAGACCAACAAAACTTCTAGATTTTTGTAGCATTTTATATGGAAATAATTTCTATCCTGTTTGTGTAGTATGTCTTCTTTTTCCTACTTTTTTGAGTTTCATTACTCAAATTGAAATCTAAACTGATTGACTGTCATGAGACCTACAGAGCTACTTGCAGGGTGCAAAAATGACAGTTCAGTAGGTAAAACAAAAGCCTTGCACACAAGAAAAACAAAACAAGGAATTCATTCACCACTTCCTATGGGCTGGCAGGTGTTCAGCCAGGCTCCATCATATGCATCCAAGACTTGGGAAGACAAATACCATCACTCCAAACCCTTCCCCCTTTCTCCTTCTTACCCAGCTTTATATGCCGAGTATGGTGTCATATAGTATGGCATATCCCTTTGGTCAGTTGGGGTCAGCTGTCGTGGCTGTATCCGCTCCCAGCTCCTTGTGCATCCCCAGCTTTCTCACTGGTGGAGTGGGGTGAGAGGCGGAAAAGGTCTGGACTCTGCAAGTACTGCTCAGCAACAGCTAAAACATTCCTGAGTTATCAACACTGTTTGCAGCACAAATCCAAAACACAGCCCCATTCCAGCTACTGTGAAGAAAATTAATTAGCCCGTGCTAAACCAGCACAGAAATAAGAGGTTTGAAAGTGGAGCAGTCAAGTCATACAGGGGATAGACCTTGAGTGAATGTCCTTCAAATGAGAGTTGTCAAGAGACATCCAGCTTATTCTAAAGCAGTGTGTTGGAGATGAAATTGTGGATCTCTTCTTTTACATAGACATGGCTGGATGATACAGGCACTTGAAAGATGGAATATCTGAATGAGGATGGAAATCGGGCATTTAAATACTGCACTGATAATTCAGTTATATATATGTATATGACTTTAGATAGAAGCATTGCTCTAAATGTGTTTAGTTCTAAGCTTCCTATAAATCAAAGTTCATGCAGCTGTCAGTAATTAAAAGGCTAAGTAAATTTTTGAAAACCAAGAGAGACCATATATTCTTTTAGGTTGTTTTTAAAGAGGAATCGGGAGCATCATCACTTTTCTGTGTATTTCTGCTCACCTTCTAGTGAATAAAGTACTATCCCTTGTTTTCATCTCTCCTCTGCAGATGTAACACCTGGGCACCACAGGGCATTTGTTACTTCCTTTGAATTGTCTGTTTGTCATTGAAGTAACCTGCTTGTCCTCATATTGTAGCAAGTATGCAGGGAAGTAACTTTACTTTTGATAGTAAGTGCATGTGTTCACTTTCAGCTATTGTCTGAAGGTTCATTTTAAACAAAACATGAAGGAAAGTCTTTATGTCCCCTGTGTACACAAAAGCATTTCAAATAAACTCCAGTTAAGACAGCTTTATGCAGCAAGTATTTGATTGATTATGCTAAGATGTTTATGATAGCATTTTAGTTCTTTTTCCTAGAACATGGCTTTAAATTTTGTAGGCGAAAATCCTCAGTTTGAAACTGCTACAGGAGAGTCATAGGATGTTGTGTGTTTGTTATTGGGAATGACCAGTCTGTAGAATTTAATGCCCCTCAACCTGTATGAGCTGTGGGGGAAAAGCAAAAAGTCACATTTAAAAATAAGTTTAAAAACAAGTAAAAGGCCCATACCTTTCCATCTTATCTTTTAAACCTCTTTAGCCTGGATTGTTTTTCCTGATACTGTTTGCATTGTCAGATGCAGCTGTCTCTTCCCGTTGATTTTATTCAGCTGGATATTTGAGTCCCTTAACTCCCCTCCCTCTCTTGAAAATGAGTAAATTTTTTTATATTAATGTAGTTTTTATTTGTAATAGGGCTGTTAATAGAGCAGAGAAAAATCAACAAATGTAGCTAAGAAAGCTTTGTTTATTACCATAGATGTATATGAACCTGGAAAAGCTCATTTGTTGGGAATTGTAAACATTACAACTTCAGTGTTTTTGCAAGTAGCTGGAGTATGTTACCTACAGATTATATTGTTTAACCTAGTATTTTAACTATCTGTAGATGTAGGTATATTTTAATCAACTCTTTAAATGATTAATTAATTGATTATGCAAGTCTGTTTCCATAGGTAACAGCATCAGGATACTAGAAAAGTTTCATTAGGTGTTTTAGTATTGCTGGATTCTAAGAGTGTTTTCTGGCTTTTAGATACTTCAGCCCCACAAATTTCTTGGGGCATTTGCATTACAGCATTTTACTGTCCTAAATATGGATCTTTATAGCCAGTGGCAAGTTAGGCAGCCAGTTAGGAGGTGGACATCCTAATACTTTCATGGGTCTGGCTCTGAGCACACATAGTATTCCTGGCCATTAGCTTGGGGAATAAAGTATCTAACAGTGATTTTTTTTCCCCCCAGTATCCTAGAAGTATGTGTTGCCTTTTCTCAGTACCCTTTTATTGCTCTTTGTACAGTTTCTGGGCTGTATTACTTGTTATGCAAAAGCTGGCCTTCATTATATTTATTATATAATTTATTATTTCGTTATATAGTTATGAAATAATATCAAATACTTCAAATTCATTACTATTCTTTCATCTAATAATGAAGTTTTGGATACTACAAATAGGTTTCTTTGATGGTTTTATGCATTCAGATAGCTGCTGTTTTTTCTGTTATATCTTAATAGCACTCCAGTTTACATTATCCTTGCACATATCAAAGAATCATAACCTTTACTTCTGTGATCTTATAAAGCTTGCAGTATTTTATCTTTAAGGCTTAATTTGGCCAGTATGTGTACAAGCTGTAAAGTACTATTTCTTATCTAACATCTTTTGTTTGTAAACAAATTCTGATTTTAAAGCAACTCATGCATTGTTCGTAACTTCTAAACTGCTAATGAAGTTTTAGTAGTTTTGCTGAACTTCTATACAGTTGATTGGGGGTTTTTTTCTGAACACTAAGACAGAATTTATTGTCTTATGACAGCTCTTGGAGCATTGTTTTCAACCTTTTGGTTCAGCAGAGAACCTTTTTCTCATTTAGAAATACCCAACCTTTTATTTGGCCGGAGCAAGGGTATTTCGTAAAATGCTTTGTTTTCTTGCCACAAAAACTCTAGGAAGCCCTGTTACGAAAGAAATGCTGTCAAGTGGCTTTCCTCCTGCCTTTATCACTGATGTTCAATAACCATTCAAAACTTACAGGGTCAGGTAAGAGCTTTCTTCATAGAGCAGTGACATTATTTCTGGTTAGCCTCCGATATGTTATATTTGCTGAGAGCTCCAATGCATTTTTCATTTGATTTTATTTTTTGTTTGTTTTTTTGTTTTGTGGTTCTATCATCTTTTACAGAAGGAAATTTTTTTTTTTAGTTTAGTTTAGCCAATTAAGTCTGCTAATGGATCCCCTGAGCAGTTATTCAGAAATGTTTGCTAATGTGTTTTGCTTTAGGAAAATATCCAAAATAATTGGATTGAGAATGCAGCATGCAGAGTATTTTTCCAATAGCAATATTTGGAAAATTGTATATGTGAATAGTGCTGTATGCTCATTGTTGCATATATGTGTGTGTTGTAAGCTACAACAGCTTAAGTGAATATTTCCACACAGCAAAATAAGTATTTGAAGACAGAAGAAGAATGAGCAACTCTTGAGTACTTGGCATAGTATCTTGGAGCTTCAAAATTACACCTTGACTTGCTTGATAATTAGATTTATTTCTTTTTTATCTTTTAACTATTTATTGGTCCTGCAAAGACTTGTGCATGTGATTAACATTAAATGGAAGTGTTCAGGCTGCTAAAACTAGACACGTTCTTCACTCCTTGCAAGATTCAGATCTCTGGTTCCTTAATGTGTATATTCTTGAGAAATATTTAATTTTTTTCTGTAATGCAAAACTTATTTCTGAACATCCTTGAAGGGATTTTGCTAGCTTTTCTTAATGGAATATTTTAAGTTGGAAATCTTCAACCTTTATTGTGGAGTCAGAGCAAAGGAAAATGTTGTAATGAATGAGGGGGAATGATTAGCAAGCTCTAATAAGAGATTTCATAAACGCTGCCAACAACAGACACACTACCCTATTCACCAACTTTACTGCTATGTTACTCTTCAGTAAAAAATGAAAAATATCTTGTTTACTATGAGTGTTCCAAAGGGAATATATGAAAGTGTCTTGATTGCTCTAATTCTTAGTGCTGCAACTGGTGAAATGGTTGGAACCGTCTTGCAACACCCTGAATGCTGTCAGTGTTTGGGTGTTATGAATCTGATTTGTTTTACATTAGATTGTAGGTAGACACATCCATTTGCTCATGTGAAGTACTGCATTGGTAAGGACTGTAAGCTGGTTTTTTAGAAACAGTGTTATCAAGAAGGAGCTTTTTAATAATCTCTTCTTAAAAAATTACCAATAGTGAGGAGCTGACCTAAAACTTGAGGCTTGTCTTCATGCTTACCTGTCTTCATTGCTTGTTTATAATTATGTACATTTCTCTGTCTCTGTCTGTATGTATCATTCACTGTGTACATTCATACTTGTTTCTGCAGTAAGTTTGTGATTACCTAGGAATTAAAATTCTCAATTTGATTTTTGCTTCTCTGGGTCAAAAATATACCTGCCTGGTTGGTGATTCTTTAATTATCTTTTTCATATGCCGTATAGTTGCCTGTAGAGAATGAAAATCCAAAGAAGCTAGAAATGTGACAAAACTTAAAACAGTGGTATCTGTGTTACATAAAAAGTTCTGAAGTCAAATATGTTTGTGAAGTCAGAAATAGTCTCTAGGAAGTTCATGTTTATGACTACTACTGTGAATCATCTGTTATACTGCAAAGAGAAAGCGATCTTGTGTAAATGTTTTACTTTGCTTGAATCACTTCTGCTACCTGAACAGAATTTGATACTACTCGTTAAGCCTTGTAAGATATTAAAATACCCAATTTGTTTTGGTTTTTTAAATTTGCATTGTAGGTTTTGACTTTTGCCTATAAGCATGCATTGGTAAATAAAATGTATGGAAGAGGTCTCAAGTTTGCCACAAAACTTGCAGAAGAAAAGCCAACAAAGGACAACTTAAAAAACTGCATTCAGGTAAGGAGTGTTTGGTCAGGTAATGGGGGGGCTGTGTTCATGCTACGTAAGCTTTCAGAAGTAAGATATAAGTCTTCTGGAATTTTTTGTAGTCTTCTCATTTTAGAAAGCACTAAATGTAACATTTTAACATTTTCCAGGTTTTGTAACTAGGCCTTCATTATAAATAGTGATTTTTTTTCTTCCTTTTTCTAGAATAACTTGTTTGTGAGTAACTGTGTTTTTTAGCAGATTTACTTTCTGGAACTTACTTTGGGGCATAAAGGAAGTAGAGACAGCTTAGTCAAAGATATCTGCATAAAAATCCCCTTATGTCACTGTTTAACCACTGTTATTTTTTACTATTACTAATCATAATTACTGCTAGTAGAATTTAATAGAGAATTAATGGGAATTCCTAAGATTAAATTCTTGTGCATTACATTGAAAGAATGTGGAACATACAGAATGAGGAGGAGAGGTCCCCCTTTCAGGACTAAGGAATTCGAAGCTCACCAGATCTCCAGTCTGTTGTCTTTCTGATAATAGACATTTTTAGTAAGATGTTGATATCAGTGCAGTGTTTGTTTAGATTTAGATGTTAAAAAGAGTAAGACTCATTTTTATAATGTGTGCTTTTTTTCTTCAGCTGATGAAGTTGCTTGGATGGACTCATTGTGCAACTTTCACTGCAAATTGGCTTCCTGTCATGTATCCACCTGATTATTGTGTATTCTAGAGAATCGAAAATTGTAAAATTAAAATGCTTTTATATGGGACAGGATAGGAAAAGAGAAGTTTGACTTTTTATTCGAACGCATGTTTTCATTACTGAATGCTGATTATTAAATTGTGTGTATTTATCAGTAAAGGCACCTGAGTACGGCTTAATACCTGTTAACGTAACTCCTGTCATCAGGGAGTTTCCTTACTGTGCATCCCATTGCTGGCAATGGATGTGCCAGAACTGCCAACATCAAGGATTTGGAATTAGTTTGGAAAGAATTACTGCATGCATGTTAGGTTCGGACTTGTTACTTTTAACTGCAAACCTGTAAAAGTTCTGTATTTTTTATGATACACTGAATTTTAACATGTTTGATCTTAATTTCAATTGTATGAAGGCCTTAAAGCTACTTCAAGAGTAGCTAAAAATCTTACTTATTAGATGAAAATAATGGACACCTGTATTGTTTGCAAGAGTTTACATTTAATGTTTTTAAGAAAAATTCAACCTCTCAAACTGTTACAATGTTTCTCAGAATTGCTGATGCACAGTACTCTTGTAAATCTTCATTTTGGAGTGATTTCAGGCAAACTCAGAAATCCTGGTGAAGCTGGGGATTTAGGACAGGCTGATACATGTATAAAAGTGCCAGACAGTTACATCTTGATCAGATGTTGTAAAGCTATACATAGATGTTTATTAATGTTAAAAATACAAAACACAGCAGAATAAATGTGTGAAGTTGAAGATCAAAAAACCACCATGTTCACTCTGATACTTTAAAAGATTTTTATAATGAATAAAAATACTGAAGCTAAAAATTGTATTGGTTTCTGGATGAGTACATAAATAAAACTTGCTGAAAGAAAGCGGCTTACAAACAACAGAGGTTCAGCCCAGAAGATCAATGCTTTTTGTTAAAGGCTTCTTACTAACATTGTTCCTTCAGTGGAGGGGCATTGGTCAGTTTGAACAGGTCGTATGTATCAACCAGAGACAAATTGCTGTATCTTTTGCCTTGCTGGTTTTTCCATACTTGCAATGCAAAGCTTTGATGCAACTGCAGCTTTACAACCATAAATGCACAGAAGGTGCAACATAATCCTGGAAAACATTCCAAACTGTGACGTGCTGCCACTAAATCAAGATCAGTAATAGTTTTCTCTTTAATTCTCTCTTACTGTGGCTTTAAGCAGCTTGACATTTGATTCTGGAAATTCTGCTAGAATGGTTGTATTAAATATATTGCTAACTTTTTCCAAAAATTCGTAGTCTGTACTGAATCTAAATTTATTTGCCCATAGTAATACTGTTCCCGGCTTACAGAAGTACACCATTGTTGCTAGCAGGGGCTCCAGAGCTGCATGATGGTACACAACATCAGTTGCCAGTATGAAATCATAATGGTGAGTTGACACAGGAAAGTCTTCATTGAGGCCTTCTCCCCATACCAGTTTTCTCACTTCAGGTTTGTGCATATTCGAGTTCTGTGTATTTCTTGAAATATTATATGAGAGATTTTCAAGAACTTCAGGCAAATCAGTAGCTGTAACATGAGCTCCTAAAGAAAGTATGAGTTTGTTTCCATTCACAGAATTATTGAGGTTGGAAGAGACCTTCAAGATCATCTGTCCAACCATAAACCCAGCACCACCATAATCACCCCTAAACCATATCCCCAGGTCCCACATCCAGGCGCCTTTTGGATGCTTCCAGAGACAGTGACTCCACCACCTCCCTGGTCAACTTATTCCACTGCGTAACTGCCCTTTCCATAAAATAAAAAAAAATTTCTAGTATCAAATCTGAACTGCCCTAGCACAGCTTAAGGCTGTTTCCTCTCATCCTTTCACTCGAGACAGGGCAAAATTCATAGGCATGTATTTGAACATGTATAAAGCTTTATCAAGGCAACTGGTCTACCCTCCCCCTCCCCAATAACTAGGGTAGTTACTTAGTTAACAAAATAGTATTTTACAGTAATTTTCATTTTAAAAAACCCCAAAACCCAAAAAAACTGATAAAGTTTACTTCAACTGTTGTTTCATTGCCTTAAACTGACAAGGGTAGAGCTAGATCATCTTTCACTAGAAATCCAAAAGGAAATAGAAATTTACCAACCTAAGATACAGGCCACAATGGAAAGCAAGCCTGTTCCAGCACCAATTTCCAAAACTTTTTTGTCTTTGAGGTTGAATTGTTCTTGATTTGATTCCAGATATTGAGATAAAGCCAGTGCCTAAAATGGTTAACACAAATCCATAAGAGGGTAACAGCTAAGTTGCACAAAAATTCATTAGATGTTTTTATAATACAAGGGTGTTGGTTTTTTTTAATATAACGAGAAACACTGAAGGGTATAACAGAAATGTAATATGGGAGGAATTGTGATGTATGCTGGTTTTTTTATATATAAAAAAATTAAAGCAGTTTATTTTTAGTTTAAAGTTTATGTGATATGGATTTACTACACACTTCTGCATGAGTCCTCTGCCAGCTCAAGACAGAATCACAGAATAAGCTGAGCTGGAGGGGACCCACAAGGATAGGCAGTGTTAAGATGTGAACCATACAGTCAGAACAGCAAGGTTTAACAATATGTAGAAAGTAATGTTCTGGTTTATCATAAGTGTTATGCTATACTGTCACTATCATAAAGTAAATTCAGGCTTCAGCAGAGATTTTTTGAAAACTTTTGTTTCAATTTTTTTAGCGAACAAAATATTAAAAACTGGTTATTTACAAACTCAACACTTCTTTATTGATAATAGTATAACCGTTGAAAAAAACCAAACAGCACTGTATGGAAATATTATCAGGCCTTTGTAAAGATCTTGTCAGTTCGTAGAATATAAATGGGCTGTTTATAAACAACATAAACTGATGCCAAAGAAATTGTCTTCCCCCTTCTCTTCTTTAGAATTGTGTTAGTGTTTTAACTCTTGTGCTTTTCATAATGCAACACTGTCTACCTGCTCTGGGAAAGCTGACAGCTAATGAATCACCAGTCCAATTTGTGCAACCTCTCAATTTTCTTGGAGAGTTTTACCATCTGCATTCTGACACTTGATTAATGTGCGAATTGATGATCTGACATTTCAAAATAAGATACTGTTTCACTCAACCATATGCACTCTCTCTATTGTTTTGAAATTGTCTGCCATTTTTTGTGAGCTTTTTAAATAAATGTGGATCTGAAAAATTTTGAAATCCTAATTTTTATGTCTTTATCAGTTGACCCTCTCTTTCCTCAAAGGCAGTTTTCTTAGTCTGTGTAAAATTCTGGTTTTAAGAGTAGGAGAAGCAGAGACTGAAGAGCTGCTTACAAGTATGATTTTCCATACTGTAATGAAACTTTTCCAGCCTTTTCTTTAGAAGAAGCATATTTAATCATTATAACATCCTTTACTTATTTAATCTCTCAGTTTTCTTTTTCAGCCTCCTTTTTGTACTGCTGATTATTCCCAGCAGTGACTGATTGGAAGCATGGGGGAAGCGGAATGTTTCTTCCTGAGTTCCCTTACTGAATTTTTTTTCAATTCCTACATCCAATGTACAAATCCTTCCTTTTGGCAGGATTTTGGCATGAACTGACAAATTACCCTAAGGCAGAGCTTTCTGCTGAAGGACTTCATTCTGCATAGGGTAACATCCATTGTCAGAAGTGTCGTCTAACCTTAATATGTGTGCTGCTGTCCTGTCCTGGTTTGCTCTTGTGTCACGTCATCTTTCTGTGTATGGTCTTGTGTACTTACCCCTGGCCATACCACGGCTCCAAAGTGTTCTATGGACTCCTGAATGACGATCTGGTGGCCCACGTACGTATAGTGCTCCTTATCAAAGTAGTGTGAAACTCTAGGAACCCAGTTCTGCAGTATTTTAAGAGTTACTGGCGAGCCTGTGAGAGAAAAGTTGAAATTTCATGGGTTTGTGTGCAACTTGTTAAAGGGTAAAAACAGTATGTGGGCACATGGACTAGGAAAGTTCTCCGGACATTGGTCTTGAATTAGAGAATTGTAAAGGTTGGGAAAGATCTCGAAGATGATCAAATCCAACCATTAACCAACCCAGCGCCGCTATGTTCATCACTAAAATGTGTCCCCAAATGTGACATCTGTGCATCTTTTGAACACTTGTGTTGGTGTTGATTCCACCACTTGCCTGAGCAGCCTGTTCCAATGCGTGACCACCCCTTCAGTGAACACTAGTTGCTGCCCAAAACCAGACAGTCTGGCTGGCCAGGGAGTGAAAGGAACAATGGTCATTTCCTGCCATTCTAGGTATTCACATGAGCAATTGAGAGATAGAAATGAGCCCTTTAGGAAAAGCTACAAATTCAAATTTATAACACTTTTAATAACAGCTAGAAGACTTTCCGGACCAAATCAGCTTGTATTTTGGTGTTTGTGCTATTGATTTTGTTTGTGAGGCCAGCAGCTCTAGAACAGCAAGCTCCTTTTTACATAAGAAGGACTTGGGATTTACATCTTACATTCAAGAAAACCTAACTTCCTTAGTGGTTGTGTTTTAAGCATCCTTCCACAGAAGGAGGGTTGTAAGATGCTTTTATGTTGACATATGCAATCTGGGTCAGCTAGGCAGTGCTACAGTTGTCCTAGGGTGTCTCATCAGAGCAAGGAGGCTCATGGGTGAGGTTTTTCAGATCTGTGCTGAACTGTTCCATATGATCTCACTGAAAATAAGGAGACTATTCTGAATGACTGAACTTTTGTTGGAAGCCTGTTACCAGGATATGTGTAGAATTAACTGCAAGGGAAAATTTTGCTCTGGCTTGCAGGGGTTTTAATTGATACCTGCCTGGAATCCTTGGTAGCTGTTGGAGCAGTTTAGCCTGTTGAAATTTGTAATACCACAGCTTTAGCAGTGCCAGCCCAATCAATGCATATTATAACCATATCTCTGATCATAACTGGGAAATAATTCTTAGATGTCTAAGTAAAATCCAGAGACCTTTTAAAATATATATCTTAATTACAGACGTAGGGGTATTCTTGTAGATTTGATCTGATAGTATATGCAAACAAAAGGGGAAATAATGGGGAAAATTAGATATCAAAGGAAAAGTGACATGATGACATCTACTATTTGAAGACTGACAAAAATCAAAGTATGATACGCTAGCATGCCATAGCAATTGCAGTATTTAAATTGGATTAAACCTGTGTTGGATTCTACATGTTCGGAGCTGCAAGTGCAGTTTTCAGAGTCATACTGCTCTTCACAGGTTTCTTCTTCCTCGGATTGGCACTCCATTGTTTGAATTTTATTGGGGAATGGTGGCTGCTGTGCAGAGATCATGGCAAAAGAGCTGAAACAGAAGGGGAAAAATAATATTATAAAATCTTGTAGGAACTCTCTTCATATGAAATATGACTGGAAAAGGAGAGTGAGTAGTTTGGGTGGGCTTTGGTGGCCTTTTGGAGTTTTTCTTCAGTGATGGATTGGAGGGACAGGATGAAATGTACCACTCCAATGGGTGGTACAAGCAGTTTCTGGAAATGTAGTAATGCTATCAGGATTTTTATTATGTCTCATTTATCATTTTTATTACTGTGTTTATCATTTATGCAGAAGCTTGGAATTATGTCACTGAATTGATATCACTAGTCAGTCTGAAAATTGAGCTACTGTTTATCAGTTGAAGCAAGAGCTGAGAAAGATAACTGTCTTTTAATATCTGTGACTTTTTATCTGTGTAATTTACTATTTTCAAAAAACTCGGGACTTATGATTCCAGAGATAAAATAGTTTCATTTGCTGCAGTCAGTGCTCTTGATTTTGTCTCCTTGCATAGACTTGCCTTCTCTTCCCTGTCTTTCCCTGCAGAACAGCTAACTCAGTTACACTGAAATGCAGTGAACTGCAGAGTATGCAGATGGCAGTCAGGAAATCATTACAGTTAGAAGACTGAATCCATATTTTTGGATATATCCATATCCAGCTTTTTGGATAACTCTGTTACGCATGACTGTGCCTCCTCAGTGTACAGGGCAGCACCCAACCTAAGAAGGAACTGATTGATACCAGCTGCCATCAATAAAAGCAGGGACAGGACTTGATGTAGATTTGCTTGGGGAGAAATAGGTCAGTGAAATTTTTGCTTGACTAGAGTTTTCTTCAGTGAAGCACCTATGTATATGCATATATCTGTGAGTGTGTGGAGATACATAGATAGCTATAGATACACACACAGACCCATCTATATTTAAAGAGCAAAAGGTTCAGAACTTGCTCTGGCCAGGCTATACAAGTTCACCATTCCCACATAACATGATGGCTGGAGTGAGCTATGTTTTTATCCCTGATAAAAAACATTTATCCATTCTGCTCGTTCTTGAGACTGCATATTTGCTCTCTCCAGCCACAGGCACTGCAGACAAAGTGTTGTGTCATTTGTTTGGCTTGCATCATACTGCAGGAGGCTGGCTTAGATATCCTGACTGGAAAGGGGCAAATCTTTGGCAGTGGCCAAGATGTTTAGCAATGCCTGCAGGTTGTTTTTTAAGGAGCAGTATGACTGCTGACTTATGTGGGTGATTTGATTTGCACATGATATTGACACCATTGCAGTTCTACTGATACCTGATATGTTCCTTATTGCTGCTCTGTTTATTCACAAGGACAGGATTTCTGTTCTAATTCCTCTGACACAGCATTTGCTCAGTCTTGGTGATTTTGTACTGTTACAGAAAAGAGTGCTTTAAAGAGCTTTACATTGATTTCTAAACTTTTTTTTTTTTCTTCAGAGGGTCTCCATCTGGCTAGTAACAAGATCTGGCTTTCCCCCATTGTGTGTGATTTGAGGTACTATGATGGTAGGTAAGAGACTGAAGTTAATGGTGCCGTTACTGCATTCCCTGACGTGAGTGAGCGCATCCATGTTCACATTCCACATGTGACAGTGGAATTCCATCCTTCCAACAGCCATGGTTTCTCATTTAATCAAAAACAGGCTTCTGGATTTGAGCAATGTCTCATGCCTTAAGCTAGAATAAAATCCGCTCATGTTTTAATGCTTTAGGAAATCTCTGTGAAAAATATTTTCAGACTTGTGCAATTGGGAAGGTACAAAATGAAAAGAGAAGAATCTGCCAGAACTGGTGATGGCTACAGCCAGGTAACACTTGGTTGAAGATACAGTCTTCTGAACATTTTATGTTGAAACATGCAGAGCACTACATGCTCATATTTGGGGGTTTTCAGGTGAGTATTTTGTTTGTTTGTTTTAGTGAGGTTTTTTGTAAGGCTCTTTTGCGTGACATTTGTGCTATTTAAGTGAAAAAGCCAATCCTGAAATTAAAAAGCAGGAGGAAACTTTACCTTGTCCAGTACTCTACTATGTATAAAACCAGAAAGCTTGTTTAATGAGTAAACTGTTAATTTGTCAGTTTGGGTGGAAAGTGATCCCCCTGTATTTTTTTCCTTGCCTTAAACAAGTTCTTACTAGAACAGGCCAAAATTTCAGTTGGCTGTGAGTGGCAGTGAATTCCAGAAAATAGCTTGGAAACATGCTTAATAAATACAAATTTGTTGATCAGCTATTAAGTACTTACAGCAAATAAAATTGTATCTCTTATCCTGACATATATATATATATATACCCTATTAACACTCATTCAGACTGAGCTCTTACTCAATTAGACATGTTATGTTACGTTTTCAAATTAAAAATTGTTACGCTTTCCTTCAGTTTGTCCTTTGAGTTCCCCTAAAATGGGAGTCTGCTTAAATATTTATAAAGAAACTTTGCTGGTTTCACTAAATCCCCTTAAAATGATTAGGAGGCCTAAAATCCACACCGGTGATTACCCTGCTGCTGGCATGGTCCTTAAGTCCATCAGTTGCCTGAGCTCTTAGGTGGTGATTTGAGGGGATAAACACTATGCACTCTGTGTTTGTCACCTGACACACTGGGCTCTGGTTTATGGCTGGAGCTTCTAGATGCTATAATAACATCTTGTAGAGGTGTAGCTTTTGCTAAACAGAAAGGGGTTGATGAGTGTGTATATATGGATATATATGCACATTAATTCTACTGCCATAATTATTCAATTATATATTTCATCGGAGTTAAAAGTAGGGCTTTTTTTAGCTGCAAACTACAGGACAGTTTTAGTCTTATAAACTCAAGAATTCAAGTGTATTAGTGTCATGGCCTTAATGATGCACAGCTTTATTTATCGTTTTAAATGACAAACTATTCATGAAGACTACAGGCACAAGTGAATATTGAGAACCTGTTTGCAAATAGGTGATGTTTGCATTATTGCATTCTCTGTGTGTAGTTGCTGCTGTGCTCCTAGAATTACAAAAAATAACATTTCTCCCTGTTTTGACATTTTTCCAATCCATATTTTACTGAAAATTATATATCTCTAAAATAATTTTGGTTTGATAATGTTACAAGCAAAATCTGTTCCCTTAGAAAATATTGGCTGTTTCTGAATGTTAGCAGCCAGCTTTTTTTCCAAAAATAGTCCTGTTGGGAAAAAATTATCTAAATTCTTTCAGAGTTTTTAAACCAGTATTGACTTCATTAATAGTCTAAAGCTGTCATAAACAAAACTTAGAAAATCACATTTGATTTTTTCAGAACCTAGGAAAGGAGAAAGAATAATTCACAAAACTGTATCTATTTGACAATATTACATAAAATTAACAAGATAATAAAACACGGGCAAATTGTAAGATGATGATAAGGCAACAGTTTATCCCCTGTAAGAATAACCTTTGTGCCTCTTAAACTGCTGAAATCGATTGCTCAGAAAGAGCTTTTAATAGCCAGCTACGTGGCCAAAAAAAAGTAGGTTAGTGAGCAGTGTTATGTCACTGGGTCTTCAGCTGTAAACACAGCTCTGCTGAAATGTTTCATCTCAGCACAGACTTGCACAGTGTACTCTGGGTTAGTCTGAAATATTTGGACAAAAGCCAATTTCATTTGCTCCGATGGAAAATGCAATTGCAGTCTGTTCTTTGCAAGATCGGGCTTAACCATACGCTTACCATACATTATCATCTGTTTCTTAGAGCTCACACAATTTTCTCATGATATCATGTACTAAATTTAAAAAAAAACACCAACAATATAAATGCTAGGAAATAAAGGAAATGTCAATGCTAGGAACATCACTATAGTAAATCTATGTGATATTGGAATCTCCAAGGTAAATGCACCCAAATACCGCAAGCCAGCAGTGACCGTCACTTTGCACGACGCAGAAAGCTCGATTCTGTTGGCTCACAGAGCTGACCTGAAATACAAGAATTCAGACAAAGGTATTTCTGTTGTTAGTTAGCAGGGAACACAAAGGCATGTCAGACGAGGTTAGCTGGGCAGCTGTGTGGGTACCTGATGTGGCAGAGGGCACGGGAAGTTTCCTGTGGGTGGATGCATGCTCCAGAGGTTTTTTATACAGGCGTGCACCTGAAAAGAATAACTTTCCCCTCCAGCCAGTCGGATTGCAGGCTATTTAGAGTAACATTACCAGGCGGTGCTCGAAGAACTTACCATGTTACACTTAAGTCTTCCACATGTGCCGTACAAAATCAAAACTCTTTCAGACTTTGAAGTCCCAAGCATACAAACCTTTCTTGGCTCCTCCGGACTCTTGTTCTGCTTTTGCAGACGACGCGTTCCCTGCGTTCGCCTCATGTCAGCGGAGCTGAACCAAGCAAGCAGCTTACTGTGGGCAAACTAGCGCATAAATAATGAGTGTGGCCACTTGGCAGCAGCCCAAGCGCAGGGAAAAGTTCATGAAGCTTCCACTACCAGGGAAAGGTCAAGTCTTCCTTGCCCTGCTGACCGTCTGGCTGGGGAAGTTCCAGGTACCCTCCTCACTCTGAGTCACAGACAGTATGGGGAAGTGTCAGTCCTAAGGAAAAAACAACTTTCTCATCATCTTCAGTGCAGGTCATAACCATAGGAAATATTGTATCCCCTGAAAGAGGATGCAAAACAAATGAAAAACATGAAAATCTTACTTTCATCAGAAGATCTTCCAGCTGATTGTTTTACAACAGATGGATGTCATAGATGTTGAAGATGAACCAGATGTGTATTCCTTACACCTTTCAAGAATTGGAGATGTTTATATGCATTTATTCCTTTGCTGCCCTCCTGCCCCCTCTTCTCCTTCTTTGCAAAGATTCTGCCAAAAGAAATTCAATCCCATTAGAGGATAGAAAAATTTAAAAGCTACTTTGAAAGTCATAAAACTAGGAAAAAAGCTAGTCAAAAACAGGAAAATAATCCCTGGATAATTAATGAAGAGCTGAAAAGAGCTAAAATGGGCTGGCAAAAGATATGGCGGAGGCAGAGGGAATACAGATTTTTAACTCAATTTATAGGTGTTTTCATTTTGGGGTGAACAGCTTTTGAATTTGGGTAATGCTCTTCTGAAGAGTGGCAAAGTTAAAAAATGAACCTTTTGTGTCACGGCCGTTGTTCCGTGCCTGGGCTGCTGCGTGTCTCTAGGAGTCTCACCAAGGGTAGGAAACACTTGGCTCCACATTCAAATGCTCACCAGCTTATTTCCTCTGAAATTTGATAGCCAAAAGATGCTTTTTAATTTATACTTGGGAACTAGTATTAAGATATTAACTGTTTTAAGTTGATATTGTAAACATTGCATTCCACAGACCTGCCTGACTTTACAAGTAGTGCAAGTGAGTGGTCCTGAGGTAGGTCAGTAGCTGTTACTGGGAATGAAGATAAGCTGCTGTTGGAATGACTGCCATAGCTTTTTTTAAGATGTGGTCTTTTTAGCAGGCATGTTCCCACTGTCATATTTATTGTATTTGTCACCAGGGGTGAATGTAGCTCAGACTGGTGCTGCTGTCAAGGTTCTGCCCTAAGCTTTGGAATGGGGCTGGTGCTGGACATAAACAGTTTGTTAAATCAGAAACTGGCTTACTCTGTGTTGTGTCTCTTGTAGCAAGGATGGCAACTGTAGGGACAGTGTTACAGCTTATTTATGAATCGTGCAGGCTTGGCTTCATTTCTTGTTTATAACTCATGGAGGAATCAGCACTGATACTCTGAATTGTAGCTTTTGTTGACATATATTTACTATATAATTTCTATTAATATTTCTAGTTCCACACTCAACCTCCAAATATTTCTTGTTTGACATTGAAAATGAGTGTTGTCTGAAAGCATAGCCCCATGGAATTAAAATTTCTCCAGACTACTGTGAATGGGCAGGCTGAGGGCTATGCAGCACCTCTGTTCTATGTGTAAAAGGACGTTTTTCAGTTATTAATTCAACATCCAATTCCACAAAGCTCTGAATTATTTGGTTGGCTTTTCTGTTTCTCTAAACACTCATGGGAATTTTGCCATCTAGACCATTGGTGGAAGCCAAAATGCAGCAGGCTGCCAAATGTGATGAAATAAAGCAAACTTCAAGTATTTTTAGAATGTATGTATTTTACTGTGAATTGTGTAGCTTGCATAGGTTTGCGGAGTGTGTTAAGTCTGGTGCTGTGAAACCTAATTGGTAGTGTGGGTCTTTTTCCCATTTAGTGCTATTAAGCTATCAGGAAAACTGGGAAGAATATTTTTCCTGACTCGGTCACTGAACTTAGCAGTAGCATTGTCTTCAGTGTATAGGCAGAGTAAAACTATATTCATATTATTGGATTATGGATTACAGTGTTTCAATTTTAAAACAAATTTTAAAGTTCCTCTGCTGTTAACAGCAACAAATACAGCATAGAAATGATGTAAAACTATTAAAATTTAGATGATTGTGATAAACAGGAATTAATTTACAGTCATTTACAGTCATTTAACCCATCAGGAGCAAGAAGCCTGACAGATTTGTGCCAAAAGATGGCAAAGTTAAGCCAGAAAAGATAAAGTATATTCTTGTCAATTAAATAGATAAGCACAGAACAGGACCAGATGGTAATTACTCAGAACTCCACAGTGGTATTACCAGCTCCACACCAAAGTGTGGTGCCTGCATCTGAAAGCAGGCTTGATACACAAGCACAGGAAATTGTACAAATGTGAGGTGTGTTTCTAAGGGGGTCTCGGAGGCATATGGGGAACAGTGGGGCAAGTAAGTCTGACATCTGTGCTGGTTAAACTGAGAGGAACAGCAGGGCTGGTGATAAATAAAAGGTACAGTAAAGAAGGTTTTGTGTGTTCTTTGACAGTGTCTACAAACATGTCATGAATGGTCCTCCAGTTTACAGTGTACGTGACTTCCCACAAGCTTTTCATAGGTCACTCACTAAAGAGCCTTACAGAAATTGAGTTTTGTTGAGATAAGGAGTTTTATCTTTTATTTTAATGATTTGACAGCTAGGAGGCAATAAATGGTCAGGTTTGCAATGACCCAGGAGGAACTGTGCTGCTGAGTGTATTCCTAAAAGCTAGTTCACAATAATGTAGAATAATTCAAGAGAGTGAAAAGAAAAATAAGCTGCAGAGTTCCAGAAGGATCGCTGGCATGTTATGAGAGGTGATAATGTGATAAATGAAATTCAGTGCTGACAAGTACCACATAATACACAGTCTCTAACTCAGTACCACCTAGGAAAGAGATCATAATGGCACCAGAGACAGCTATATACCACAGCTAAAACCACATCAGTAATCAAAAACACAAAGGGATTGTTGCATTTTTATAAGGAAATGGGAAAAAAACCAACCAACCAACTAACCAACCAACCAAAAACAGTGAAAAAGGAACATTGTTTTTTCCAGTATAGCAATTCAGAAATTGTCTCATATTTTCGGTGTGTGCCTTGAATCTTTAATTAAAACATTCATGGTCTTGGAACTTCTGCAGGATTCGTGGGAGGGCCTGGGTGACCTGGTGAATGACCAATGAAAAATGCCAGATTCACCCTTCTAGAGCAGATTCTCCTCATTCTGGTTGCTGGAGACACCTGTCAGCAGCCAGCTCAATGTCTACAGCATGGTCTTGGCAAGGTCTGCTGAAGTATAAACAACTGCAAGGTGAATTTGTTCCGGGTAGGCATCCCTGACAGGGAAACACCAATGAAGTATCTCACAGGAATTAAGGGATGTTTCTCTCAGAAGATGACACAGCTGACAGCTCAGCTGAGGTGCCTTTATACCAAAGCAGGCAGTATGGGAAACAGACAGGAGGAGCTGGAACCTGCTGTGCTGCTGGAAATCTGTGACCTAGTTGCCACTACTGGAACTTGGTGGGATGAATCCCATGACTAGAGTACAAATGTCGATGGATACAGGCTGTTAACAAGGGACAGAGGAGAAAGGAGAGGTGGAGGGGCTGCCCTCTACACCAAGAGCTGGACTGAGTGTGGAGAGTTGTGTCTGAAGAACAGACATGAGCAGGTTGAAGAAAGCCTGGGACAAGAACCAGAGACCAAGGCAGCAAAGAGAAACTTGTATTGGTGCCTACAGGCCCCAGATTAAGGGGAGCTATTGATGAAGCCTTCTTGCTCCAGCTACAGGAGGCACCGTGCTTGCAGGGGGGACTTGAACCACCCTGAAATCTGCTGGAAAAGTTGCATGGTGGCTGTAGGCAATCCAGGAGACTGCTGGAATTCGTGCAGGATAACTTCCTGATGCAGCCTACCAGAGAGGATCTGATACCTGATGGTCACCCACACAAGCAGGCTATTCTGGGATGTCAATATTGGAGGCAGCTTGGGCTGCAGTGATCATGTGCTGGTGGAGTTTGCAGTCCTGAGAGATATGGGTCTGGTGAAGAGTAAAGTTAGGCCCCTGAACTTTAGGAAAGCAAACTTCAGGAAAGCCAACTTTCAGCTCTCCAAGGAGGTAGTAAATAGGACCCTCTGTGAAAGTACCTTCAGGAACAAGGAAGCAGTACAGCCCTGGTAGATCTTTAGGGACACCTTCCACAGAGTGCAAGTGATTGTGCTTCCCAGGAGCAAGAAATTGCGTAAGGAAGGCAAGAGACTGGCATGGCTGTGGAATAAATTCTAAGCTTTAGGCCACTAATACCCAAAGTTAATTCTAGTGGCCTTCCTCAATAAGGGAAGTGAAAGGTGTAGGATAACACTGGATATGAACCTCAAACCAAACACACTGTTTTCATTATTTTTAAAATAAATCCATTCTCCTTGGTATACACCTTCTTTTTCTTGCCTAGCTCGGGGATGGTGACTCAACCACTTCACTGGGCAGCCTGTTTCAGTGCTTGACAAAAATTTTTTTTTCCTTTAGTTGATTCAATGTTTCATGTTAATCAGGCTTAACCTAATTTGCACATACAATGAGATGACACACATCTCAAAGAAGGGAGTAAAACTGAGTGTTGCTAGGTAAGTAACCTGGAACAAGTTGCCCAGAGAAGTTGTGGATGCTTCCCCCCGGAGGTGTTCAAGGCCAGGCTGGATGTGGCTCTGAACAACGTGGTCTAGTGGAAGGTGTCCCTGCCCATGGTAAAGGGGTTGGAACTAGATGATCTTTGGGTCCCTTCCAACCCAAACCATTCTGTGATTCTAAGTAATTATTTTAAATTGTGCTGACTCATAGGGGATCTTCATGTTCAGGAGCATGGAAGAGTGAAGAAGTGCTGTGCCCACCTTGTCACCAGTGAGGGACACAAGGCTGTGCCCACCTTGTCACCAGCTCCTGACTGGGGTTAGCTGTGTATTGTGCATTTAATGTCTTCTCTGTCCTTCCCTGGCAGTGCAAACACTGCAGCTCATCAGCAGAGCTGTTGGGGAAACCAGTGCTGCATCACTTGGACTTATTGCAAGAGCCAAAATGGTGAGGAATGTGACTCTAAACTGAGTGTTTATTTCTGTAATCTAACCTTCCTCTGTAATTTATTCTGCTCTGGATTAGCCTAAAGAGCCTCATTCATGTGGTGATAGGTGTGTTCTGTACCTTCTGTGTCCACTTATGTTGTCTGTTGAACCAAGAGCTCTTCCTGTCTTGCACGAAAAACAAGGAGTCACGTGAGTCAAAATTTTTTGGTGGTCTGAATAGGACCTTCCTTCACTTTTCTTTAAGTGAAGAACCCTGGAGTATTATTTCAGCACAAACTCTAATACCAGAATTAACAGGTTGTTTTGTTTTGTTTTGTTTTGTTTTAACTAGTAATTTCCTTGTTGAGTTTTTCATCCAGATTCTGTAAGTGTCTGTTATTATAGTAAAGACCATTTAGATGCCACAGACTTGCACAAGGAGATTGGCTAGAGAGGTACAGCTGCAGAAGGAAAGCAGGGAAGGAATAGAGAGGCACAACCTCTGGCACTGCTGGATGTGAAAAATGCATTTGACTGCATGAAATCATGGGCAAATCAGATCCGTTGCCCTCATTTTCATATCTTGACAGCAGAAGCAATATAACTCGTCCATGGATTTTTTTTTTGACACTGATTAATTCCTGCTTAATACAGTCACACTCTTCAGCTTCCCTCAGCAGTGAGTTGTGAGGATATATTCAAGCCTTCTGTAGTTAATTTTTCAAAATCTGAAGCTGTTTGCCTTATTATTTTAGTTTAAATTTCGTTACTAATCTCAGTTCTCCTCTGTTTTAAATAGGGACAGATTTTTCCCTTGGTGCCACCTCTTTCTCATCTACTTATTCATCCCACCTGTTTGCAGAGCTGCTACTCCCTGCAGAGAGAAGTCATTAAAGCTGAACTTTCATCTGCACTCTCTCAAAGCTCTTCACCAAGGAGCCCCCTGCCTTGTCATGGTGTGTTGTCTTACCTCCTGTGGTCCCTCTACCATTTCTCAGCCACTTGTTTAGAGAAGGACCCAATGCCATTTGCTATTTTTTCCTAATGGCAAGGAAAGATCTTGAACTAATTCCATGTGGCTTTTTATAGAGCTAAGATTGTGATGGTCTTAATATGCTGAACTGGAAGTTTAGCAGCAGGGGCTGCCCTTACTCGGTCTGTTTGGGGCTGGTTACTATATACACAAACAAGGGACCAACTGAAGCTGGCTGTGCCAAGGATGAACACCCCACTCTCAGGGCTACAGGCCTGGTTAACTACAGTTACCACCATTAACACTGACAGAGCTAGAATTTAACAGCTTACTTTTTTGTTTTTGTTGTGTTGTTTGATTTTTTGTTTTGTTGGGTTTTGGTTGGTTTTGTTTTGATTGGGTTTTTTGTTGTTTTTTTGGTTGGTTGGTTGGTTTTGGTGGTTGTTTTTTTTTTTTTTTTGTTTTGGTGTGGGTTTTTGTTGTTGTTGTTTTGGGGTTTTTTTGTGGGATATATAATCATCCTCTGTTGTAATAATATTTGCCAAGCAATAAATTCTTCAAGTTCTTATTCAGGTAAAGCTGCTGAAGCCAATGAGGGTTTTGTTGTGGTGAGGGTTAATTAAATGGCCGAATAGCAAGAATAAAGGTTCTGATTAATGGTGTCCCACTGAAGAGTCTCCTTCCTTCTCTTCCCCTTGTGAGAAATGTGGTGTTTCTCCAGGAGGAAAATAAAAGTGTATTTAAAGTAATTTCAAATTAATGACTAGTGAGTAGCTCCAGCAATATTATAATGAAGCAATTTGTTTTGCAGCAGGAATAAGTATTCAGAAATCAGACTTTGCAGACTAATACTAGGAGTATTTTTTAAAAAATTAGATGGAAGAGTCTCTATTGACTTAGAATCCTGGAATCATTAAGGCTGGAAAGGGCCTCTAAGATCGAGTCCAACTGTTAACCCAGCACTGCCAAGCCCACCAATAATCCCTGTGATTTTTAACAAACCAGGACTTGTATGAGCTTCACGATACAGATGCAGAATACAAACACAATTTCTGTTTCCTTAACTATTGTGTGTGAAAATCAAAAAATCTAATGCAAGTCAGAGCAGGTCTGTGCCTAAATTAGTCCTCGGACTCCTGATGACATCATTGAAACCATAGTGGAAATGTCAGATGGTTACCATGAGGTAAATTTCTATGTCACTGGAGACAGTGGGCTTTTTTGCCTTGGACTGCAAAAAACATTATATTTCATATTTTTTCTCAAGTTTATCTTTAAGAGGGCTCTTCTACATTTGGCACTGTGCTTTTTTATAAGTTTTTTTTCTTGCCTCTCCTTTTTTCCATTTATAGGATGAGTTTGGGTGTGAAGGGGATAGTTTTGAAACCTCCAGTTTCACTCAGACTTAATCAAGATCTGTGTGCTGCAGTGTGTCATATGTCTGAAATCTCAGCAGGTTTGTCCAAGCAAGAACTGCAGAATTTATTCCTGAGTCACGAATAATATTTATTTCTAAAAAATCTAATGAGCTCCAATGTCTATCATCACATCTTTTAAACTGCCGGCTGGAGCTATAAATGGGCTATAAATTCAGTACAGCCTTATCTGCTGTGTCTTGCTGTGCACCTGCTTCACAGGCAAACCTGCTCTGTCCATCCCTTAGGTAGGAATAAGATGCTGGTTTGGCTCTAGAGAAGTTAAAAAGGATTGCAATCTGGATGTTTAACAAATATCTTCAGTCAGAAGTGATCATTACGTCCTTCCTAGCTCACCAAAGAGGGAACTGCTGGCAATGTACCCATCATGATTTCTTTAGGACATCAGAATTAGTTCCTGGTTTTAGTCTGCAGAAGCACAAATTAGAGACATAAATCAAAGTCTGACTGTTTGAAGGGAGAGATTTGGCTTTTTTTATTTTATCAGAAAGACAGCTGAATCTTAGTTTATTTCCTCAGCTTCACCGACTTTATCGGTGTGTTTTGTGAAGGTGAGAGGCCAGAAGGCCCAGGAACTCAGTGCCAGGGAGAAGTCAGCCTTGGCAAACCTTTCATTGTGCCACTGCCTCTGCAGTCATGCAGCGTGCCTGTAGTATGTTAGGAATGGCCCAGAAAAAGCAGAATTACGTTATCTGGAAAGTACCAGTAATACTTAAAGCTATGAAAGATTTGTCTGGCAGCTTTTGTAAGGCTATTCAGAAAAGATATTTTGGGAGAGCTATTACATCAAGGTTAAAATGATTCCTTGCCAGCACCACCAAAAAGATGAGGGGTTACTTTATGCATTTCACACCAGTGATGGGCCCCACAAATACTCTGTTGGCCTCCTCCCCTCCCAGGACGTGGTTCCAGGCCTCCATTTTCAAGCCAGTTGGTCAAAACCACAATTGTTTTAAAAGCTCTTTAAGAACTTTTGTAGCATTGTAGCATAGACAGCAGCTCAGAGGAGGGGTAGCTGTGCAGTGTAGGAAATTATCTTCAAGTGAAATGTGTGCCATGAGTAACAATATCGTGCCACAGAGCACAGGCTAATCCAGTGCTACAGCAGTAGCAATCCTTCACAATTACATCAGGTGTTCCAAACAGGGTTTTGTGTCCCTTGCTCATCTTCTTCTCCATTCCAGAGCTCCAGCATTCCCACCTGCAAGCTTGCTGTCACTGGCAGGTGCTCTGCTTTTCTGCTCCTGTGTCCTTGGGTGGTAAGGAGTGATGCTCACACCTGTCTGAGTGTTTGTGACCTGCTCTGGTGTCACTACCCTGTGTGAAGCTTTTCTGCAGGGAAATTATTACTCACATATCTCCAAACTGTGCCATTGTGTGGATACTTTTATGTTGTTTCTCTTTCTGGTCAAACACGGAAATGTACTGCTAAGATTACAAGGAGCTCTCTCCAGCTGTTTCAAATGGAAATAGCTATTATGGATGTTATGCTGCAAATTATTTCCTAGGCAGTTATCCATGCATGAGTTATGAAATTCAATTAGAAGAATAATAGTCTTACTTTGGTTTTAATTATCGCTTCTGCAATGCAGCTCTTCTAAAGAATGTTGTTAGCAGTAGTGCCATGTGAGCTGCCAAAGCTCCTCTGCTGATGATGTGGATTCCCTCTGCATGTGTTTTGGGAGGCAGTGAGCAGCCTGGGGTGCTTCCCCATTGCTGATGGATGTGATTCTCTCCCAGCTGTTGGTCCTCCTGCCGTGCACTCGCAGAGGTATCTATTGCAAAGGCACTTGTGATGGGGTTTTTCAGTCCTTGCTCACCAGATTCTGCAATGTCTCGCAGGCACTGGGGAGGATGTGAGAGCACAGTAATGTGCTCTCAAATAAGAGAATAAATTTGCCCAAACCTTTTTAAGTTTGGGTGTCATCTTTGCTCTCCTGTATCACTCCTGTGCTTGTGTCAAATTTATAATGGAAACCTTTCAGCACCTCGGCAGGGAGGTCTCATTTATCTCCACTACTCCTCCCCTGACATGAAACAGCAACATGGCATTATGGGGTTAGTGAAAGGGAGTTTATTATCCTTAAGCTTCATCACTGAGGTAAAACAAGAGATGGGAACTACATGAAATGCTGTCTCACAACTGAAAGACATGCTCATCAGCAGGAGTATACAGAGACAATTCTGTATGTCTGTCCAGTGAATCTATTTGCAAAGTCAGAGAAGACACTGTAAAAAATTAAATATGTCAAAACCTTCACTCTCTACTCCTTAGCCTGGGATTGATCCCCATTAATTTATTTAGTTTAGTCCCTCCTGTCACAGCTCCACTACAAGTCAAGATTTCTCTTTTCATCCCTTCCCACTTACTACGGTACCCAGAGGCTAATGTTTGTTCTCATCTGAAGAGGCTGTCTGACAAAGCCTGTGTATTCCAAGGATGAACTTTATCGGAATTATTCAGACTTTCAGTACACATCCTGCCACTCTGCAAAGTCTGTGCTGATGCCAAAAAAAGAATTTCAAACCACTGAATATTGAAATAAAATTCACAAATCTCTCCTGAGGACTAGGTTGGCAGAAAAAATACAATAACCTGACAGCGTGGCTCTAATTAATAAAAAAGTGATGAGGGATCTCTGAGGGTGCTGTTAGTGTCAGAGGACACAAGTCATATTGCTTGGACAGAACTACAAGGTGAGAAAACTGCAGGATAAAAATGGGAATATCAGCATCAGCCTCCAATATGCTTTCTGAGCTGGAAAACAGAGTGCGGTGCAAAATATGCACGGAGTGAATCAGTGCTGCCTGTGTGAGCCAGTGGTGAACCCACAGCACACGTGATAAAAGTCTTGTGAACAATATCAGTGCAGACATTGGCTCTCCCCTCCCAGGGACATCAGAGTGTTCCTGGCAGTGACCATACTGACAGCATTCTCCCAGCCATTTGAGGACATGGGTGGCTTAAATGCCCTAAAGCCCTCTGAGACACCTCAGCACGTCTGCAATAATTGCATGGGTTTGACAGAGAAGACACGGCACTGCTGGGAGACCCTCACCCTCCTGCAGCAGCAGCCACAAGTCCAGGTGGGGTACCCATATTTAGGCCACTTAATCCTGCTGGGACAAGAGACTGGATACGAGGTGAGAGCATCTAAATTCAGGCATCAATGTGGGAGTTCAGTTTGCTCTAGTCCATGGAGATATATTCGGTATGATTGATGAATCTAGAAATAATTAATCTCTCTAAAACCAGGATTCAGTAGCCTAAAAGCAAGTTTCTAAAGCTATTTTGGGTGTTGTGGAGTATCCCCGCTGGCATCCAATTGCTTCACCAAAAAGAATGTGGGCTTTCTCCATCTTGCATCACATCTACCAGCCCCGTGCAGATGTCTCATCTGCCCTGGTGTATCAAATGGCAGGAGCAGCCAACATTAAAGAGCTGAAGCCCCTCTGTGCTGGTAGGGCATCTGATTCATCCTCCAGGCTCCCTTGGCTGCATCAAACAGATCTCTGCTGATTAAAGAAGGAGCCAATATACTAAATTTTAAGATAAGATATAAGCCCGACTCCCCAAAATAAAGCTATCTCACTGGAAAAATAACAAGATTTGGGAACTGAAAGCCCCTTTTAAGCCACAACTAGATGATTCATGGGTGCAACTGTCTCTATTCTATCCTTCTCTTACCTCCCCAAGTGGCAATCCAGCTTACAGGGTGATGATTATCTTTCAGACAATTTTTCACAGTCCCTCTTGTTGTAACTGCACCCTGGTGTGAAAAGAGGCTTCTGAATCCCCTGTCACCTAGACAAGGATGTCACAAATGTGTTCAACTAGGGATTCAGAAGCAAAGTATGACAGGAGGCAAGAAGTAAACTTAATTTTAAGTCTTCCCCTTGCAAGGTGAAAGAGATGGAAAAGTGTCTCTTTGGGAAATTCGCTGGTCCTTGTGCTCAGACAAAAACATTTGGATTTGACTAATTGCATCTATGGCCAGCATCTGATGAGATGGAAATTTTACCACGAAAATGGAGCTACAGGGGAGATTTGGCCAGAGACAAACAACATCTTAGGGTGGGAGTTCACAAGATAGACATTTTGGACTTAGCTGCCCAAGAGACTTACGATTGCCATTTATGACCTAGACTTTTTTTCTGTCTGTGTCAACACTTGAGGGAAGTAACAGGTAAAATGGGACAGAAAGTATGTCCTCTAATCAGTAAGTTGAAAAGCATTCTCTTTCCAACAGGAAAACATTCTCTTTCCCCCTGTCTTTTCTTCTTGTAGGTGATACCTAAGAAAAGTTACAAAGGTTTAACAGCTACAGAAAAATCTGAATAATTAAGATTTGTTTTAATTTTGGCTACTAGCTAGTAGCTGTACTTGTCATCCATCTACTAGTCTAACCATCATGTAGTATAATTTCCTAGAAATTTCACAAAATTGGGTTGCAATTGCTTGTGGAAGGCTATTCTTCCAGTCCAAGGAAGGAGAAACTACATCTGAGCCATTCCTGGCAGACATTTGTCTAACCTGCTTTTCAAGACTAGACAAGAGGTGCAGTCTTCATTTTACTGAGGTCTGTGAGGAGCAGGGGGTCACAGGTGCTGGGTGCAAGTGTGAAAACAGGTTTGCACAGTTTGCTTTTTGCAGCCTCTGGTTGAAGCTGCAAGTCAGATGATTGCACAGCTGTAGCACAAGCATTAGGGACACTCCAAATCCCATTAAAGCCAATAAGATTAATCTGAAAAATACATGCAAGCACATTGCTGAATGACAACCACAAATGTGCTTGAGCATGAGGTGGCATTATTTGACACCTTTCCATATCCTTGGTGCCTCACTAGACTGAGACTTACATGGCAAGAAGTTTCTCCAACCCCTTATGAGCCAGCAAGTTCCACAGTTGAGTGTCCTCTGAGTTAAACTGTGCTTCTTAGCAAGATTAAAGGGCAAATGCTCATTTAAAGAGAAAAAATAGCATAGGTAGGCAGACACCCTACTCCCATCCCCACAACATTTCAAAACATTTGTAAACTGAAAGGTGTGAGCGTGTGACTCACTTGGCGGGCACAGATATTGCAGCCATCTATGCTGAAGGAGGACCACATGGAAGAGAACTGCATTGGCATGTTGTTTTTTCAAACTATATCACTATGAAGACCGGACAAGAATGTACTTACTCCTCAAAACTGGAATGAGAGCCTGCAAACAGAGCTATATCCAGCAAAGTTTTATAGACTCAGAATTATCTCCAGCATCTGTGCAGGAAACATGAGAAAGGACATTCATGCAGTGATTTAAGATGTTGCTAATGAGGATAAGGTTGCCTCTACCAACTCTTGTCAGCTTCCCCATGCATATTCAAGCTATTCCATCATTTCAAGCCCTTCTCTTGAACACCAAACTGCTGTGGGCTCTCTTCTAAAAGCTACCACCAAACGAGTCTCCTGAGCTCTGATACACCTGTACAAGCAGGAAGATTTGTCTAAGAGCATTCTCTGTGACCATTCTTCTTCTGCAGAAAGCCATGTCACTGGTTTGTGTGTGATCTGACTAGAAAAACATTTCTCTGCTGCTTGACCGATGGGAGAATTCAGGACAAGACAGTCATTGCCTTAGTTCTTGGTGACAAAATGTATTTTCCCAAGAGCAGTGCTGCTGGCGTGACTATCTTGAGCCTTGTAGCACAGCTCCTTCAAGTCAGCTGCTACCTAGGACCAGGACAGCAATAGCCAAAGCAGTATAAAATCCCTTTAGAAGAACAGCACTTTCAATTTTTTAAATGATTATTTTTTATGACAAAACAAATGTAGCCTCAGTTGAAGGGGTCAGTTTCTACAAATGCACTTCTTATCTTGCAATGTTTCAAAGATTTTCTTCTGCACTTCTAGCTTAACATCTGGCTATGCTGCTCTGAATAGAAGAAGCTCCTTTAATAAGGATCTTTGATTTGTTGGTTCTCAAGTATGGCTCCGAAAACACCAAAACTCTTATCTGCTACTTTAGAAATATGTAATAAACAAGAGGCGAAACCTGCATAGAGCTAAGTTTGTGGCATGTAATATTTATCTTTTTATTAAAATTCAGCGGTGAGTAATAGTGCCATATTACTTAGGAGAATGCCTTGCTAGTGTTTGCTAATCACTCTTCCTAAATGTAACAGATATCCATGGTCCAACAGATATGTATGGTCCAACAAATTGTAAGGCAATCTTCAGGTTCAGTGAAAGGCAATATCCAGAAAGAAAAATGACTTTGACAGTTTGTGATCAGCAACTTGAGTTACAGTCTTGGTACTCTCAGCATCACACTGTTTCATTTAAGAAACATGACCACATATTTTTAAAGTGAGGACTGGTTTTTTATTTCATTGCAGAAGCCAAGTTAAAAATCATAAAGATAGCAAGAGAGCAACAGCCTGCCTCATCCAGAGGAGGAAAAATCAGAAAGCAGCTGCCATGTGTAAGAAGGAAATAGTTATATTGAAGAGATGTATAATGGTTTATGTAATATATATATATAATACTAATTATAGCATCGGGCTGGTGGTTGTTTAATAAGAGACTTCTGTACTTATTCCATTGCTCTGTTCTCTGGGTACAAATGTGGTATTCATTTTTTCCACTGTGAGTACCATTTATTAGAAACATTGAAATGCCTGGTGTTCCCTGTCTCTGGAAACATCCCTTCCCTATACTTAGGGCTCTGAAGCATTGCTGAAAGGTGGGACAGAAGCGAAGCAAAGGCCAGGAGCTGTCTCACTTGGTGTCACCCCCGGTGACAGGAAGGAAGAGGTGGTGGCCCTGCAGGCTCTACCCTTGCTGCCACAAACTGCCTTGGCTGAGCACCTGGAGTTAACCCAAATAGTGCCCAGCACGTGCAGGGAGAACTCGCTCTAGTTTTTGATCCAGGGGAACAATGACAGTAGTTGAACACAAAGCAGTAGGCCTTTTAGCAGAACCAAAATAACTCAGGAAAAAGCATTTAGGTAATCCTTCATGCCTGACCCCTCAGCAGACAAGGCAGGGCTGGGTTGGAGCCAGCGAAGACACACCTCATGGTGTGCGCCAGGCGAGAGCACAGAATGGGAGAGATAAGCTTTCCTCATCCCAGTCTCTCACCATGCCACCCAGAGCCAGACAGGTTATTTCTGACCTGCTGTCTTCAGGGACTAATTAGCTCAGGCATAGTTTCAAGTGAGCCATGAGACCCTCTTGAGTCAAGCATCAAAATTCCAATCACTCGATCCTAGGTCTGACCTACTCAGCTCTCTGCAAGGCAGGAGGGACAGCCTGAATGGGCACCTGGGATGGTTCCCACTGACCCAAGGGTTTTTCCACAACAGGGAGCCATCAGCAATCCAGGTCTTGGGGAGCTTGGCAGAGTAGCCAACCTGTTCACCAACCTCCACATCAAAAAGTGGATGCCCTTGGTCCTCCCACCACTGCAAGCAGGAGTTTTGCTCCCCACGGCTGTGCCTGCCTCCCCAGCCATCTCCCAGCCTTTACAGAGCCCTGGCACTCAATGGCTGTGACATCACTGAGCTTGGTAACCCTCTCCCCACAGAAGAGGGGACTTCTCTTCTTGGAGAGGGTTTGTGCGTGCCACAGTGGCTGACCAGCACCCAAGTGAGGGCAAGGAAACAGTGGCACTGTGTGGTGGGAAGAGGAACAGAAGTGAAGAAGGAAGATGAGCCACATTCTCATTTCCAGTCATCGTTCTGTGCGGGCACAGCAGCTCCCATCCTACCAAGAGTCCTGCAGCTGCCTCATTTAAATCAATCAACGGGGTATTCACACACCAGGAATGAAGCCTGTGTTTTGAGGGCTCGTCCAGTGCAGGAGTGCTGCGGCCCCTTTGCCAGCCAGATTCAGCACACAGACACAGCACATTTGCATTGTACATCAACAGCAATAGAGATGTTGGGAAGTCACCTCACTTGTCCATTTCTTCCCCATCCTCCCTCTTACTCTGCTGTGTTTTTAGGACACTCTCCTCATCTCTTGGCTAGAAAAGTCCACTGGCACAGTTTTACATGAGCAAAGACTCCTTTTACAGGAACGTCAGCTTTTCTAATCCTATCCTCTCCCTGTTTAAAGGCCTGCACTTAGACCTCTGACCAGGTGCCTAACCATTTGCCATGTCTATTACGGCATTTCTAGTGCAAGAGGACAGTGACTAAGTCAGGCTGCCTTTTCTGCTGGGCTGCTGGACCAGTCATACCACCTCACCCAGGTGACTTGAGACTCCAGGTATCAGGACGACTGGTTCTCTATGGAAAGAGAACTGTAATTTCCTGATGGAAAGCTGTGACTAAAACTTGTCAAAATATAAAAAAACCTAAAACGGCACTACTTACTATACCTACAATGCAACCTGGCCTCAGCAGACCAGAGACTCTGGCCCTCCCACGCCTGCTGAATTGGTACCTCAGCAATTACATTATTCACTTTCACTTTCTACTGTCAATGACTTCTTACTGGAGCACATAATGTTGAGTTTTCCTGAGTGGGGACCATGTCTGTCTGCCTGTGAAGCACTCAGCATAGTGAGCTTGCCACAGCCAAGTGTCCTTTCATCCCATGTGGCTGTCACATCTGGACAGGGATTTCCTCCTTCAAACACAGACAAGGAGAGTAGGGAAGCTATGAATCCTTTGATTTACAGACTTTAATGCTGTAACACCTCTGATTGAAAGCCTCCTGGGTAGTGGGACACGTCTGTGCTGGAATGGCAACAGAGTCCTGTTAGACTAAAGCTCACTATACAAACTAAGCCACCTAATTCCATTATTTTATTTCACCAAGCCAGCACCCCAAGCTCTAATTCGACAAAGGTCACAGTGGTACACATGTAGCCCATGACTCAAGCACAGGCAGCCATAACCATCAAGTAATGCCTGGCATGCTCAAGTTATGAATGTGCCTATGAGCTTGTGTTTGACCTTGGCCCCCAGAAGTGAATTCCTTTGGATCTGATGTGGATGTGGTGTAAGTAGTTCCTTCTCCAGTTAAATATGGCCTGGAAAGCAGCTGTTTAATAAATTGCAGATGCATTTAGGAGTCCTCACTTTTAAGGTTATTTCTTATTTCTAAAGAGCCTGTAAGTGTTTATTTCTACCACAGGGTGCAACAATTCCCAAGTAACTATTCTTGCATCCTGGAGCTTCCCAGCCTCCCTTGGCAACTTGTCCTAAAATCTTTTGACTTTACTGTACAGAAGGATCCTGAAAGTGTTGGGAATAATGTGTTTCCTTACCTCAGTGCACTTAAGAGGCATAACCCACATGGAATAGCCCCACTGTCCCGTTCAGTCACTGTTCATACACCTACGAGAAATCAAGTTTAGGTTGAAATACATATATCCATACGTGTGTACATGGACTCCACACACACACATACACGTTTCTTTAAAAAGGGCTTCACAAGGTCTTTGACACCCATGAAGGAGCAACACAAAGCTGTGTCAGGAGAGGTTTGGGTTGAACATTAGGAAAAGGTTCTTCATGGCACCAAGCCTGCCAGAGTTCAAGAAGTGTTTGGACAATGCTCTCAGGCACATTGTCCTGTGCAGGGCCAGCAGCTGAAATTCAGTGATCCTTGTGGTTCCCTTCCAGATCAGGATATTCCATGATTCTATGATTTTTAAAAATGTACAGCGAGCTTTTGAACCCAGGTGAACATATCTCACTTCAAGCACACCCAGACATCCATATCTTTTAACTGTGATGCTGCATCCCTGTGGTACCAGGAAATACACTGAAGCTGGACACCTGACACAGCCAGGCGCACTCCTGATCCTGCTCCCCACACCTCTGAGGAAAGAGGGAATACCCTGGCATGGGCCTCCCCTGGGAAACTGAAACCCGAAGTCAGAAGCACTTTGCAGCCCTGTCATGAGCTCAACTACCGACCTGCCGGGATAGTGCCAGGGGGTTGCCTTTGATATCTGTCAGTGTCAGAGGTGTTAATATCCAATTATAGCAAAAAAATTAGCTTTGCAACCAAAGAAAAACTGATGCTGCCTTTCCGTAAGCTGGGCAGTCTTCGTTCCTGGGAGAGAGGGGTTTTTTTAACCAATTATGAAATATATAAAATCACTGTGAGATGTGTTTTCATTAAATCAAGAATGTGGGCTTTTTTTTAATGTGTTGCTATTCTTCCAAAGTAAAAGAGACATTATACACAGAAAGATTTTGCTAATAAATGAGCAGGGAAATTAAACTGTCTAGCATTGTCAAAGACTAAAGTTATCTTGATCAATATCTGACATCTCACTAAGTTTCAGAAACACAATTTACCTTTCTCCATTTTTATTCCCTTTGACACATCCATTGGCATGGCTTTTTATGCTTGCTTTTTAAAGTCTGTGGCAAGCTGCTGAGTGAGTTAAAAAGGCTGATGCAAAGAATGGCACCAGGCATTACCCTCTGCACCTCAGTATATAGGATCACCCTGCCTCTGTAGGGATTAGATTACTGCTGAGTGAGAAGGCCTGCATGGTCAAAAATACCCTGGGAAGAGTCCACTTCCTGACTTCCCATAATAAGCAGCAACAAAAGAAAATCTGCCACGTGTAGCTGTGGATGGTGCTTTTCTCTTCACTCCCTCGCACAGGTTTGGGGTGCCCCTGCCTCGGCAAGCTGGGGTGCTTTCACTCCCCCAGGAGGAACTGGGAGATGCTCTGTGCTGAGATGTGCTTCCCAAGGGTGATGGAGGCTGTGCTGACCCGCTGCAGTGACGGCAATGAGATGGCAAAGGGCCACCTGCAGGGACAGGCTGCTCCCACTGATCTCCCTTTCTCTTATCGCCCCTTGGGAACCTGATGCAGGAAACAGTGGTCAGGACACTAACTTCATAGAGGTAAAACAGAAAATAATTTTCTCTAGCTTTTTGCCCATTGAGTTCCCTGAATGCAACAAGACTTTCTACAAGAGCATCATAAACCAACTCACTGAAAGAATACAGGAGGGAGCGTAGGAGGACTGGCCAGGCACGGATGGGGGAAGGAGCAAAGTTGAAGGCAGTAAAACCTCACGTGCCCACCTTCCAACAGGACACGGACATCTTGTCTCATGGCAGGGGCTGGACCACATGCTTGTGACTTCTGGCAATCAGAAGAAAATGAAAAATAGATGAACCTTCAAAGACTTGCCTCAGCAGCAGGAGTTCAGCCCTGCTCACAGAACCTCTGTGAACTCACTGCTGGGCCCCAGGAGAGTGGAGGCAGAATGTCCTTCTTCTCCAGCGACTGAAACAAAGGTGAAACCAGCCATCATCTCTTCCTCCACAGCCCATCACAGAGGCCTCAGCATGCTGGGACTGCCTCCTGCCACCAAGAGGTTTGTCACCTCTCCTGACTGACTGATAATGGCACTCAGGATGATGAGGACAAGATGGCAGTGCCCACTTGCCCAGAAAAGGAGAGTCCATCCAAGGATGGGAACCATGGGGTAAGATCCAGTCAGAATTTTTCAAGTACCTCTCTGCTGCCTAGAGGCAGCAACCTAGCCATGATGGAGGTCACCTCATGCTTCTGGCAATTTCCCACAGCTGTTCCCAGCACTGCTTTCCTTGCCCTTACTGCAAGCACACGGAAATTTATTAATCATATCCTGGCATCATTTCAAATCCTGCTAGGCCAGGCAGCCTGAAATTACTGTTTGTAACATGTGGCAGTAGGGTGGGAGGCTCCTCTAGAGCTACACATTGCAAGCCTTAGAGAAGAGGGCACTGAGAAGGGCTTTGTGCTACACTCAGGCCACTTCTATCTCAAATACATCCTCAGACAGAGTCTTGTATCAGCAGAGAGAGCTCCCTGACTTGCTGACCTCTTGCTCACAGAGCTGCCTCGCGGGCTGCCTCCCAACACTACGTATTTCAAGCATGGCCTCTGAAACATCTCTGAAAAGTCACATTCCCAGGAGGACACTGATCTTGCAGCATCTGCATGCTTAAAGCATGGAGGGCACTGCTGTCAATGGGCACAACCTTGCCCAGGAGCAGGCATTTTCCAAAGTTATCCATAAGCCCTGTGGGGCACATGGAGAGGTGCTATCCTCACCTCCATAGCACTTTTGCCTAAGCTGCAGACCAGATGCCTTTCATAAAGGTGGTGTTCCTTGCACAAAGACTTATTTATTTATATATTCCTGACTGATTGATCCCAAAGGATGTCACTCTGTAGGTGTTTCTGCCCCATGGATGCGCCTTCCAGCTCATTCCCCTAAGCACCAGGGACAAGCTTTCCCCAGGAGCCTGGGGTGCAGCCTAGGCTTCAAACCATACCCCAGAAATGAACAAAGCAGCCCAAGCCGAGCTCCAATGCTGCAACATTTCAATGTTTTGATGTTACTGACCTAGAGTGTTTTTCACAGGCTCATCTAAAATGTGGGCACTCCCCAGGCTGTTTACACAGTGCTGCTGCTCTTTCTCTTCTGACGGGTGTTTTGATGGAGATTTCTGCCATCCAGAGAATATCTGGGGAAGAAATTTCTGAAGGGAGCAGCTGACTGGCAAGGGATCCAGCCGCCAAAGCTGTCATGTGAGATTTTTCACGGGATGCCAGAGAGGGCAATGAAATCATCAAGATCACAGGTTTTCCAGGCATGGATTCCTTGTCATCCTACCTCTAACTATTAACACAAGCATTACTTCACAGTGAATGAACTCTACCCACTCCCCTTGCAGAGATGTGGCATGAGGCTCCTGCAACATTTAATGCTATTTAACCTCTCAGACTGGGGCTTTAATGAGACCTAAATGCTGAGCTTGTGCTAGACTGTTCAGAGGAAAGTTTACTTCATCCTGCAGGGCATGAACTTGTAAGAATTCTGGTATATGCTTAAAAAAAAGTTCAGTTTTGCATATGCTTCAGCATACCTGCTCATTTGTGTGCATATTCCCATGTGCTGGTATTTGAAAAGGCACCCCATTACGTTTTTGGCCAAAGACTAAATGGCATAAATATAAACATGAGAAGGGATGGTTTGGTTTTGTCTGTTTTCCTGCTGTATTTTATTGGCTGCAATAAGCACAACATTAACACTGCAAATGAAGAATGAGAAGTTCCATGACTGTGAACACGGCCCATCGAAGTGCATGTATTGCAAGTGTCCATTTGTGCCTCCTCTGCACAGAACAGAAAGCATGAGGGATGATTCCTGTGGTCCCTTGAGGCTCAAGATGCTCTAACCAGTCCTTGTGGCTTGGAAAATCCTTTTATCAATTGCCTGCAGATTAGTTAAAAGACCTGGTGTCACATAAATGGTGTAGTAAATGCACATGTATCTTCCAAAGATGCAGTCTTATTTTCACATCTGGTTAGGGACTGAAAGGAATAAACTGGGAAATAGAGAGTTTCTTTATTAATATTTCAGTCATTTTCTTCCCTTGATTTTTCTCAGCAGTTTCTCAGCATCTGTAAGATGCAGAAGAAGGAATCCCACACTTACCACACTCCTGCAGCTCTGGCTAAGAGAGGTTCTGGGAAGACCGTGTCCTTCAGGATGTAGAGCCAGCAATAGGCCATCCATGCAGATGAACACCTGACTTTCAGCACGTGTTAGCTTTACCAATACAGCTACCACTGGGGTTGCTCTGGTGCTTCTGCTGAAGCAATAACCCATGGAATGAGCAGGCCAAGCTACCTGCACTTAGCATGGGAAACTGTCAGCACAAGTAGCACATGACTAAACCTTCTTCAAGTTGATTAAAAAAAAAAAAAGCCAACTGGAACTGGAGAATTCAAAACTCCTTAAAAAAGAAAAAAAGAAAGAAATAAAGATAGTTGAGGTGAGTGTCCTTGGAAAGCTAAAGAAAAGCATGTAACAACTGGAGGAGGCAAAGCAACACTTGACATATTTGAGGTACTATCAGCCTCAGACAATAAACTAGGAAACTTGTGAAAGGAGGCCAGAACAAGAATCCATAGGCACAGGAACTTAAAGGACTAGATCTTTATGAAACTATGAATTCTCTGCCTTCAGATTGCCCAGAATCTGAGGCTCCTGGCAAGGTCTGCAGGTGAAACCCCTTGGTCTCACACAGAGCATATCCAGCAGAGCTGGCTGGCAGAAGAGACACTTCGCTGCTGATCATCTGATTGCCAACTATCCAGTTTCACTTCTTTGGTAGCAAACAATGTTGGAACATATTTAAGAGATGACAACGTGACATTTCCGACTCCTCTGCTACTCCAAAATATGGAGATGGGTTTGCAAGTGTCAAGGAATGGTAGAGTTGCAAAAACCAAACTCCTCTCTACAATGCTCCACTGAAACAAATTGGAAAGAGGACAGAGAGAGATCAGTCCAGGGAAGAGAAGAACCCAAAAGAGCATGTTGCATCCTCCAGCCTCTCCTTGAATGATTCAGCTGGAGTTACCTGAGGGCCCTGCCTGGTCAAAAGCCAACACACTCTGCTCAGGCCAGGCCATTTGGGGTACCCACGGCCTGTGCCAGTCTGCAGAAAATTTGCATGCCCCGCCAAACAAAATGAGGAATGCTCTCAGGAGATGAATAAAAACACTGTGAAACTGTAAGTGCAGGTCTGTATTAAACCTTATGAGCCAGCATTCATTACGATGTAGGTGAGACCTGGGACTGGGACCTTGCACATAAACACTTTGTCATATGAACATTAAACAGGCACTACCCTGCACTGTTTGTGCAAGGAGAAAACAAGCAATCCATTCCAAAAGAAGACATGTGGTTGGTTGCACACTTCCTCTAGGCAGAGGGGGAGAGGACAAACAGCTGAAGTTAATGATACTCTTTGATATAGGCATAAACTTACAGGAATGAGAGAGCTGAAAGGACTGAACAGAATTACTCACTGTACCTGTACTGGCACAGCCTCTTCTGTCCCCTCTGCGGAGCTGTGTCACCTCAAACTCAAGAGCTCTGCCATAACATGGTCTTAAAAGTTCCTGACAGTCACTACAGCAAATGTCATATGACGTTGCAGTGGCAGGGATAGGGCTAGATGACAGCTGGATTCTCTAATTTCTGCAGTCCTAGGAAAATGCCTTGCCACTTTAAAAATATTTAACTGCAGTGATGTCAAAGCATCTACTGAGATAGGTTTCTGCTGCATTTCATTTCCACTAGTAAATACTGAAAGGAAGATTTTAAGAATTTTAACAGATTGATGCAAAATCAATGCAAAACCACAACTTTCTTCCAACTCTTCTTTGACAAATCAACTGACTTACCTCACTGATAAATTGATCTGACCTCCTTTTTTGAAGATACAAATTCATTCCTGACTACACGAGGGCCTATAACCTCAGCTCAGCATTTAGACAAGGCCAAGAGCTCAAAGTCAACAGAGCATCTAAGAGAATGACAATTTCATAAACATGGTTTGCCACCATTGGGTCCAAAGCCTGACTTGGCAACAGTATTACTCTGGGCTAAATCTGATCTTGATCCAAACTGAGGGCTTAGAAATCTGGCTTAATCTGAAAATGGCTCATTTACTTAAGTGTCAATATTCTAAGCTCACTGGCCAGAAACCCTGCAGTTATTTTCTTTGGGGACAAACAACAACAACAACCACCACCAACAAAACAAATAAAACCCAAAACACAACCCACTAAAACCAAACAGCAACCCACAACCCCAAAATCAAAGTAAAACCCACAGAGAGCATATATGCCCTCTTTGGAGCATATAAAATTGGAAGGACTGAAAGTAGCAATTAAATCACAAAATAAATAGCACCATAAATTCCATCCTGCACATGACCTTTCCCTAGGTCATCTTTTCACCACCCCTTTCATTAGCTCTGTCCCTGTCCATCACGCTATCAAGCACAAGGCCAAAACCTTGCTGTGTGCCCTGGCACAAGCCAGCATGGGCATGATGGAGTTTGCCAAGCCTGCCTCCTTCTCACTTTATCACCAACTTGCCTCTTGACTCCACAGTGTGCCTGATGTAATTACTCAGACATCCTCCGTCTGATTTGCTGCAATTGGCAAAGACCTACAAATTCCCCATGGAAACAAGTCCTCCAACTTGTGAGTGTAATGTTACTATCCTTAATGTCTTCCCAGAAGGCTTTAGTGTAATGATCTTCTTTTTTTGTAGTTGTTTTTTTTAGTTAATGAGATTAATTGTGGAACAGACATTTGAGAGACCTGTGTTTTTAGATCCAGTCTCCAAAGGGCTTTGCTTCCTGAAGTATCCAGGTGATCAAGACAAGGCTGAATGTCTAAAAGTTCAGAGGTTAACTCTGGGATGACCAATCCTACATAAATAAAAGTCTTCTAATGCTACAGGGTCTTAGGAGTACTCAGAGTGGATAAAATCCTGTGCTTCATCTTTCTTCTTGTCATCTTCTTGAACTTATTCATGTCATATAATCTATTGATTTATAAGTGCTGAGAAGTGCCAAACACGTCTGGGGCTAAAAGCTGTCATGTGGACTTCAGCAGTCTGTTGCCCTCGCAGTATCTTGTGAAAGATTTTCCACTCGGCAATCAAAGTGTCCATGTAAAAGAAACGCACACTTTGTGACATGCAACACAACTTCAAGTGGAGGTCAGGACACCCGACCTAGCAAGAAGCTCAGAGAAGATATAGGTCAGGACACACTTAATGGTGTATCAGAGAAGTACTCATGAAGCTCAACTTTGTTTAAATTCTGGGTTTTAAATGAGTCCATGTACAACATGTGTTACTACCTGCACCATTCCCGAGTCTTCTCTTCCAGCCTATCTTTGCAATGGCTGCAAGAGCCATACTCATATAGTTTTATAACAGCTTTGATCCACTAATTCCAGCTGAGTTCCAGCTGAGTGACTGCAGGGGACAAAAAGCCCAGTACAGTCAGAGCAGGTCTTTCAGCCTTATTCAAAGAGCACTCTTAGTCTGGTCACCATTTAATGTAATAGTTTCCATGCATCTCCGTTGAAGTTTTTACAACTGAAACTGCAGAGCATGAACAGGTGGGGGAGAGGCCACTCAGGCCATACTTAACCATTGCTTTTCAGGAAGCTGTAGAAGATGTGAAGAAATTCTTACAGCTGTGAGAACTGAGGTGAGAATACAATTGATCGGGATTGAAAGGTCCTGAACAATGCTGTTTCTACCTGGTCTTTCCTTGGGAGGGAGATTGCAGACAAGAAAGAAGGGTGGCTAAATGTCATCTCCGCAGATGTGCTCAGATTGATTTTAGATACGGCACAAAATGCAAGACTTAAGAACACCCACTTACCTGGATTTGCAAGGTCATGTAGCAATAGGACAAAGGGCAATGGCTTTAAGCTGAAAGAGACTAGGTTGAGATTGGCTGTTAGGAATAAATTCTTCACTGTGAGGGTGGTGAGGCACTGGGACAGGCTGCCCAGAGAAATTGTGGATGTTCCATTAGAGGAAGTGTCCAAGGCCAGGTTGGATGGGGCTCTGAGCAACCCGGTCTGGTGGAAGGTGCCCCTGCCCCCAGCAGGGGGGCTGGAACTGGATGGTCTTTAAGGTCCTTTCCAACCCAAGCCATTCTATGATTCTGTGATTACCACGTGCATCAAGAGGCTAACAACTGCAAGCACTGATGCATGGAGCACAGGAGCTGAGATGAATTCACTAGTTGGTTGAGCACTGAGGGCAGCTTTGCATGACACCAGGAGGATTTAAAATAGTTGGCAATAGCCTTGCAAGCATTCCTCCACCAAGACTCACTGAGCACAGTTAGAGGATGTATGAACCTATGAACACACTATGAGCTAGAAGACTGCTCTGAGAAGTAACAGTTCTTTAAAAATTCTGCCTGGGGCCACCCACAGCCACCCATGTCAGTTTTCAGGCTCATTTCCTTGCTTGCTAACACTTCTGGTGTGCATGTATAGGAGCACAGATGTTTATACTCAAAAGTATATAGCTGGTAGCAAACTAGATCCTGTTACACATGTAAATTCATGACAGTGTGTAATATAAAAGGGGAAAATAAGAAGGTAATAATTAGACCTTTCTGTTTGACTTCAGTTCTAGACACTAAGAAAATACATACTCTCTGTTTACACTGAAATCTACTGACAGTTGAACAATATCCAGAATGGATTTGATAAATTGTGTGAAACCAAATTATTTCTCCTCCTGCCCCAGAGTAGTAGATTTTGTGAACAGCAATAGATGTTGACTTTATTAAACTTTGCCACTGCTTCTTTCTATTAGACTAGAGAGTCATAGCATAAATTAACTTTCAACAGCACACATGCAAAGCCAGAAAACAATTCTGAGTAATGCAACTGAGATTGATATTCTGTTGGAACAGAAGAATAAATCAGAGAGAGTTCCTTACACTCTTTCCTTCAACTCATGACTCCAGAGTAGATAATACACTTCTTAACTATACAGGTGATGTGAGACTAAAAGGAATTCCTGGAATGCTTTCGAGAAGAGTTAGAAACATCATAAGTTAGTCTTATGAGGAGCAGCTGAGGGACCTGGGGCTGTTTAGCTTGGAGAGAAGGAGGCTCAGGGGAGACCTTCTTGCTCTCTACAACCACCTGACAGGGGGCTGTAGCCAAGTGGGGGTTGGTCTCCCAGGTAAGCAGTGACAGGATGAGAGGGCACAGCCTCAAGCTGCACCAGGGGAGGTTCAGGTTGGACATCTGGAAGAATTCTTCACTGAAAGGGTGGTTAAGCATTGGAATGGGCTGCTCAGGTAGGTGGTGGAGTCATCATCCCTGAAATTCTTCAAGTGGATGTGGCACTCAGTGCCATGTTCTAGTTGACTTGGTGGTGTTCAGCCAAAGATTGGACTCAATGGTCTCAAAGATCATTTCCAGCCTAAATGATTCTGTGGTTCTGTGATTCTGAATGAAAGAAGTGACCTGGAAGAATGATAATTGAGGAAGGTCCAACATATATCTGCAGAGCCTCTGCAGTTACTCATTCTGACAACTTGTAGATAAAAAAAGGGCTTAATTTTCTAATTTCTGTGAACCTATGTGTGAATGAAAGGCAAAGAGAAGTGCAATGTCACTTTCTGCATCTCACAATAATCCTATTAATGGAAGTGAAAATGGCCTTGGATCTTGCAGCAAGATGCAAAATGTACACAGTACCCATACTTAGGGATTGCAGCATGACGCTTATAATTATAACTATCAATAAACTCTAGATAAGTAACTTATTTGGATGATTGATGACACAACTGCAGAGGGTATCCAATTTTTGAACTGAGAATTAAATGTCAAAGAGACTCAAATCTTAACACAGTGTTCACAGCAAAAGTAACCCTAGCAGCAGCAGTAATGTTCTTTACCATCCCTAACCATGTTAATCTTTTAAAAAAACAACAGAGTGAAACTTCAGAATGAAAACACACATGGAATTGAGCTCACCATTCAAAGATTGTACGAACATGCCCAAACTATTACTTCTTTCCTTGCAGCAGTGAGAGCAGAACGGTTTGTTCCACTGGCTCCTGGCCAAGTCAGTTCACTGTCAGCCAAGGGGAGAGAATAACCAAAACGACCTCCTGCCAGTAGTGCCCCGTGCAGTCCCAGCACACTCGAGAACCTTAACAGCTGCCACTGGAAAACAAAGTGGTTGCATTTATCAAGAACAATGAGGGAATTCAAAATCCCTAACAAAGACTCTGAGAAATGTATAGCATCCAAATTTGCCATGCAGAAACATGTGTTATGATGACACCTTCCTTAATTAAAGTAAGGAACTTCCATTTAGCACACCAACTACAAAGCCAGAAATGTTCCCAAAGAGTCTCGTGCACAGGGAGAGAGGCTTTTATGCACTGCACATTTGTCACATGATGTTATCTGTGCTCTCAGAGCTTGTGACCAATATAATGCTACAAAAGGCACCAGTCTCTGTACATGGCACAGTTTCATAAAAATAGGTGTCTGGCATATACACATTATAAATTTATTATATATTATATATTGCATATCAGTAACACACTTACTAGGTAAGCGTGTTAAGGATACATTACAATTTGAATAGACTAAAAACAGGGGGGCTTACTCCTTCACCCTTCCTGGAGAAAGTCTGCCAGTGACCAAGTTCTCCAGATCACCATGGAGACATGGGGATTCACACATGCCATGCCAAAGTCCTGTATTTTTCTGCATGTTATAGTGGTTCTGCTTATTGCCTGCCCATCGCTTCCTCTTACACAGAGGACCTCGAAGCTTCTTCAGACTCTCAAGCAGTATGATGCAGTAGCTAAAAATTAAGCAGTGTTATGGATATCACCACTCTTAAACACAGGACATTATGCTGGCTAATCAGGTATTAGCTGGCTGATCACTTTCAGAAAATTAGTAAAGTTACTTTTGATACCTGTGAACACAGCATGCCCATGTGCTGGTGTGTGTCCACATCCTCAGGAAAAAAACAAGGAGGTTATTGCTTAAAAGCCAAATTTGTAATTTAGAAGGAGAGTTGAACTTCTAGAACAACTATGTGTGTCTCCAGCCTAAAACAAACAAACAAAATTTTTTTATGATCTTCTATTAAAAAACTTTCAGAAAAGAAAAAAAAATTGCGATCCCAATGTCCTTAAGCTATTATTTATTTTGCACTGAAATACAGAACACCCCCACCATATTTTTTATACTTTTATAATTATTTTTATACATTCCTCTAAATAAATCTATTCCAACAAAAGATTAATGCAGAAGGTCATCTCTGTTTTTCCCCCTGTGTGTTAATCCAAGGCTCTGGTATGAAATGCTGTATTTATAATCCAAAGAAAACAACAGGGATTGTCTGATGTGCTACTGAAAGTTATCAGGTCCCAAGTTTAGACTGGGGATAATGTCATTCTTTGATAAACAGCCACTGTTTCGTCAAACCCAGCTGCCTCTGGCATATCAAATCTGTCAGAGGTGCTTACAGCAGTGCATAGGTTATTATAACACTCAACATATATTCCCACTGAGAAATGGCAAATCACATACCTTCAATGATTTTCATATTTGGTGACAGACTTAGATTATAATGTACTATATATTGTTTCCAGAATAAGCTTCTATTTCCACGAGTGATGTAAGGTTGAAGTTATAAAATTATGCCATGCTCCTAAGAAACCACGTTTTCTTAGATGTTAAATTAAAAAGATTAATCCAGAAGTTCAGAAAAGATTCATAATTAGGTTTTTTGGAGGGAGCTTTGACTTAGAATATTAATTCATAACTAAGTTTGAAAAAAAAAAACCCAAAACCCTTAAGGATTTTTAATACTCCTGGAAGGGAATTCAACTGGATTTCAGAAGAGTTACTCAGCCCACTTGAAAATTAACAAGAATATTCTTAAATGTCCCCCTAAACTCAGAAAGACCTAATTTGGAATAGTTTGGTATGAGAATCGCCTTATGCTGCCAAATTAAAATAACCAATTAATTTGCATATTAATTAATGCATTTCATTAGATATGTAGAACTCAATAAAACCAAGAATTTATCCATCACAAATAATTTTCCCATGAGTTGGAATCTAATATATGTATTTATAACTCAATTTCCTAGCCTTTGACATATTAGCAATACTTGGAGTCATCATCTTCTAGAAGAAAAGTTACAGCAGGAAAAGTGTGGCAAAAATACACTGGTCCAACCCCATTGCCATGGGCCAGAGGATTAAAGAACAACAGACTCTCTCCTTCCTTCCTCACACATTCATTTCATCACAGAATCACAGAGTGCAGTGGGTTGGAAGGGATCCTAAGGATCATCTAGTTCCAACCCTTCTGCCGCAAGCAGGGACACCTCCCACTAGACCAGGCTGCTCAGGGCCCCATCCAGCCTGGCAGCTGCAGTTCTCGACTCTGCTGGGTATTAGCTACCCTCCCTCAAAGCCTCTGCTTATGCACAGAAGAGCTTTAAGTGTTGAAAGGAGATTGGGGCCAAGAAAATGAACAGAGAAAATAGGAAGTAAACTGGTAGCAGCTTCCTGCATGCAGAAAGCATAAGGAAGTAGTTTTCCAGTGGGAAGGGGTTACGCACAGGTAGATTTAATGGGATACCTGTTCCTCAAGGACTGCTCTGGAGACAGTACTTGAGTAAACCAAGACAAATATGGCAGATGGACTGAAGAGGGGGGAAAAATTTAAAAGAAAGAGAGTGCAAAAAGCAGACCAAGAAAGAAGCAAAACAGAACCAAAAATAGAAACTATAGCAGAGCACATAAACATCCATTAGGTATGGGAAAGAAAGCGGTGATGGAAAAAAACCCCAGAAAATTATTATGAAGTTTTTCTTACCCTTCTTCTTGCATGCCTGTTTTCTAAGTTGCGGTTGTAACAACTTTGGGACAACAAATCTTCTCAGTCCACTTTTGCCAAGTATCTCGTTTACAAAGGCTTAACTGGTGTTAAATACTAATCAGAATAGTTTGATCTCCAACCAAGATAAATTAATCTTGTTTACCTAGTCTGCTGGACTCCCCAGATGTGAGCTATGGTTCCAGGAGCCACTGCCTGGACACTGTCTGTGGTTCAGCTCCCAGTGGAAGGTGCACAACTCACGCAGGCTGTTCCACTGACTTTCACTCAGCTTTACGCTTCTGCATCTCACTTTAGCTTGACATCTTCTAGGCAAGGTAGAAATTCAGTTACATAAATCTGCCTGTAAATCTCCCAGGTTCTCCGTTTTTGTCTTCCACACTTGTTATGATAATGCCTGGTGGGGATTGGCCTGCGAGGCGGCAGGATGGTCGCTGAGACAGCAGCTCAAACCCGAGCTACCCTGCCAGGTTCACTTCTCAGAGGGCTGCAATTATTTCAATCTCAATGTTTGATAATGTCCAGCTGGCAGGCTGACAGTGAGACACTCGGAGCACAAGCCAGTGTGTGCTTATTTTCCAGCAGGTGAACACATGAGAAACAAAGTTCTGCTTGGTGATGACATCTTCAATCAGCTAAGTAATAGGGCATCTTAATTGATATGAGCGAGTTCTATCCACTGATCCTGGAAGAAAACATGAGCTCTGACTAAATACCTTGCAATAGAGGATTTTGAACGTTTTATTTGGCCTATGAAATACTCAGTATACAAATACTGCAAGCACTATTGTATATTGTTGGTGCTGTCTTCCACCAGTTTAAGGCTGTGTTTTGAACAACGTAGGTTATTTACTGCACAACAGAGCACAGCCCAGGGGACAGATGTGTGTTGGTACCTGGAAAACCCTAGTGTCTCTCCCCTGTTTGTCAATGTCACAGAGATCCAGAGTGCTGACAGCTGCCAAAAAGAATTGCCTGATGTCACTCTGGACATCTAACCTTTCCCTCTGTACTTGGCACTGCTGAGTCCACACTCTGAACCCTGTGTCCAGTTCTGGGCTCCACACTTCCACACAGACACTGTGGAAGGCACTGTGGTGCTTGAGCAAGCCCAGAGAAGGGCAATGGAGCTGGTGAAGGGTCTGGACCACAAGTCTTATGAAGAGCAGCTGAGGGAGGTGGAAGGGAGAAAAGAAGGCTCGGGGTGACCTTGCCACTCTCCGCAGAGAGACAGGAGGCTGTAGCCAGATGGGGGGTGGCCTCTTCTCCCAGGCAACCAGCGACAGGACAAGAGAACATGGCCTCAAGCAGTGCCTGGGGAGGTTCAGGCTGGACATCAGGAGTAATATCTTCATGGGAAGGGTTTCTAAACATTGCGATGGACTGCCCAAGGAAGGGGATAGAGTCACCATCCCTGGGAGGTGTTCAGGAAACGACTGGATGTGGCACTCGGTGCCATGGTCTTGTTGACATGGTCGTGTTTAGTCATAGGTTGGACTCGATGGTCTCAGGGGTCGTTTCCAAGCTAAGTGAGTCTGTGATTCTGTAACTCATCGTAAGCATCACATCTATAGTCCTTGAAGTCAGTAAGAACCTGACTTTCCGAGCAATCCGTAAGCAATTGGCTTAATTTGTTCTGAATTACCACCTAGCAGTGCGTGGGGCTTTTGTACACACAGGTGAATTGCAACAATTTATGTGGGGCTTTATTAATTTACAGACGTTTTATCTACCTAACACGGCTCAATCGCCACCCACCCAACTCTGCCGCCGCCCCGCGCATGCCGCCGCCTGTCGCCGCGCCGGGGGGGCGGGGCCGCGCCGGCTCTGGCCAATCAGCGGCGCGGCAGCCGCGCCCCGGGGCGGGA